>OZ020178.1:1947817-1980852 GCA_963971145.1 Sussaba pulchella
ACTTTCTTGAGAATAAAAGTAATGCTAAACACACAATGAAAAATTAATGCGCGAGCGAGGCAATAGTTGACCTACGAAATCAAATTTTATCGATCGTCATTCTTTTCATCGTTATTCATTTACATAGATTTTTTTTCTGAAGTACAATTTTTAATTGATCAGGCACGCAAGCGTAATATAATCTAACGGTTGTGGAATATTTACGATTGAATTTTCATTTCTCTCGTTAAGCCATAGCGTGGACTCGCTTTGACGACGAATAATTGAGGACGCATAATTCAGAGAGTTGCCTTTCCGGTTGGGATAACGTCGGAGGACCGATGTAATTTCAATAATGATCAGCGCTCGTTTTGCACGTTCGTGTTTGTACTATGTGCTTTTCACTCATCCCCCCCCCCCCCTCCCTCCCTCTCTCTTTCTTCCTCTCGCTCGTTCTCTCTGTCTCTCTTTCCGCCGCTAACTTTATCCTATACATACAATACAATCGAATTTTATTGGCGTGCATTCGTTACCGCGAGAACACGCGCTATAATTTTTACGACCTCGTTACCTCGTCGACGGCCCGATTGTGTGCGCGAGCGCACGTGTATGTATGTGTATGCGTGCGTGTGTGCGTATTTGCGCGCGAGCGAGCGAGTACAGTTTCGGTAGCGTTACTCAGCCACGGATTAATCGATCGTATCGTTATCGTATTTAAACAATTAATGCTTCGCTGCAACCGGATTGGCCCGCGGATATCGTGCCTCGCGCTCTCATTGTTTACCGAAATTATACCCTTCGTATCCCATACGACCCTCCCCTTCTCCCCTCGAGCGATGGTTTATATTCTCAGTCGCCAATTAAATATGCGCGACAAAAAAAAAAAAAAAATAATCGATACAATTTTCGCGCGCAAGAGGGGTGCGGATTGAAATGCCGAGTGTTCGAAGTTCCGACGGTGCGAAATTCGGGGAAATTTAACGTCCTAACCGTCGTTGTTTTGAACAGACTCGGTAATCAAGGTTCGTAAAACCGACTAGGCAATGTTTTGAAGCGGTGTTACATCGACGAGGAAAGATTTGGAACGACAATGATTTGAACGAGCAAAATTTTCGATCCCACGAAATGAGACTTTGTTTTAGTTTATACCTATATTTACCTTTTTCTGAATTTTGACCGTTCGGAACATTGGCGTTCGCAGCCTTGCCCCATTGATGTATGGTCGATTCGAAAGATTGCCGGGCTCGGTTTTATGGAAAGTCGGTACCTTGCTCGGTCAAAACATCGACGACGGGAGAAATGCATTTTCGGAATTTTCCTCTGTCGAAACTTCAAACATTCGATCTGAACCCCGCAAGATCTAGCGCCCAGCGTGTTTCGTCTTCCTTTCGGTTTGGCCGGTGTGGTCCCAGAGAAATAAAGCGAACGTATAATCGACCAGACGAACACGTATTATAATTTTTAAAACGAGGGGGGAGGAATGACATACGAAAAATCAATTAACCATTGCAATTTGGATTTTCGGTCGAGAACGAAACATCGTTCGAGCTCTCTCTCTCTCCCTCTCTCTCTCTCTTCCTATCGGACGCTCGTCCTTATCAACGGTCATTTATCTAAACGGTTTTGTTTGCATTCCCGTATCGGATAATTGCCTCTCCCTTCACCTCTCGCTAGCAGCCATTCCCGTAAACGTCTATCGTTTCTCACGATTCAACAATATCCCTTTCTTCCCCAATAAAAAAGAAAAAAATTTAAACAATAAAAAAAGACAAAACCTAAATAATAAAAATTCGAAAAAAAAAAACAAGTGGCAAACCGTAGATTCGAATCTTTATCACGATTCTGGGTAAACGAGTCTCGTTCGCCGTTTGCCAAAGCTCGGGGGGTAAGCCTCGGGGATAAACGCGGGCTCCGCGTGGTCCTCATCCGCGAGACGAGACGGTCTCTTTCACGGTAGCACACCGCGTTATTAAAATTGCTTTCACTTTGGGTCCTTTGGCTTCTCTCGGTGCGGACTTCTTCGTCACTCCGGCGCCGTTAGCCACGTTGCAACTTCCGACCTACCTACCACACCCCCCTAACCCCATCCCCACTCACCCTGCTCGGTTCCTTCCTCCCGCGGGCGAGTGATGGAAGAGAGAACGAGAGTTTCATCCCCTTCGCGTGTAATTAATGGTCTCAGCGCGAGGAATTTCTTGGCTAGAAGGCAAGCGAACGTTAGCCAGCCTCCGCGCCACCTTTCTTCGGTCGCAACTTCTCCCGTCCGACGTTGCTTCTAGCTGCTTCGGTCTACTCTCCTATATTGGGATTCCCCCGAGGAAAAAAACCGAAAACCCATTACCCGCATTTTATTTTTTTTTCTATTTTTTTTTTTTTTTTTGGAACGACGACGGGGGCCCGAGCGAGTTGCACCGGTTGCCTTCCACCGAACGAGAAACCACGCGAGCGGTTCTTGTCGTATACGCTTCGCTCTCGTTTAACCGGGTTCGTCCTGTTTCGGAGCTGGAGAACCTTGATAGATATTTTTCCATCGTCCCCGAACTCATTTGGTTTGTCATTCGCTTTTTCACGGTTTTTTTTCCCTGAACGATGTGTTTCATCTTTTTCGTTTTGGTTTGTGTTTTTTTCCTGTTTCGTTCTGTTTTGTTTTTTTCTGTATTATTTTAGTATGTTGAGATCTTGCGAGTATGGTATTGATGCACAGTTGGTGGTTTTTCCACTAAATTTGGTGTTAAAAGGTGGCTGGTGGGAATGGAAGCTGTTAAGCGGTGGGCGCGAGATTCCGTGATTGTTTCAAGGGCTCACATATCCTCGTTTTTTTGGTGGAAAATGTACAGAATTTCGGTGACTTTCGGTGGATTCCGATGCCAAAAGTATCTGGTAACTTTAAGCAGTTTTTGACAAGGTCCTTAGCTAAATCACGACATTCTAAGTTGGCAATACTAAACGCGTGTGAAAATCGAATATTCAAAAACACCTCGTATCTCATTTTTCACGTAGCCACCTTCCGCAAATTACATTCGCATAATAAATAATAAATTAAAAATAAAATCTGCCTCGTCGAAACAAAGATTTTTCCGTCGTTAAACCGTGCGACGGACGAGCCAAACCGTCGTTTGGTTCAGCTACGAGAACCCTCGCGAGTGTGGGATAGTCCGAGTCGATTTATCGAACCCGGGAAAGTAATTAAGTGGCTTTGCTCTCGAGATCGATCTGCCCCAGTCTGCGTTGGTCTCCCTCGTCGATTCTCTTTTTCCTCGTGGCACGATGACCCGCTCCAATTTCGTCCCGTCCGAGGAAACGTCCCCGCTCGAACCGCATCTGGTACATTTAAGTACCAAAAAGAAACAAACCCCCCCCCCACCAAAAAAAAGAACATCTACAGTATGGAAACGAAAAAAAGAAGAATCTGTCCAACGTGAAAATGGAATCGAAGGTTTCCCTTCAACGAGCGTGTATTGCGGTTGTTAATCCATCGATTCCCATGAAGATGGGCAACTGTTCGAGCAAGGTGTGAGTCATGTAAGAAGCTCGGTGTTGATGGTGGCAACCCGAACGAACGACGTGTCAGTGGCACGGACCGACGAGAAATGTGCGTTGTACACGCTATACGCGTATGGCGAGTGGAAACCGCCCATGGGGGTTGAAGTTATGACACGAGCGAAGGTATGGTGGACGATGGGGTCTCGATGACCAATGTTGTTTCGTACAAATCCGCGGATCTCACGTTACGATGGACAATCGTATATAATAACCAAACCAGTGTGCGATCGTGGTAACTCGCACTACTCACCCCCTTAACCCCTCTCACGTCCGTCGATCCGGTTAGCCGTCCGTCCGTCGGTTCGCTATCTATGGGATGGAGAGTTTGGCGGAACGTCGGAAATCGTGGTAGAGATATCTATTAATTTAGTGTCAGCTGGTGTTCGGACCGAAGCGAGAGAGAAACTCACGCGCTTCAGCCTCTTCCTCTCTATCTCGTTATTTCTCTTTCTCTCTCTCTCTCTCGCACCCGCGTTTTCGCTTTGGTTAACCATATTGCTACACAGCCGTAATGCATTATTCAAAACATTTATCTGTACTTGGAACATCCACGAAATTGATTAATGCACACCACACGGTAACTCATCGGGATACTCTCTGATGCAACTGTTATTACAATGGACATATACAATTATAACGTTCAATGATTTTTGACAAAGCGTGTAGCTTTCGATAAATCCTCGATGTACACCGCGAAACGCACACGGCGTGGATCATTCGTGAGTAACGAATAAAGTTAGACGAGTAGTGTTCGGAGTTTAATCGAGGCGGGTATGTATCATACGACGATGATGATAATGATATTATAATTATAATGATGATAATAATGTGCTCGAATCTGGGTGGCGGAAGTTTCACACCCGAGCGAGTTTGGCCTGGAATATTTCGAACAAGGTGGAATGGAAAACTATATTTAACTTTTTGCTTTGTGACAGATGATAGAGGAAGCGATGAGACGAACTAAAAATCTTTTGTCGCAATTTTGTCGACATGCTGAAGCTGGGTCGAAAAATTCAATTAACAATAATACGTCGTTCAAACCGAAATTAAAATGATCTCTACATTTATTTGAATTTTTTCAATTGTTCTTTAATGTTTTCAATTGTTTTATTAAAAACAAAACCCACAAAAATCGACCCCACTGCGGCCGAATCTAAGTTACGAATAAAACAATATTAAAATGAATCAAACGAACGATAAAGATTTATTACAGTAGATATACTATAAAAAATATACAGTAGTATACAGCAGTAATACAGTATATATATATATATATATCTAAAATTTGTCGAAGATCAGTCAAAGTCATCAATTTTTCTGACCGCGAACAAGCTACAACATGACATTTGCAAACTGCTTCCTGCAAATTCGAAGTAATGTACAAAATCCTCCATCAGGAAGCCAAAATTGATTTAGAAAAAAGTGACTCACAGAAATTCTCATAGAGAATTCCGTGCATTACCTCAAATTCGAAGAAAACCCTCTGCAAAGTTTCAACTCCTTTTTTTTTCTCATAGATCCCATCACGATTCATTCAGTATATTCAAAGGCCATTCCGTAATGAGTATAATCACAAAGTCCCGAGGCTTATATTCACATGGGCCAGAATAAATGACCGGTATTTTTGTACCTGTCTCGTCGCAGTTCGCGATCCGGTTTCTCCGTTCCCAGTCATCGACGTTTCGTTATCCGTTCATCTCGATCGCTCTTCTCTCGGATTCTTCTTTGCTCTCGTTCCGTCTGCTCGTCAAAGCCTTCTATCTTTTTGTGCTGCGTGTGGTCGCGATCGAACACGCGTCATCCCGAAACACTCATAATCATCATCGATCTTCAATGTCTTTGCAATTTATTTTTGCGTTAAGTTTTTTTTTTTCATTTATTTTCTTGTTTCTTTTTTCTTTGCCTTTTTCGTGCCGAGCCAATTTCGTGAGATTTCTCGGTTCGCTGATTATTCACTCGTTCACGGTCGAACGAATCGCGCTTTATCACTCGGTCGTGATTCCGAGAAATCAGCGAGTCGAAGAAATTCTTCGATCCTTTCGAGTCGTTTCGGCGTGGCACCTTTCTTCTTCACGAACGAATTCCATTCCCGAGAGTCTTTCCGGTAATTTATCCCCGTTTCGAGACACAGCCGAGGCTCGAGAAGCGATCGTTGGTTTTTCGGAATAGAAATGTTTATGCGAACGATTCGTCAGGATTCGTACTTCGATCATTGCCGAAAGTCGATGAGTTTCGACGAATTTCGCGACCGCAGGAATTTTTTAATACCTTTGAATCACCGTTGCAACCGGAAATTGGTGGAATCGTCGTGACGAAACGATCGATTTATTTTTCACGAAGCAACGAAACTCGACGTCGCGGAGATTATTCGTTGTATTTTTTTTTTATAGGGGGTGGGCTTGAGTGGGTTGCCAAGTCATGACGAATTTATGTATTTTTGGGTTCTGGAGAGCCAGTCAAAAATATTTAATTTGCTTGTTATGTTTGGCGACTGATATAAATTGTCTGATGAATTTCGCTGCCTTGGGAGGTTAGTCGCAGTTAGAATTAAAATTAAATAAATCGTTTTTGGGTTTTTAGATATTCTTGTAAATTCTGTTTCTGTTACGAAGCTCATAGGCTTCTATTTAGGTACAACATGAGAATCTTAAAAATGCAAAACCAAATCCAAGCCCACAGGCTCCTTATTAAAAAAAATCCACTAGGGTGTCTCTCCAAAACTGTCATAAAAAAAAAAAAAATACATAATTCAATAATCATCTGTTATCATTTTTTTTCCAAGGTGCCAAAGAGAACGAGATAAGGGTGAGGATATGGGTTTTGAGATCCAATTAGAGCCACGTGTCTTTGGCGAAGCTCCGACGAGGTGTTGAAAACCCGACGTGAAAATCGTTTCGGAAACAACTTCGGAAAACACTATTTGGGTCTTGAAAATTCTTTACCATTCTTCGAGGCTGTTTCGCCCCATTTTCGAGGGTTCTTGAGTAAAAACCATCGAACACGGTCGATAATGAGTGTCAGCTGTCGTTGAGTCTCTCGCCCTCTTTCTCCCGGTGTACGTTGGGTTCTGTAACACGGTTTAACCAGCAGCAGGCGCCGCCAGACAGCGCACGTTTGGAAAGGGCCAACGTAAACCGTGGATTTATGGTCGGGAAAGTCTTGTGAGGGTAACTCGAGACTCTTCTCCATTACGTTCACGACGATACACGTGCGCAGCCTGCCACTGTCTGCCCGGTTTGAAACACGACCCGAGCTCGCTACCGTTTCGGCCCTTCGTATTAACATAAAAACAGGCGTACTTACCGAACTACGTGGATATTAAACTCTTGTAAATTTGGTGTTGGAAACTGAGAGAAAGAGAACAAAAGAGTAACAATGATCGCTGGTCATCTGTAGTCCGTCGTAATTGCTCTTTCGTGTCAAAATATGATGCGACGCGTACGAAATTTGATCCTGTATTCAAAAGAATTATGGAAGATTGATTAGTCGTATAAAAAAGATAATTAGAATTTGAATATGTCGAGAAAAAGGATAAATGCGGATAAATCCGCGCAGCAGTAATTATTAATAACTTGCCGAAAAATAATTAAAATTGAGAAATAACGGAAAAACCCTGAGCTTAATTTATGAATTTTTCCTGATTTTTGAGATGAATGAATTTTTAGATAGAATTTAAAAACCTTGAGAAAAAAAATGATAATAAATAGCGCGTGCGGTCTTGATCTTTGCTCCTTAGGCTAAGGATCCTGTCGGTAAGTCTGAACGTGTGCCAAAATCGACAGCATCACTCCTCTGGGTATCAACCGGTCTGTGGGGTCTTAAATGTCTCGCTGATCGCGCTATGCGTCTAAGATTCTCTCCTCTCGAATCTCTCTGCTTCGCAGATACTTTCAAAGCGTTGTCACAAAGTCTTCACTGCGATACGCTATAAAGTTTCGAAGCCTCGAAGGATATAGGCGCGTCACGTTGTTTCGGAAGGAGAAAATATGGAAATAAATTTTTTGTATTTTTTTCTCTTCTTATTCTTCTGCTGTTAGCGGAATATCGGTGAGGTCTTTCAAGGGAGCTCGAATTGGAGTGCCGGAGATGCGGATCGCGGGAAGGAGAAGGACATGGAGAATACATTAGAATTGTGCCGAAGGATGTACCGGAATATACATTAGGGTGTGCTTTTGAAAGAAAAAAAATGTTCCGGCAGCTATCAATCTTGAAGTTTGTACTCTTAGTAAAGATTCGGCCATATCTAAGCTCAACCGGTCTAATTTAAGAGGTTCTGCAATCATGATATAGATTTTGCATTTGATTGACACGTGGCAAAAAAAGTTAAAAACATGGACAAAAGTATATTAATTTTTAAGTACAAAAATCAAAGCTTCACACAAGCAATAAGTCGTCCAAATTAATAAAAAGAATATCAATCATGTTCACAATCTTTCCAAATTTTACCCACATTCGAACACCCAAAATATCGCGGGGTTCTCTGGCACCCCGAGTGACCATTGAGGAATTCAGTATAAAATAAATTTCATACAGATATACACAAAGTAGTAGGCGGTTATCGTTAGCAGTGAATAAACTTTATCCCATTGTGGGTATAATTAACCGAAGCATTCGGGGACCATTGCCGGACGATCGTTTCCGTCGCACTCGCTCTCACGTCTCGTTGCACGGGAGGAGCTTTCGCCCTGTTCGCTGGTGAAATTAGTTGGAAAATCGCGGGCACCCGCGACCATGGCCAAGAGACTGCGGGAACGGGTGCAGGGGGGAGGGGAGGGGGCAAAGGGGTGAGGAGGACGTAACGAACAAGAGAGCGTACGCTGGTCCTCGTTGGAAAATCGGACGATAATTATTTAGTCTAGAACCACAATTACGGAGAGGTCTCGCTTTATTTCCCGGCATAATAGCTCGACACTGTAAATCAGAGGAGAGGCTGTCCCTCCCTCCCTCCCTCCCTTCCCCCCCGTGACCCCTCGTGCATGGTCCATGGGCCGACGAACGAGTTTCGGGCACGTAGAAAGGCGAAGGAGGGTGAGAACGCGAAAGGGTTGGGGGATGAAGGGCGCGGAGGAGAATTTCACGCGGACGGCGTGACCACGGTACTTCCATGGGGGACCGCGACTACCGCTGGTCGTTCATTGCTTCCAACACTTTCGACGCACTCGGTTGAGAAATTACAGACAATCGAGTCCCGGTTGACAATGGACCAAAAAAAAAAATACACGTGTCTATATGTATGAATTTTAGAATGAACTTTTTGATATTTATTTTTAATTGTTTCCGGGTGCGTGTATTATTTTTTTCAACTTTCTGATTTCATGGGGAAGTTATTGTTGCGACCCCGAAAATCGAAGGTCGAGCTTTTTTTCCTTGCACAGTATCGTGTTTTCTCGAAATAATTATTATATAATCACATATATATCCATTATACATATAATTATTATATATATATTACATACATAATTATTATAATTATCAATAATGTCGATATCAA
The DNA here is from genome assembly GCA_963971145.1 of Sussaba pulchella. Classification (NCBI taxonomy): domain Eukaryota; kingdom Metazoa; phylum Arthropoda; class Insecta; order Hymenoptera; family Ichneumonidae; genus Sussaba; species Sussaba pulchella. The sequence continues at coordinate 1,956,831 of OZ020178.1, forward strand.
TTTTTATTAGGCTCTGTATTTCCGCTAGCTCGAAGAAATGGGTCAAAGCGTGCTTTGAGGTGTCATGGAAAAAAATAACAGACCGCGCGGCGGCGAGGGGAAGGGCGAGGAAGCCTACCACCTGACTAGGAAGCGTCGTGCAAATACTATTCCAACAATTCCGGCCTACGCTTCCTCAAAAAAAAAAACCAAAAACCAAACGAAAAAAAAAGATTAAAAATAAAAAAAGAAATTGCAACTGTTTGATCGTCCGTCCATTGGCGAGTTCGTATTAACCGCGTGTCACGGAGCTTCCGTTACAGTTCGTCGAAGCCGGGGGTGTGGATGAAAATCGACGAGAAAACGAAAAAACCCCGTGTCGGCCGTTCGACCGCGCTCTCACGCGCTCTCTCTCTCACACCCACGCAAAACCTACCGACGTAAAAAGCGGCAATAGATGTTGCAGAAATCGAATTACGGTCTAGGGAAAAAAAAAAGAATTAATAGAAAGCAAAAAAAAAAAAATTTTTTTACATGTGCTTCACAGGCGGGGAATTATCGGAGTATGAATAATAAAGAGAGTGGATGTATAGTGCGAGGAGGCAAAGCGATGGTCCTTGAAGCTACGCGAACGGGGTTTAAAAAATTAACGAGATGGCGAGCGAGATACGGACGAGCGAATAATGATTGGCCGCGACTAAAAGCCATATCGCTTCGGGCGGAGATGATGCGATGTGGAAGAACACACACACACACACGGACAGAGAGCGTGAGAGAGGAAAAGTGGGGGAGGGAGAGAAGGGAGAGAGGGTCGAGGTAACGTTCGACGGGTTATATGGATTTCGCACCGGGGGATCACCGAAGCTCGGCGCTCACCTTTGATCGCCGTTGTGGGATATATGCTCGCCAGTCGAGTCAATACACCGCGATCGTCCATTGCTCTTTCACCGAACCGGGCACAGGTGAATGATAGACCCAGTTCTGCCAACAGTTTCGGATATTCGATTTTTTTTTTTTAAATTCCTTTTATCTCCTTTTATCGCCACCGACGGACCATAGGCGGTTATCATCGTCGTCGGTGAGGCTTCAAATTTTTTTACGGTGAACCAAAAACCGCGATCTCGCGATTTTTAACACGCGATCGCGTTTTTGGCTCGACGTATTTCTTTGTTGGTTCGAAATTCTGTTTGTGGTCAATTTTTTAAGTTGTTTTGCCGATTGATTCTTTTGACAATTTTTGTCGATTTGACCGAGGTCGAAATTGGGGAAGTTACGGAATTTTTACGCAGTACGTTTGTTTATTGTTATTTTTATGATGAATAAATTCCGGGAACTTCGTATTTTACAATTTTACTGTGAAGTGGAAACCCTGAGCTTCATTCATGAATTTTTCCAGATTTTTAGGACAATGATTAATATATTTTTTTTAAGTTTTCAAATTAATCGACCTAAGCCATTTCATGATAACAATAGAGCAGTACAAAATAAGAAACAATTCCCAATATCCTAAAAAATTATAAATATATTCGATAACTCAGAGTGAAATAATAATTGCAATACGAAAATCATTCATACAAAATAATTTTCATTTCTAAGCAGTTCGAAGAGTAATCCGAGTTAGTTGTCAAAAAACTGTCATTGCCCCCAAGAAAAACGCCCATCTCTATTTATTTATTTATTTTCGCCCTAAGCTCCGAAAGTTTCTCGACGACGTCGGAAAACCCGAAGGTCGATAGGCTTTTTGGTTGAGCCGTATCGCGATATAAGGTAGGGAATATAAAAGCGAGATAGAACGGTCCAAGATAGGTGTGACGATCTATGTTTCTCTCATGCTCCAGCGTTCGCTCGCTCCTGCAACACTTCGCAATCTATCCGGCCTCCGGCTCGAAACCGTGGATGCGCTTCTTTTCCGTCCTTCTCCGCTTGTGCGAAACTCCCTCGAGCGTTGCGGTCTTTAGTAGCGAATAAAAGAAGAAACGCTCGCTCCGCTTTGCACCCGCGACCGTCCGCAACCCCGTCGGATGGGAAAAAGGCTGTTGAGGTGGTGAAATCTTAATGGTTGCACTTAAACGCGGTGGTAAAATCCGCCTCTATCGTTTTCTCTATATCCATGCGAAGCTTCCATTATGTGCCAACGAAAAGCTTCGACCGCAAGCCTCGCGCGCGTCCCGTCGAGGTCCATCCGAGAGACACCGGAAGTGCTGCATCACGTACCCGAGACGCTTTACGAACTACGCGGAGCTGCGGGGATGTCGAACGGCTATAAGGTTTTGAATTCCACGTTTGAACGTCGTCGGCAAATCTTTTGCGAATAGTCGTCGATGATGACCACGCAGTAGCGTTGAATCATCTTGAGCGGCATTGTATTGATTACCGTTTGTGTTTCGAGGATAGAGAAATGTAAATCATTTTATGATCATTTTTAACGCCTATGTGGGGAAAAAGTTTTATCGATTTTTATTGCGTCTAATATTCCGGTAGACAAATTTAATTAGTACAGTCATACATTTTCGTATCATTGGCAGAGAAAATTCTTTGATGATTTACTAAATGATAAATAAATAAAAAAATTTAATTTAATAATAATAATAATAATAATAATAATAATAATAATAATAATAATAATAATAATAATAATAATAATAATAATAATAATAATAATAATAATAATAATAATAATAATAATAATAATAATAATAATAATAATAATAATAATAATAATAATAATAATAATAATAATAATAATAATTATTATTATTATTATTATTATTATTATTATTATTATTATTATTATTATTATTATTACTAATTATTAATTAATTATTATTATTAATTATATTTATTATTCTTATTAAAAATAATTTATATAATAATATTAATAATAATAATAATTATTATTATTATTATTTATATTATTTAATATTATATGTAATTGAAATATGTATGGTTTAATAATAATAATAATAATTTATTGTGATTATTATTATACCATACATATTTCAATTATATATAATATTAAATATTATAATCTCAATGGATTAATATTCATAAGTTTATTGGGTTAATCGAATTTCCCCTATACTGAGACAAATAATTTGAATTTCAATTATTTCAAATACTCTACTTTTTTCATTTTTATCATTGCAACACCAATGGTATATTGGCACATGATGTGAACGATACTCCGAATAAAATGTCGTTCTTGAGAACAATATTCTTGTTTATTTCGATGATCGCATTTTCTTATCTCGCTCGCGACGATATCAGTCCACCGGTAAAGTCCTCTCGAGCCATTACCGTCCCGGGGGTTAGCTTTTCCGTTTCTCGCAGCCGTTACCGTACAGTCGCACTAAAACCAAAGTTGACGCGCCAATCGCCGCGAAACGGTCTCGCAACTGCCGCATGCCGGTTGCGGTTAGACCCGCCACGCACACACTTTCAACCCCCTCCGCCCCTCCCCTCCCCTCCTTGAATGAGCTGCCGTTATTCGGTTACGCGTTGTCCTCGACCGGGAGAATAATTTTCTTGTTTCAGTCAGCTTCCACCCCCTCCACCCACCCTTCAATGCCGACCAATCCCCAGCCCCACTGGCTTTTCACTAATTCCGACAATTTGTCACCGTTTGAAGGTTGATGACCGTCCCTTGGAGAGAAAAGGGAAGGCCTCTATGGGTTCTATGAGGCCATCATCCCACGTGCTCCACCCTTGACCCTCAGATCATCGCAGCTTTTGAAAAAGCCTGTATACAGCTCGTCTTCCGTTCTTCTTCGTTCCAAAAATTATTGCGTCCCTCCTCAGAGATTTATTTTTTATAAGAAAATTTTCCACGTCGCCATGATTCATCATTTTGACACAATTAACGCTTCCTCCCTTCACTTTGAACGCCGTAAATTTCCATTTATTAGTATTTTCGATTGTCCCGCATTCGCCCGTTTTCGCACTAAGCCCCATAAAAAATCCAATTTATAACGAAAATTTAGTTCGCGTAGTGTAAAATAACACGCGTTCCATCCACGTCAATAATTAATCACAACGTTACTATCCTCGGCCTCGGAGGGCCGCGGTGACTGCGCCAACCTTACGGGGATGCACCGGAGTGAACTCGGGGTATCAAAAGGCTCGGTGTGTGTACACGAAAGAGAATTGCCGCGAGACCGCAAGTTTTAGTAACATACACGCTTGTGAATATATGTATGGCAGTCGTCGAGGGGTAGATGCACGAAGGTTCGGCGGATGGTGAGTCCGGTATGTGGGTAAATGGGTAATACTGAGTCGGAGGAGTAGCACAGAGCCATTAACCGAAGTGAGTTACGTGCGTACAGGTACGTGTTATAGAGAAAACCGTAACCCGTATACGAGTGTATACCCGGAGCGTATCCAGACCACGCGGGCTTCAAGGTCCAACTTTTCTTTATGACCGGCATTAAAATTGTATCTTGCTCAGCATCACGATGCACCACCCACGTCACAGCAGCCACCCTCTCGACATATTTTTCGTGGCACGAAACACCGAATTTATCGATTTAAGTCGTTTTTTTTGTTTATTTTACGAGTTTCATTAAATCTTAGCTGCCTCGTTTTAGTCTTAATCTTAGGTTTTTCGACCCCGAGCTTGCAAGAAGGGTTGATGGGGGTAGCTAACTGATTTTTTTTAACTTTGGAAAATTATCGTATATTATTTTATACTCTCCTCAAGGTTGTTAACGTTATTTGGTTCGAATTTAATGTTTAGTTTGAAAAAAAATGTTCGAGGCGAAAAAGGCAAAATTGACGGTCTTCATGAGAAAAATCGTAACTTCCCCATTTTTCATAATTTTCATCTGAAAATTGAACTTGATACTCTCGAAATACTCTGGTTTTATTGAAAAAATAGCCTGATAGTGAGTGTTGGAATAAAGGTATTTATTTATTTACCAAATCGTATTTTGCACAACAAGGAAGTTTATTCGATCATATGATATTTGATGCAAAACGAACGACTAATAAATTCGTTTAACGTCGTTAGTAAGACCTATTAAAGTAATTGGGGTTTCAATAATTATTTTCCCTTCGTTAAACGCCCTAACGCTAACGGCATCCTTCGTGATTCCATTAATTACTCGAATCACTATTTTTACGAACAAAATTGGACAAAAACAGATCAACGAAAACCATTTCTAACTCCCGGCTGAAAACGGGAGTTATGTGTTTCGTCGTGAGCAACGTGAATTGGCGTTTTGTCGGTAACGCGTTTTTGGCCAAACGGCTGATTTTCTTCTTACAAATTGATGTACATCGGTGTCGGAAGTCACAGAGAGGATTTTGCTTCCATAATATTTATGATCAGATCTCAACTCGCGGAGATATTAAATGTAGAAATTTGAACGCTTTCGAACGTTTTCTTCAAATCGCAATTTTGATCGGTTCGACTGCATGCATTGCAGACTTCACGGCATCGTCAGCTGTGACAGCGCGTGTGTAAGTGCAGTGGAACGTATCCGTGTATTTTGCATCGAGGCTCTGGACGATATCGCTGAGTGCGAGAGAGACAGCGCGATTGGTCGATCGTTTTAACCTCGAAACAGAACTTTCAACGGAAATTTTTTTTTTTTTCTCGAGTGATTCAGAGTGAACATTTTTTATCAATTGATTTCACGTATAAACGATATTTTTTTAAAGAGTGCATTTTCCATTTAACGTTCAATAATTAGCTAGTTAGCAGGATTGATCTACTGACGATTTTAACAAGCACGTCGAATTAATAATTCTGGATACTTGTATTCGGGCGTGAAATTGAGATGTATGTGAATGTGGAGGTTAGGTCGGATGACGTTGTTATGCCCGGTGATATTGTTTTATTTATGGCCATCAACTGATTTCACGTACGAACGATATTGTTTAATGAGTTCATTCTTTTTTATTCAACGTATGATAATGTTATCAGGATTGTGAAAAACGTGAATATTGATGTTCAGCTGGACGATGTGGTTATGCCCAGTGATATTGTTTACCTCGGTGGAATTGGCAATTCGAAAGAAAAAAATTGTTGTCGGATTCAATTTTTTTTACTTTATCTTCCAACCGACAAAACTTTAGACACAGCGATTTGTCAGAATGCACAATATGTATATTTGTTTTCATTATTTTTCCTATATGAGTCAGGTCCATTTCGAAACTGCATTCATTCAATGTTCACCTGCTCAAGACATATTCAAAACCTATAATGACTGGGAAGGACGAGCGGAATGCACTGACATCTGGTCAAGGCTACGTCGAGCCGCGCTCGAAAACTGTGCAATGCGCAGACATTTGGTCTAGGCTACATAGAGCCGCGCTTATAATCTCCATAATGCACTGCGATTTGGTCAAGGCTGTATTAAGCCGCCCTCAAGACTCCACGATGGGCTGACAATTTGTCATGGCTACATGGAGCCGCGCTGAACAATCACATGATGCGCTGACATTTCGCTGAGACTGTACTCAACTGCGCCCAAGGACAACCAGCATGTGCCGCAGCTCGTCGATACTTTCAAAGTCTTGTCTCATCAAATTTCTATACAGTGGTCACGTTTTACGATATTGAATCGATAAACAATAGTACATTATGACACTAGTAGGAAAAATTGTTTTGTGACGTGGACGTCTTGTTCGAGCCAAATGATTCCAATCATTGGCGGACGTGGAGAAAATTATATCAAATTATCTTTAAAAAGTATGAAATAAAATAAATTTAAAAAATTTTAAAAAACTCCCGGCTGGAGTAAAAATCGAAAACAAAAAAAATTAGAACGAAAAAAAAGTAATCTGATAGAAAGCATGGATAAAATTCATGAATCTAAAAATAATACAACAAATTAATAAATTTAAAATGGAAAAAACAAATTAGTGAAATTAAAAGAATGAAATAAATAAATAAATTCAAAAAGGATGAAATAATTCAAGAAGTCATCTTAGTTTATTCGTAGTTTGAATTATGATCGTTCGTTTGTATGAGTTCAATTTTTTGAATCGTGGTAATTTTCTCACTGCCCTCAATTCAGTCGGGAGACGTCATTCATTAACCATAAATATGATATAGGATATAGATGTTTGACAGTGCAAAGAAGACGCCATTAGATAATTGAACATGAAGACGATCTGGATTTAGATGTTCGACGATACGAAAGAAAACGTCTCCCGACTGAATTGAGGGCAGTGAGAAAATTACCACGATTCAAAAAATTGAACTCATACAAACGAACGATCATAATTCAAACTACGAATAAACTAAGATGACTTCTTGAATTATTTCATCCTTTTTGAATTTATTTATTTATTTCATTCTTTTAATTTCACTAATTTGTTTTTTCCATTTTAAATTTATTAATTTGTTGTATTATTTTTAGATTCATGAATTTTATCCATGCTTTCTATCAGATTACTTTTTTTTCGTTCTAATTTTTTTTGTTTTCGATTTTTACTCCAGCCGGGAGTTTTTTTAAATTTTTTAAATTTATTTTATTGTCTCAGTACTTAAATTCGTCCGGATCAAAATAACCCATCACGTCAATAAAAGATTAAAGAAAAATATACATATATTTTTTCGTAACAATTGCAATTTAGTCGAAGCCGCCATTTTCCAAACATTCGTCGTGCGCTCGCTATTCTTTTTCTTTTTCATCAAGCTCGCGAGTTTCCGTAATTTATCGACGAACGTAACTCCACGCTCAAAAGATCCGCTCATCTCTTCCATACTATTTTTCTACTTCCCCGGCTTCTCTCGTTTCTTGTCTCGCGTCTCATCTCGGTCGGGCAGGTTCCGCAATGTAACGCTCACCCGCTATTAGCGCACAGGGTGAGTTACAAAGCTGCCTCGGCGCGGCGACGCCACGTTATTTCCTTCGTTTTTTTTTATTTTCCTCTTCTTTTTCATTCTTCCACGTGAAGCATTAAAATTTTATCTCCGGTGGTGGCTTTCACGCCCTCGTCGGTTTTACCGGTTACCGAGAATCCTGACGGGCCAGAGGACTCGTGACCGGTTGGCTGTCTCGATAGAACAGCTAGTTCCTGCCGTGGCTACCAGACGTCGAGCTGCGAGAGGATGGTCTCAATATGCCTCGCCACTGTCTGACTCAGCGCAGTTTGACCCCTCAAGTAAAAAATTATATATATTTTTTGTATATAGTCCATGTACAAACTATGTATGGGATTGGGCATATATAGACTAGGTATAGGATATATATAGACTATACATAGATTATGTATGCTTAATCCTATAGAGCGTGAAAAATAATAATAATAAGAAAGAGAGGAAAAAATAGTAAAAAATGATATATAGTCAATATATCAACTATATATAGTCGATATATAGACTATATATGCCCAATCCCATATATAGTTTATATATAGACAATATATAATTTTTTTACTTGTGCCGGCACAGCCTGACGTGGCACAGTTTGACTCCGCGAATTTGACAGATGAGAGATACACTTTTTCTGTCAAATTATTATGCAGACAAAACTACTCAGTTAAAAAAAATCTAAACAAAAAATAATATTTATATTTATTGGAAAGTTCATACAAAAAAAAGTTTACAATAAAAAAAGGTTATGTATGAAACAATGTTTACATTAGAAAGAAGTATATGTTTAAAATGAAGTTCATTTAATCGTCAGATTTTATTACTTCGGTACCGATCTTGTCAATCCCCCTTCTTGTCTTAATGGGTCCGCATTATCGCGGTGCTGGCTAGTTTTTGTCTCGGTTTCCGGAAGAGCATGTCGGAATGCTGGCTAGGGCTTGGTCAGATGTCATGGACAGCGGCTAGACAACTGGACGTTACACACAGCACCAGAGCCTAGCTCGGTCACCGGACTAGAACCGGGCGAGTAGGTATCCCGGAAAACTCGCCCGGCCCTGGCTACTTCCGAGACGACATTTTCACACCGTTGCATATCTTTTTCCGGCCGATGAAAAATGAATAACCTAAAGAAATCAAACTGGTAAAATTTGGACCCCAGCCATTTCCCTAAAGGTAAAAAAAATGGACGGACCGATCTAGGGTGGTTGATTCAACTCATGTTTCAAATTCAATTCCACTTGTTTTTGATATGCAGAATGGTGACGGTAACTCGATTTCTCTGTCGCTTCGGAGTACAATCTGGCAATTGAATGCAGCTACCGTTAGTTGTCCGGTGTAATGCTCGTAAATTAGACTACTAGGTGGTCGCACATTCGTGGTCACGACAGTAGCGATATGGCAGCCAAAGCGTTCGCCGGAGCGCGAATGCTCGCCGCTCAGGTTCGAACGGGATGCAACGTGATCGATATTATACTATTATTGCGAAGCACACATGTCACTGGGAGACCGATTATATTGGCCCCGAACCGCATTGATGGGATCAATATGGCCATCGTTGTTTCACGACGGCAGCTTATCTGCAATTGATTTTATTTATTATTTCATCTTCATTATTTCATTTTTTCCGTTTTTTTTTCGATTGTAGGCGGATGGATTTTTTTTAAATATAAAGAAATCACAGTTTTTTGAAGTTTAATATGAAGAGAAATTTTTTTTCTGTTTAACAATTTATAAAAAATTGTCCAACCGAAAATTTTTTTAAAAACTTCTCGTCAGACTATAACTACTACATTACTTTACTAAATGCTTCTTTATTATTTCAGATTGGATAATTTTTAGTGGAGTTATCGTGCAAACCATGATTTTCCACAGTAGTCCATTAATACCCGTAAAAAACAATGTTTGTATTTAAAAAAACAATTTAATTTTGTTTCTCATAGTTCAAAAGTGAATAAAGAATGTGAAATCGACAATTTAATTTTTTTTTTCACTATACAACCTGAATAATTTCTGAATCTTACTCAGTTTTTAGCGTTCCCAGGAGTATGTGAGCCCTTGATAAGTCTCCTCAATTATAATTGGCCAAATCAAAGATTCAATTATTCAAATAAATTATTGAAAATTATTCGTCTAAAAAAAAAAATGATCAGTGTAGCAAATCTGCAATGAATTTTCTTTATTACTTCTTCTGCATTATTTCATCCGTTTTTTGGTTTATTTTTCAAGCCACAAAAGTCTTCCAATAACGTGTATGGCAGTAGGGAGTTATTCTCTCCTGAATTCTCCGCAGAAACATGAAAGTAGACGTTTTCCAAGGCTGCAGTTCCGACACGTAGACACCTTTAATCTTCGCTCTTCCGGCGCATTCGTCCCTCTTTCGGTACTCGTACGTTTCCGTACGTACCTACATTGCTCCAGAATATAGTGATATACTCGCGCGCAAAAAACCACGCCCTGAAACGACCCTCGTTCGCCGTTCGGACTATAACGAGTCGTCCTCGCGGCTTCTCGTCTACGGCCCGAGCGGCCGTCCGGTTATCCTCCGACCATCTGGAGCTGCTCCTGGCCCGCGGCACGAATGAGAATTTCAAATGAAATTTATCATTGCCCGCGTACCGAGTCGTGCGTTCGATTTTTCAATTGAAAAAAGAAGCCCGGAAAAAAAACCAATTTATAGGAATATTTTTTCCTATTCACCGGAGCTCGGTTTTCTTTTTTTTCTTTTTTTTTTTTTCATATCATAATTGGTGCCGGCGTTGATTCGCGAGCGAATGAAAAGGACGAACGGTAAATGAAGTTCGAACTTTTCTGCCGTTGGAAAAGCAATTATGCAACCGACCGGGAGAAAATTAATATCGAGACCTAAAAGTAAGTCCGGCCGAGGTTATCGCGGCCTGATAACGTTTGGCCTGATTTTATCATCGTCATCGTGAGGTTGGCGTGATTTTCTCTCGCTGAATTTAATTTCCCGATGTAATGATAAGCCGGCTGTTGCGGCACGAAATATTTGATCTGCGTCCAAGCGGTGCGATGCATTGTTGAAAAAAAAACAAATTTTTTATTAAAATAGATTTAAAGGAAAAATAGAATAACAATTATCACGCTGATCAATTTTTATTAACCCCAAAAATGTGACTTTCGTGATATTCAACAGATCGTCCGGTCGTAGTAATATCCGGTAATCGAAATTGAACCGACGATGAATCGGCGGATTAATTATGATTTCAAATTATTTCGCATGGCTCATAATCGACAGAGAGACGCAATTTCCCGTGGCGGAGAATCGAAAGCGAGCAGCGAGTGTGCCGGAGAGTTACGATTATAAAATAAAATGAAAACGAAAAAAAAAAAAAGGAAATTTCACCATCCGGGTGGAGCGTGAGAGGCGGAGCAAAATTGATGGTTCGCGATTAAAATTGAATTTGAATGCGGCGAAAGTGCGGCTGGTTTGGCTGCGTGCAGTTTGGATTTTCGATTTTTCGACCGGAATCCATAGAAATAAGCTCGATCACAACATAGAAGTGCGTCCCAGTCTCGTTTTCTCTCTCGCTTTCGCTCCCTTTCATCCAGCCTCCCACTTTATTCAGCGGATCCATCGATGCTCGTTCACCGGAAAAACCGAAACTACAAGACCAAGTACCTTCCATCGCGTTTTGATTATACCTGACTAGTGAGCAGCTAGGTTTTCTATGCGTTTAAAAAAATCATTTCATTTTATTTATTTATTTATTTATTTATTTATTTATTTATTTATTTATTTATTTATTTATTTATTTATTTATTTATTTATTTATTTATTTATTTATTCATTTATTCATTTATTTATTTATTTATTTATTTATTTATTTATTTATTTATTTATTTATTTATTTATTTATTTATTTATTTATTTATTTATTTATTTATTTATTTATTTATTTATTTATTTATTTATTTATTTATTTATTTATTTATTTATTTATTTATTTATTTATTTATTTATTTATTTATTTATTTATTTATTTATTTATTTATTTATTTATTTATTTATTTATTTATTTATTTATTTATTTATTTATTTATTTATTTATTTATTTATTTATTTATTTATTTATTTATTTATTTATTTATTTATTTATTTATTTATTTATTTATTTATTTATTTATTTATTTATTTATCTATTTATTTATTTATTTATTCATTTATTTGCTTATTTATTCATTTATTTCATCACTAATTTATTCATTCACCTATTTATTTTTTTTCCTACATAATTCCATCGGTAATTCGACAAAGACTTCGAGCAAATTATTAATTCAACATGCGCTCATGCATTGCATGTCCGAGATGCGTAGGATCCTCGTGATTACACATACCAGTATCGTTTCGACAAGGCTCGGCTAAAATGTTATTAGCCGGAATTTCCATACGCGCACGTTTCGTTGCAGCATCAGCGGCATTCGAGTCGCGCGCGATGCGGTCCATGCATGCGTGAACGGTTGTGCGAGAGAGCTAGCTGAGCCTGCGAGTTTGTACGCTCCTCGTTGCAGCATCGCGGCCACGGCGAGCATGTTCGTGCTTCTAGATTAAATCGTCGAACAAAGTACCGGTGTACGTAGCTCGCTACGTCGGTAATCATTCGGCATTGCCAAAAACCATCGCTTTGGCACATTCACGGTTGTACGTATCTTATGTGCAGTGATATTAGCAAAGCTCGTTCGATCCAAATACGGATATATAACGGCGTAGGCGATTCGTACGATGTACGATTTTAATTGCGCGTGTTTATGATCTCCCATCCGCGAATGGACCAGGTGTATTTTCAACAGGTGTATTTACATTGCTACATCGAACGGCGCATGAAAGCTGAGCCCGTTACATTAAAGCGGACCCTTTAAGCCCTCATCGCTGCATGTGCATTCTGCATCAATGATTCCCCTCTTTATTTGTGTCTGTGTGTGTGCGAGTTTTTTTTTTATAGAGTCTGGGCCGGGTCGTTTTGAGGTAATTGATCCTAGCAAGGTCATCATATGAGGAAACCCCTGGCGGGATCGTTTTTTAACTTAGTGAGTATTGGTGGAATTTTTTTTTTTTAAATTAGAGTTTATTCATTTTCAAGCTCTTTCATTCATCTTAGAATTCACTAAAAATTAAATTGAATGAATGAGGAAATTAATTAAAATTGAATTTAATATTTAAAATTACTTGAGAATCTCTTTATTTACTTAACGTTTCAAGCTCTCAGAAATTAATTATAATTTTTTCGAATCAAATTAAATTCCCTCACGAAGTGACTAGAGTCATTGGCGGTTTCCGCGAATGAAGAAACATAGAAGTCGCGCGATATGGCAACGGTGCCACCCGGAAAGCATTGGGTAATTCTTTCATGAGGTAACCGAAGTCGTTGACTCCCATATGATTACCAATTCAGATTTAAATAATTCTAATTTATCGTACATCGAACTAAAATCGTTGAAGACAAAACACTTAAGCTCGTGCGAATGATCGTAATCGTTTTTGAAGATTAATGATCATTTATCGGTTTTTGTACGAGGATTGAAAAAGTTGATCGAAGATTTTCAAAAACATTTATTTCTCAATCTGCGACACCTCGTCGGTGTCATTATTGATTACCGCAAATATTTTCACGCGCGTCTCAGCCGGATAATAATGTGATACGCATCTGGGGGTTGGCATCCTGAGAATCTTCCTGGACCGCACGTGTTTCCTCTGTCGGTTTTCCGCGTGGTTTTTTTTACCGAGTATCTACATTTTTGTGGGCTAGTGAAAACGTGGATGTTAGTTCCGGGGATGCGGATGCGAAAAAGACGCGCGAGAATTGAAACGAACGATTGCGAAACTGGGTCGTGTTTACCTAGGAGAAAAAAGAAACGACAAAGAAACGTTTTCAACTGTCCCTCTACATCGGACAATCCGACAAAGGAGAACGTTTTAACGAATCGTGGGGGGAACTCCGACAATGAAAGTACCCTTCAAGATCGATGAAACACCTTTCATCTATCTATGGGGTCACCGCACAATCTCTCGCTTTCGAGATACGAGTTTTCGAAATAAGAAAACGAGACTTGGTCCAGGTTGAGAGAATTCAGCCTGTAACGATTTTATTTCTCTTTAGGATAAATTATACTTATTGAATCCTAGATTGGTCACCTAATTTAGCGACCTAACGAGTTTGGTCACCTCATGAGGAAAATACCACAATAATTTTCAAGCATCAACAACCTGATCAAAAAAACTTATTCAAAGACAACTCCTATCAAAATAGACTTATCACCTACGAACTGTATCAAAACAACTCCTGCGAAAAACATCCTTCAAGTTTAGGTTGAGGTCGAGGTTCTTTTCGATTATTGTCGATTGGTTTCCGTGCAATGTGATTAAACGTTGTCTATACTCTATTGAGGTGTTTTTTTTGTTGACCTCTCGATTGTAATTCTAAAGTAGTTGGCGTTAAAGTCGAGGTGTAGCTTTGGAAAAAAATTGTTTGTGATAAAAATATTTTCGTCGGGATGTTTTTGCAACCTGAATATTTTAGGCGGAGTTTTTTTGACGGCGTATTTTTTGGTTAAGTCGTTTTTAATCAAGTTTTTGTAGACATGGATGCGCGATCGGTGTGCGATCGATACCCAGAGCAAAGGGCAGGCCAATAGTGCGACGATCTAGCAAATGGATGGCGAGAAATTGATCGAAGTCCGATCGATCAAAATAGCCGGCATCGCTGACTGCGTACGAACGTATCGGAACTCTTCCAACGGTCCGCTACAGGGCATTCTTCGCAATGTTGCGCAAACATTGCACGGCAATGTAAATATTTTCACGCACTCGCAATATTATTGACCGAAATAGCCCGCATAAACGATGTTTATTTTTTTTCTTTCTTCTTTCATAGGAGAACGAATTTTTCGTTCCGTTGAAAACGATTCTCCGCCGATTCGGTGGTCGAGAGAGCTACTCGTTAATTTTTTGCTTGAGAGGGTCGAAGGTTCGCTTAGGGCGTACCGAGGGCGTACCCATGAGACTTCCGCGGAAAAGTGCAAATCTTTGTTAACCGAGTTTGTTGATTTTTCTGAATTCTCATTGTGATGAAGAATCGAACCACGTCGAAAATTTCCATTTCGTCCGGGCTCGAGAATTATTACAGACTCGACGGTCTATAGGGAAAACCGGGACCGGAAGTAACAAGGGTTAGGCTGTAACAGTTCGTAGATCGCCTGAATTAAAGGAAATATGATAGTTCCAACGCAATATTGAACTTCAGAACTCTGTTTTTTTTTACATTGAGTTGAGGAAGTGTGCTGTGTGTAGATTAACCTCGTACTTTTTGACTGCTGTCAATATTCAACGTCTTTCCTTTTTTATCATAGCTTATTTTCGATTGACATCCGTTTACAGATAATTTCTACATGAAATTCGTGATGGATTTATGTATTTGTTTATATTCCCAAAATCACAAGAACAAATCAGACTTGGAAGAACCAATAACAATTTTAAAAAAACGTATCTCCATTGTAAATCAATTGGGAACACTTCAATGCCGTTGAGCTACTTCTGCGTATTCTTCGACAGCGATCTCCTCGGGCGAGGTTTTTTTTCCACATAAGCTAAAGACTCTTCATGTGATGGGTAAAAAACATATCCCCCTAGAATGGCACACCCTATTATGTACATATATATATTTCATAACCAGTGCCTGTAGCCTTAATTCACAATGCCTCCGAACCACGAAGCAAATGTCCTCTTCTTGCGCGCCACGTGTTCGCGCGGTTCGCAATACATATCGACGTTACCCCGACGTATTCCAAAGCTCAAAGAAAGTTGCGAGGGATTGTAGCGGCGTCGTAACCCAGCTCGAGTATCGCACGATGACACACACACGCGCGCACGTACATCGCATGAACGAACGCGGGTGAACAAAGCTTCGCGCGCAGTGTGATAAAGACAGTTTAATGGACCGAAACTCACTATTAAGCCATGAATACGGAATGCCCGCGCACTTAGCCCACAAACCTATTTACATTTCCAGCGTCACGACGGTACAACCGTGCGCCGTCCATGGACAGACCCAGATGGGGATGATTTCCTCGTCCTCTCCGCGTTCTCATCCTCTCACCACCGACTGCTGCTGCTGCTGCTGCTGCTGCTGTAGCTGCTGCTGCTGTCGCTGCCGCTGCTTCTCGTCGTCCCTATATATTTTAGGGTTGAAAGCCATACCATACGAGCGCGAGAAGTCCGCGCTACAGGGATGGACGCCATTTGCAGCAGCAGCAATGCAGGAAGAACGGGGACGAGTGAAAGGACACGAGAGACCGAGAGCGAGAAACCATCACACCCTCGCTTTGCAGCCCTATAATCTTCATTCGTGCGAAATGCCAAGTGAAAGAGGAACTGTCACAAGAAGCTCGAGGTGGTTAACATCCGGCGTGACATTGTCACCAACATCGGCGATGGTTGTTATCGTCTCCAAGGTTTATTTACCGGTTAACCCAATTTTCGCGAAACTCCCATGCGTTCAACAACGACGACAATCTCTTCGCGTAGAATGCTTGACTCGCTGTCATCACGGGCACCAGGGCGCGCAGCGAGCCCTGGCGCATTTTCCGGAACGTGGAAAATGGTGACGTGCAAGCCTGAGGGGAGTTGGATATCACGGAAGATGAATTTGCGAAACGTCAACGCATCTTTTTCCGTTGCGGTCTCGAGGGTGCGTCAAGGTTGTGATAGGAGGTTTGGAGGATTGACGATTTTGCGTTGGGAACGCTTTATCACGGGGACAGGTCAATTTCGAGAATGATAATTATAAGGTTTATCTTGATTTTTGGTACTATTCGGAGGTAGCATTTGAACCCGAATGAAAAAAAAATTTATTTGGGGTCAAAAGTGTTTTTATTCTATTTTGACGATAGGAAGTGTTGTCATTCGTTTTATTTCTATTTTTGAAGATCTCGTGCTGTACTTAAATAGAAGCCCATAGTTTTCTTAGCAGAAATAAGGCTGTTTTAATAAACTATTCATTTGATTCATGAGATATTATTTTTATTTAAATTATTAAAAAAATAGATTAGGATAAAATAAAAAAATTATTCTTATTGTGTAAAAAATTATAAATAAATAACACAAATAAGGGACAACTGGTAATTTCAAGGCGATAATTATTTGTATTAGTAGTTTATATTAGTAGTTAGTAGTATTTTGATTAGTAGTTGTCACTGACTAGCAATCCGAATTAATTTTGGAAAAATTTTCGTTGCCCGCAAATAAAGGCTCATAGGCTTGTATTTAAATTCTAAATAAAATCCGAATCTCGGCCCGTCTGTACCTGCATTAGGGTGGACCTCTTATCGAATAAACCCTGCATTCCTGTTCTTTTTCGCCCCGGACTCCTCTACACGGTTCTCCATTTTCAGTTGAAAATCAAATATTATCGCGGTTCTGTACATGTTGACTTCGCAGTGACTCGCATCGGGTCAGAAATTCATCCACGTTTTCAAATACGATATTGGATTTCGAATTGAATCGAATTATTCATTGCACACCCGTGTCCGGGCGTTGGACACTTGCCGCGCATTTATTAAATAAACGTGTAATCCCACAAACCAGTGTTGTATCTCGAACGACCGGAAAATTTCCACCTCTGGTGTTCGCATTTAGTTGCGATTTCTGCAAATTTTACATTTACATAAATTCAATTTGCGAGGCTTGAAATATTTTTAGCCGAAATTAATCGTGATCCGTCTCAGGCTTTGCCATGCACACCCCTGAAAAATTACATACACTGCTGGAGGGGTTTGGCGTACTCCAGCAAATTTCAAACGTCTGTTACGACCACAATATAAGTGATTCTACCTCAAAAAAAATATCGGGTACTCTTTGTAGCTTCACAAACAAGGCCCAACACATGTGATCAACATTTTCGAATATTAACAAGTCGAAAAAAAATAATTTTCAAGAGAAAACGTTACCAAAAAATCAGGCTAAAAAATATGCCCGAATATGTTATATTTCAATTGCCCAACAAATGTTGAAAAAGCGATTAAACATTTCATAGCGCAAGGCTCGCACTTGTGTCACTGACTTTCATCCCCGTGCAAATACATTGTAATTGGAATTATGATTGTTATTCCCGAAGGAGAAACAACGTACGATGCATTGCGTGACAAGTAGTAAGCTTCGCGACGAGTTTGCAGTCAGGCACGAAGAGGTTTTACCTGCTCGAGTGATCTTCCGGCATTTTGTTGTCAGTGTTTACCCTTTGCCAGTCGTTTTCCACCCCGTGTCCTGTGCACCCCGGGGCATCTCGCACACGTAGGAATGTAGATTGTCAGCGTTATCGTCGCCGTGGAAAGAGCAAAGGGTGTGCAATGGACTACGGTCGGGCACGCGATTAACGACGTTTGCAACTTCGTTTCACGTGTTTCGGACGCATTCAACGCAAGTGCAATTTCGTGAGGGTTGTAACGAATTTGATGTTGAAATTTCGGTGTTTCAATAATAATATTATTATTCACATAACTCAATGTGGTAATGAAGATAGTCGTGGCTTCGGAGTAGCCGCGGTCGGATGATTTTACTCGGTGGTGAGCCAAAAATCCGGAGAGAAATATCAAAGTGGGTTACGATAAGCGAGGGATAAAGCGAAAGATACAGAGCGAGAGAGAGAGAGAGAGATGGAAAGAGGGAAGCTATTTACGCTCGGCTCAGTTTGAAATCGTTTGCGGTTCGCGCTTAACAGGGTTTTCGGTACAGAGAGTAACATCACACACGGCAGTGTATAATGTCATTGTTATTGTGTTATTTCCGGAGCGTAGATTTTCTCTGTGCCTTCATCGGTTTACTCAGCGATGTATGCGGAACGATTTGAAACGAGTATCGAACGTTCTCGTTCGAGTGACGGCAATCACTCGGAGCAGAACATAAAATTATTTCGCTCTGTGATGCATAGATTGTTGAGGGAAAAAAAAATAATACATTGTGAATAATGTTAATTTTTTACTTATTTGTAGGGAAAATATTTTGGAAATATATTGTACATATATCTGTTGTTATGCGGGCAAAGCCAAAGGAGTCCAAGTCCATGAAAAAGAAAGAGTTTTGGAGAAATTACGATTTTATGTAATAATAATAATGTCGAAAATAATAATCATCAGTTTACACTAAGTTATTTGGTGTTGCCTACAAATTATGGAATTTTTTAGGTTTTGCCTACCGATGCGAACCAGTTAATAATCGATGTCCACTGTTATATAACGAAATTCTATTCTACCGATAAAAAAGTTTCAGGCAAAGTTGGAAAAAAAGATAACATGAGACTTTTTTTTAACGATAAAAAGTGGTTGTTCGGTGTTTTCACCAAATTAAAGTATTCGGCAAGGTTTATTTCGTCAATTTCTTCTCTTAGGGACAATTTTGGGAAAAATCCTTGCTGAATTCAAAAAAAAAATTCAAATGTTCCTCTATTATATGCCCAAGAGTTTGAATCAGATAATTCTTCCATTAAATCTTCAAAGAATTAGAAAAAAAAATGTTTTTCTGTAACCTTTGAAACCCATGTGAGCCCTCAATATAATTTCTTGCTAAAATAGACTTATTCACTTTGGCCTCCGAACCGCCGCCATGTATTTGACGAAAATACGACAATTTAATTCGTCTCCACGATTCGTACGATAATTGAATTCATAATTCACGACTTCATTTTATCCCAAGCAATAAGTACACTTCGCAAAACTACGATTTCGTAACGTTGTCGACCCCTCATCGCGTCAATCAAATACTCGAATAAACGTCAATTCTTCCGGTCCATTTGGAACAGATCGTCGCTCTCCTACCCCCTCAAGCGAACACGCTTTCGTACGTTCGCAATGTACACGTTTTACGCCCATGAACGCCCCGAGTTCCGGCAACGTAGTCGCGTCACGATGGTTTTTCAGTTAATTAAATGTGCCTTTGTGGCCCGCGCTCATGGTTCGCCCGTTTGCCCATCACCGACGTGCGACGCCGCGCGAAACGAGCGGAACCAAAACGTTGGTAGGATGAAACGCGGGCTACTTCGGCGTATTAATTTTCGTGATTGCAGTTTAACGTTCCGCACCACTAGAATAGTTATGAGCGACGGAGCTCGTCGCGGCTTCCCCGTACTATACGTTTCTATCTTTCGGAATCGTTGCCATCCCGGAAACGCACGGAACGGCGAAACAGGTCGGCACCACCTCTGTATTATTCCTTTCTCTTTCTCATCTAACGATCTCGCTCATGAGGCTTCTCCGGTCGGTGGAGCTTTCTGCGTCGCTTTGCAATAAATTTCGAACTCGAAAATTACTGGCTTTAGAGGGAGAGAGAGCGAGAGAGAGAGAGAGCGAGAGAGAGGAAGAGGAGTGAGTGAAGTCGAGTTAGATGAAGCGAGAGAGTTGCAACGGAAGATATAGCTATATACCTTTCGCCTCTAGCTGCCATGCTGCTTTCCCTTTTCTCGTGGCTTTGAACATTATACCTCCGCGAATTCGACAAAGCGATTCCACGAATTATATTCTCGTCCCCGGCATACGTGGCGGGAACCGTAACCCATCCGACCTACGAGCTCCCGGGGGTTGAAACGAGCCCCTGAAAGCGCTAACACCGAGGCCGTTGAAAACTTCGCGCTTAATCTCATTGGGAAGCCTCGTACTCGTAATTTCCGGTTAGAATTTGTTTATAATTGATATACGCTGAGAACGTTGTTTCTACGTGAGGTAGAAGCACTTCGTAGACGCCAACGAAATTATATTTTACGTGAAATTTATAAAAATGTATTTCCAATGAATATTCATAGTAATAATTGTTGATGATACGTTTTTTTTTATTTTATCGAGACTGGGTTTGAAGTCAAAGCCTTTGAGCGCTTATTGCTTTCTACCGGATGGATTATTCGATAATAGAACGACCTATTTCTTTATCTCAACGGGTTTTTATCGAGATCAATTGAGGAATGAGATGGATTGATCGTCGAGGCACAACGGAGATGTGACGAGAATGCGATGCTGCACGCAGCTTCGCAACTTTTGTACGACTTTCATAAACGTTGCATTCATTGATCTCAGATGGCAGTCGTTGGCGTTCATTCAATGTCCTTCAATGCGTCAAAATTTATTTACATTCTGGATCTTTATTCGTTCATTTATTTCCTGGATTACTTTGGATAAGTTAACTATATATACTTACTCACTCATCACAATCAGGTGTGAGATGAGCTGATGATGCTGGTGATTGGTCACCATACGAGGGTATCCCCGGCGTGCATCTTTATTTTCTTTACTTGTAAACGGAACTCAAGAATCAGCTATCAGCAGATTTTTTAAAAATGGGGTTCGTCCTTTAAACCATTTATAAATTAAGTACAAATTTTTCGAATGAAATAAAACGATAAAAATTGAAGAATAACAATAATTAGATTGAAAGAACGCCGGAGATTGTCACCTGCTCACTAGTTACCTCGTCTAACCCACGTTCGTCCCCTTATCAACATTTTCTCTCGATCTCTTCGATCGATTCGTCGACAAACCGCGCGATCCCCCAGAGATTTCGAACTATACAATATTCCTACATACTTCGTCCTCCACAACTAAATCATTGGGTCAAATTAGCTTTTTCAGGAGTACACAGTTTTCTTTGCCGAAGTGGTGTACGTTGAGACCGGAGGCTTCGGTACATCCTGAAGGCTCTTTCTCACAAGCCCGCGAAACAGCTCAACATAAATATTGGCGGATGCAAATTAAAACGCGGTGGCCGCGTGCTGATTACGCGGTTAAATTTTCAACGACCCCGGTGGATCCCTCAGGCGCTGTAGCAATCATCCCCCTCATATACGAGTCTCGCTCGTTCTCACCGTGCTTCGCCCCCGTTACGGCCACGCTCGCTTCTTCGCCCTCCGCGTGTACGCATCGGCGTCGGTGTGTGAGTGAGGGTGTGGGCGAAGGCGTGCATGAGGCCAACAGACTTCGTCGAATCGACATTGTTATACGCGAAATACATGGTTCGGCCGAGAGCCCCTGGCTATTTTTCTCTTGGATCCTCCAGCATACATATATATGTATGTATATGGGGCGAATCGCCCCGTTTCGCCTGACTGAAACCCTTCTATCCTTCGATGTGGTCGATAATTTTTTTTTAGTATCTTTTGGAGCCTTGGACCTCAATGATGTATTTTTAGATTTTTTCGACCACTCTTTTCCTCCTCCCACCCCCCCCCCCCCTGCCTTTCTTTTTTCACGGGGTAAATGCTATTTCGCCTATTTTCAATTGGATGACATTTTTATTTCCAGATACTTTATCAAAATTGTGGATTTTTTTCCTGATATGCAAAATTTTTTTTGATATTTTGAAAGATTCCGGGCTTCTTTCAAAATTTGAATTTGTGATAATGATTTCTTATCTTTAAAATAAAGGAAAATGAAATTTCTCTGGCGAAAAAACGATTTTTCGATTATTTTAGATAAACAATCGATCTTTTGATTATTTTTTATTCTTAAAATTATTTAAATTTTTGAATAAAAAATTTATTTTAAAAATAAGAATAATAGAAAAAAATAAAAAAATCGATCGTTTATCGAAAAGAATCGAAAAATCGATTTTTCGCAATAAAGATTCCATTTTTTTCCTTTTTTATGATAGAAAACCACTATCATATATTAAAATTTCGACGAATCTTGAGTTTTTTCTACTCTAAAAAAAAATTTATAAAATATTAGGAAGACGAGCGTCCTTTTGATGTTACAAAAAAAAATCTTCAATGTCGATAAAATATCTGCTAAAAAATTTTAATCCGATTCAAAAGCGTTACAGTCGGGCGAAACTGCGCGACTCACCCCATACATATCCCATCCCTATGGGATACCGAAAGCTAACCTCGTCCTCGGCGCAACCCCTCTTTACTCTCTTCCTTTTTCCCTTCGCTTCCTTTCGTTAATGTCTCGTTTGAATAAGACAATCGAGACACATATAGCCAACGGGGGCTAACGTTTTCCTCGTCACACTCGCGTCTCGTCGCCTCCGCAATTTTCATAATTGACCGGGTACGTATTAATTCATGGAGGAGAAGGGGACGGGGCGTAAGGAAAATGTTTGTTGCAGGCTTATTCGGGGCATAAAGAGCGAAGAAATCCCGGGGGGGTTGAGAGGGCTCGTTGCTTTGTCTCGAGCAGCTATCGTGCTACCCTTCGCCGAGTTTCTTCCTTCCAGCGACAGCTTCTCCGAGTTTTCTTCTCTCCCCTAGCAGCAGAACGGAACCAGACTGTTAGCCGGGGAAACAATATTTGTACCGTTCATTGATGCTTGTAACTCAAACATATGAAATTACCCTTATTTACGGTATTCGACGAACCGTTCGGTATCAATTAAATTTATTCAGTTGATTTTTACTATTCGATCGCAATCGTTTTAATTAAGTAACTGCAAAACAATAATTTGTCGAAATTATATATTATTATCACAGAAAGGTCGAAATGCTAATTATTGCATGATAATTTAATCGGAATTATTTTTTTGAAAAAAGTCTAGTAAATATTCTAGATATTTCTAATAATTTTAATTAAAAAAAGTCGCAATAGTATACCTTAATTTTTGAGCTCATTAGCGTAGCTCGCACCCTTAATGATAAATTATACATCTATCCTCAACATCGCGGACGTAGTCGTGAATTTTCCAGTTTTCAGGCTTTGAATTATGATCGAATCACGCCAGAGGCCATCAATTCGGAATCGCTACGTTCTAGCGGCAGGAATATGGATTTGTATGCCGTACTTCCGGTGTGAAAGACCAATTCATATCGATTCGAGGACGAATTCACTCGGCTGCCGAGATTCTATTCCGGATAAACACCTGCTCGAGATTCTCCCCCGGTTAATCAAGCTCGTCGTCGCGCCTCTATTCATCAGGATCCGTCACGAGCAGGAATATACTCTCCTCGTCCCATTCGCTCCGAAACTCTCGCTTCTCCAACGGTACCAAATTATTTTCGCAGACAATTCGGTGGGATTAGCTAAGCCGATCGAACAGTTCCAATTGAAATTTCTCCGTCAGCCGCAATCCTTACACCGAGCTCTGTAAATATACGGTTATTAATCTATTTATTCAACTGCTTTTGAATTCAGAAAAAAATCGTTATTCCAAATTCGGGACACGTATTTTATTCTTCATGTCAAATTCAGATCCGAACAATAGTTGCGCTGTTTGAGCCGTTTACTGACGAAACG
>OZ020178.1:1981052-2287096 GCA_963971145.1 Sussaba pulchella
TATTATTATTATTATTATTATTATTATTATTATTATTATTATTATTATTATTATTATTATTTTTATTATTATTATTATTATTATTATATTAATAATAATAATAATTATTATTTATTATTTATTATTATTATTATTATATTAATAATAATAATAATAATAATTATTTACTATTTATTATTTATTATTTATTATTATTATTATTATTCATATTATAAATAAAATATTATTATATTATTATGAAAGGTCCCACATCAATATATAGATTTTGCATTCCACACAGGAAAAAAATTATTTGACCGATCGAAATCTATCCATATTCAATATCGATAACCGAAGTTATTCCTTGAGTAAAAAAACCTTGTTTTCAAGGACCATGTAAACAACTAACAAGCTTCGCTCACTAAGAACGCTACGAAGCCCCACAAACGTACCCACCTCAGCCGAGAATGATTCACAAAACAAGCATCTGCCCTCTTCCGAACTCCATTGACTCATGAACTGCCGCACCTCGACCGAGAATTCCCGGCATAACAGCATAATGCGCGAACGATACACCGACCGATTCAAAACCGATGACAATTGAAATTTCACGGTTCATTCGTCCACAGATCTGTCGCCACAGAAAAACCCACGTCTGACATACAAGTCGTCGTTTCGACGACGCCGATAAAAGAATAAAAGTCGGAAGAATCTCACGAACGAAGTTATCCCAAAGACGATTTTACGATCGAACGCACATTGCAACTTCTCGATCGAGCGAAAATAATACTGAGACCTAACCGCAACGACAATGAGAGACATTTGCCGGTCGGGGGTGCTCCTCTTCACGAACGCGTGCACATTGAATATGAGATTTTAATGGAAACGTCGCACCGAGAGCAAACGAACGCCGCCCCGGGGGGGTTAGCAGCGCAGATGTCGAAAATTGAAACATTTATCACTATTTTAAGGCGTAGCTCAAAGCTCCATCGACGCGTCCAACTCCGCAGGGGTAAATCCTTTTGATCGTACTCAAATCCAATTTTTCAACCCCTCAAAATCGCTGTGCGCTCCCGTATCGCAATACCGTGCAACCGTTTCTCGCCACCCTCTCGTAATAACCCGAAATAAAAAAAAAACAAAACAAATAACGAATCACTCAAGACGCGTTCTATATTCACGATCTCAAGATTCTCCGATCCGATTTTCGTAAAAAGTTACACGACTGCTCTTCGTTTTATTTCGTAATTATCGTAACATTCAAAAGCGCCAATATCGCATTGGCATCGATAAATATCGAGAAAACATTGTTCGAATTTCGAGTGTTCTCGACGCGGCCACGAGGGCAAATTAAATTAGCCGTCAGCGCGAAAGATCGTTAAATAAATTTATATTTCATTAGGGAAACGCGTCGAGTACTGGTTATTTTTTCGTATTAAAAGGAGGATAATGATCATAATCGTTAACGGGCGGTTAGAGAAGTATGTGTGCCGGTTAAACCCCGACAGGGGTGGGTGCGGAGTAAAGGGAGTGCCGTAGCAATACGGGGGTGGGTGTGGGAGAGCGTAGAGGGTGGTAACTTGTTCTCCGAGCAAAGCTCTTCGGCGAGGGTGAAAGGAGGCATGATATACCGCGTCGGCCATCTTGGATAAACTCGGCGGTTGGCTGAGGAGGGCGGGGTTGGGGTTGGTTCGGGCGGCAAACGCGTGAGGGGGATGAAAGTGTTGCCGAGACTATTAGCCTGCCAGGGTGCCTTAGATTTAGAGGCTATTCCAATGCTTGTGGATTCCGAATACATTTGCAATATGCTTCCACCCCCCCCCGCTGGGTTTCTCTCGAGTCCGCTAACGCCTCTCAGAACTGTACTCGTACAAACCTCTCGGGCAACACATAAATTACGGATGGAAGACGTGCGAACGTACGTCCATTCGCTCGTACTCCAAGTCCGTTCCCGCGCGAAATCGAGCATGCAACCCTCTTCGTAACAAACCACACGTCAACGCTCTTGTCCGGGATGTTCACAAGCTTCACGAATCGAACAACGAAATCCTTCATGACCCATGGAATTTTTTTGGCACGCGTCGAACCATCCGCATTCCCGTTGGACGCGTGAGTATCGTTGATGATAACGGATGAACGATAAATTTCGATATTTCGTTGCACCTGCATCGAGTTTTTTCGCCTCATGCTCGGGATTCCAATATGGGCGCCCGATCATTCTCTCTTCGTTACGTATTACGGAGACGGTATGGGCTAACACACGCATCAACCAGCGCCGAGTCAACATGAAAATCCTCTAAAACCCTCGAACGAAACTAGGATTAACGCGTCGCTTTCACAAGTGAAAAATAACCGTGTAACCCACCCTCACCCTAGGGGGTTGGTTTTTTTTTGTTCCACCGTCGTTTCGTTCCTTCGCGGGTTTTTTTATTCTATTTATTTTCCATCAATGAAATCGTAGCCTCTCGTGCGGGCCGCTAACTCCGCGAATTAACATAGAAATCCCATAACTCGACCGAATCCGAACGAGCGGATTGACGTTGTCGAGTGACGAATGAATGCCAAATCTCTTTTCAGGGGGTTTCCTTTTTTTCATTTTCTTCGATCTCTTCGGCTCCCTAGCACAAGAGAGCGAGAATTGTATGTGAATCTTTTTTTTTCGAACCGTTGTTTCTTGCCTATCGATGCGTGCAACCCCTCGTGCCTGTACGAAATTTATTCCAGGTTTTTCTATGGACGCGTGGCCGAGCGAAGCTTCGTCTCGTGGAATCTGGAGAATCGTTCGAAAATACAACGGCATAGATTTAACGATCCGTTTTCACAAATTGATGTTTCTTTTACGAGCTTTCGCAGCGAGCTCGCGACTCTCGGCCTCGTCGGGCCTTAATGAAATGCATCGCGTTAGACAAAACCGGGTTTCACCTCCTCCACCTCTTCCTCCCACTTCTTCTATCTCTCCTTCTCGTTTCCTTCGACACTCGCGGACTCTGTATATCCTCGACTCTCAATTCAGATCGTTAACTTTAACGACCGTTAGAATTGCAAAGCCCGAAGATACGGCGAACAAGGGAGATGAATAGAGAAACAAGCTCGGATACTCTTCGAGCCGGGGCGAACGAAGGCGCGACACAAGAATTACGATCTTCCGGTGAAAAGATCACGTTGGACGATAACGAGACAAATGGCCGTCGAAATTAATCGATTGATTACGTTGATAATATTGCCATTGTGAGCCGATGATAATTTTGCTCGTAAATTGTCAACCGAGCCAATTCCGCGATTGGATTATGCAACCTCGAGAAATTGGATTTTGATAAGGAAATAATGAAATTGTTGATTAATCGATGGGTGGATGTCGATAAATGAGCTTGTTGTTGCCTCGTGGTCGAGTACCGGGTTTTTTCTCCATTTCCCATAAGAAACCCATGATTTTGTAATTTGCTTTTTGATTTTTAAGATTCTCGCGTTGTACTTAAGTATGAGGCTGTGTATAAATGTAAAATATAAATGAAATAATTATTCCAATTATCTCGAAGAATTTAAAAAATACAATACAAATCATTTTCATTTAGAACCAATGCGAATTGCAAGCCGAATTAGTTTTGAAATCCATTATTGACCCCAAAAAGCGGTCCATGCGCTTCTTATTCGGAAAAAAATCCGAACACGACCCAGTTTGTCCCGTATCAGGCTGAACCTTTTATCGAAAAAATCCGGTAACACAAAATTTCACGAGGAATTAGACCGTAATAATGAAAAACGTTAATTCACGCGGTACAACGGGTGTTTCCGTGACGGCAGCAGACTCTCACAGCCCGTTTGAAAACTCTGCGCGTAACAGCCGAGATTTCTCGAGCCTCGCATGACCGGACTTATCATAATTATACGATATGCCCAAAATCTGCTTCGGACGCGATTACTTCCACGTCAATACGCGCGTACCGAATAACGCGAAGGACTTCCGGCCGGTTGGAGCCGCCGAGTTTTCTCCACTGCACCGAGAACAAAATTTCTCGGTTGCGTTTTGCGAAACGCGAGCCGCAACGCGATCGTCTCAACGTTGGTGAAACGTCGTTTCACGGACTCCCAGCTGCAATTTAAAGATTCATTCGCAAACTTAAACGACTCGGCAAAGGTCTTAAAAACGAACTGGCTGCCTCGAGTTTTCCGTTGCGCGTATAACCGGCTCCGCTTGGCGAAGTGGCCTTCCACCCTCTCTCTCCCTCCCGCCCGTTGCCGTGAGTACGTCGACGGAAAAAGTCTGCAATTGAAGTAATGGAGAAACAGCCAACTGCGTGACTGGGAAATGACAATTTATTCGTCGCTCGACGATTTTTCGTGCAATCCGACGGAAGAAATCGGCCGAACGGTCGTTGGTGCGCGAGATTTATTCTTCGAGTTCCGGAACCGTGAGAGAACGAACCCGAAAGCTCGACCATGGCTGTTGAGGACATCTCCGATAACTTCTTTTTTTTTTTCTTTCGTTTACGAAATTAAATATATAAGATATCGTTGTCGTGAAATGAGATCGGGCGAACAAATTCACGGTCGATTGAATCTACTTTGATCCCAATATCCATTCTCATTTTTATTCCATATAAAATGCTTGTAAAATAAATAAATGAATGAATAAATAACCTGCACTCCCGTTTGTAACGAATATCCCAGGCAAGGCAGTACAACCATTTCGATTAAAAAAAAAAAATGTTTCAAGAATGACCATGCAATCTTTTCACATATTCGAGATCTCTCATTATCATTCTCCCCAATTAATCAATCCAAGGCCGGCAATGAAACGCGTTCGTCTTTGCCCCCTCACGATCGAGCTCACGTGGAAATGCATAAATGAAACTTCCTATATACGCGTGGTATCCACGTTGGCGCGTCTTCGTCTCCTCGTCCTCCGTCTTTTTTCTCCACCGTTCGAGGGAATTTCCGTAATAAAGCAAAGATAGCAAGATTTAATAATGCAAAACCCGTTGATATATCGCTCGCTGGAGGGATGAACGGGGTGGGGACGGGGGCGAGTGCGGAGGAGTGTAATTTTTACGTTCCTCTCTCGCTCTCGTGTACGTATTTCTTCGGCTTCTTCGTTTATTTTCTATTCTTTTTTTTATTCGCGATATTACTAACGTTACCACGGCGCCGAGGCGCTTATCTCAAGTGCCGTCGGTCACGAAGGCCTGCGCGGTAGCCTTATTTTTTTATTTTTTTTTTATTTCGTCCGTTCTTTTTTTTTTCGCCTGCCAAGAGGAGAACGGCGGGGAAGCACTTGATTTATTCGTCGAGCATAATTCCTCTTCTTCGCTCGGAGTTGGAACGAAGAGAAAGAGAGGAAGAGAGAGAGTGAGAGAGAGAGAGAGAGCTTTACCAAAAATTTTGCGCTCCCGCTATGGGCGCGTTCTCGAACCGCGGTCGAGTTTGCATTTGCCTGAGAGAGAGAGAGAGAGATCGCGATACAAATTTCGCCGGAGGCTGCGCGATCTTCCCGCTTCACGTGGATCCTTCTCTCAATCTCGTATTCCGAGTTTTCTTTGCTCGCACCGGCCAACGAATAATCACCAACTTTATCGCGGTTTTGTTTTTAATGTATTCATTGAATGCGGCTAATAGGCGTTTTCAATTTTCGCAGGTCCATCCGAGCCTCGGGCCATCGCGTAGTTCATTCTTATCTCGCGAGTAATGAAACGAGGGCTTCTGTTACTGCGGTTTATTCGAAAGGCTGCGTCTGATATTGTCCGAGCGTCTGAGCAGCTTGCGTCGATAAAAAAAACCTGATCGAAGAACTTTGTTTAACCCTTCACCGTCACACTGCCAAATAATATCACCGCCGTCACACTGGAGTGGGTGGATTCCACCCACTTTAAAAAAAAAAACAATCGTTAGCCAACCATATGTCTTAAGTGGTTGAAAAAATTACAGAACATGCTCCGAACATTCTAGATGATGGACAAGGAGTTTATTTATGAGAAATAAAATGGCAACATGTTGAAAAAAATTCATGAAGAGATGAAAACAGAAAGAAACTCTGCCAGGTTTTTCAGGTTTAGATTTCGATTTAGAGGTTTTAAGTTTAGATTTGGCTTCTTCAGGTTTATGTTTAGGTTTTTCAAGATTATTGTGGCCTAGGTTTTTTACTTTTGTGCGATATGATTAAATTTCTCCTATATACTGTTCACGTGTTATTGTTGTCTCCCTCATAATTGCAATTTCCATGTTGTTGGCGTTAATGTTGATAATTAATTTCCGGACGAAATCGTTTGTGATAAGAAAGTTCTTGGCAAGGTTTTTTTTTGGGCGGAATTGTTTTGATTTATTGATTTATTTATTTTTTAACGGAATCGTTTTTGACAAAGTGATAAGTTTTTCTGCACATGAACTCACATTATCGGCTCTCGGATGTCAATTGTAAAATTCACGACGTGCGAATGATTGTCCGGCAATGGAAGCCGGACAGGATCGATCGCGCCGATTCCAACCATTCTCCCCTCTTCCCCGGCTTTATTCCGTTTGACACCGACACGCACGATACTGTCCGACGGAAATGCCGAGTGTTAAACGACGGAGACAGTCCTGTCGTTTATCACCCCGGTGCTACATAAAGCAAATGTAGCATGAAACGATTAATTGGACGTTCCTCGATGTTACTCGCAATTAAATATACATTCCGGTTTCGATTGTCGCCCACATCAATGAAAATAATCTGCTTTTTTCTGTGCCTTCCTCGTGGTTTGGAGCTCGCAGTAAAAAACAGTAGGTTCATTGTATAATAAAAATATATATTGATGGAGGAGAATGGCAGAGGTCTCCTCGTGCGATGAGCCACAATCATTTATATTATTGCACAGTTATTTATATTATTTATATTATTTATATTATTTATATTATTTATATTATTTATATTATTTATATTATTTAGCCCATGGGCTGATATATATAACATATATATGTATAAGATTGTATTCCTTCTCGTGGGTTCGATTATTCCGATGAATCACTCACCCAAAAAAAGACCTTAAAAAAAACTGTAAATCTTTAAAAGGCCTTTGATGCCTTTCAATCGGCCAACAATGAAGAAAGATCAAAACAATGAAAATATTTTAGCCAACATCGCGCGCAGGACCAGAAATGAATCCGAAAGAATGAGCTGTATCTACAAAACGCCACGAGGAGGCAAAATGGCGCCAATATCGTGTCGCGTTTTAATCCCTCGTCGGCTACTGGATTTCACGCACTTGTCCGCCGTGCTTAATTTTTTTTTCCCGTATCATTCCCCCTTCTCAGTTAATCCGAGAAGCGTATTTAACTCCGAGGAATTAAAAAAAAAAACAACAAAAAACCCCGCAAAAAAAAAACGCCGACACAAAACACGCAGAGTAGCCGGGATTTTCGGCAGGAGCTTACACGGGGATTTAACACACTGGAGTAGCCGGACACGCAGCGGGGATAGCGACAATGGGTTCCGAGAGAGCTTCGGTACGTCGGGGACACAACGTTGAATGGGCCGCGACGGTGTTTAACATTTTTTTTTATTTCTCCTTTGCGCAATTTTTATTACCATTTTTTGTATTTTTTAAAATAATTTTTCTACTTTTTTAGTATTATTATTCATCGTGCGGCAAACGCGGCCAAGCGCGAAGGGGGAAATATATACCCTCCCGAATCCCGACGAGCTTTTTGCCACTGGCGTTTCAACCGTCCCCCTCCCCCTTCACCCTCGCCCGCCGTCGAGCTTATATTTTCACTGGATAGCGTTTGCGAAAGTGCGTGCGCGATTTTCGTGCCGCCGTGTTAACGGATAGCACAGTTCCAGCGGAATCTAGAAACACACGCAGTTTATCCAGGCACAAGCCTGGGGGAGGGGGGGGGGGGGGTGGAGGAAAACACGACAAGTTACTCCATGAGAATCGTGTCCGGCTCTGCTCATTCGTTTACGTGTTTGCGATCGTCCGCTTTACCCTTCCTGCTCATCCCCCCTCCCTCCCCCACCCCCTGGCTATATCTATTTTCATGTAGCCCGTCGTTTTCCCTCGCTCCCGTCCGGTAATATATATTCGAACGGAATTTATCGGTGATTAAAATTCTGTTCGCCAAACGGCACGCGCGCGCTCACATTCTCCGCCGTGATGCATTATGGTACAAAAGAATTTACGTCCAAAAATTTGGGAATCTCCGCAACAATTTTTTCGGTAAACATCGAATTCCGCCGAATTTTTTTTTTTTTTTTCGTAGCTCACCGACGAGATAAAAAATCTCCGGTTTGATTAGCCCGTAAAGACGGGTAAAATACGTTGGCATTCGGCTTCGTTATTTATGCATTTCCGGTTGAAGTTTCTCGATCCGTTGAGAGAATGGTTCGCCGTTGGAGCACGGGTTAATTAATTGAATTAAAAGACATTCGCCGTTTGGACTCTCGCGTTTAATTAGCCGTACGGAAAATCCGTCGGGGATTAGAATAGTTCAGCCGGTGTGTGTAACTCTCGTTTCTTTCTGTAAATTCGACGATTCGTCCTCTGCCGTTCTCTCGGCCGTTCCACGTCGGCCCGTTGCTGCTCGTCGAGCACGGAAATTCGTGAATTTCGTGAAATTCAGTTTACCCCATGGCTATTACCATGTACTTTTGCCCGACGAGTCGTTTAACGGATGTCTGAACCATTGTAGGGATTGTCTTGGCCCTCGGTCCGTCGGACTGGCTGCCCTTTTCGAAAATCCCATGGGGCGAGGCCATAAAAGAATCAAAGTCAAGCTCAACCGGTCTTTTGCCGTTGATGGGCTTGGATTAGCTTTGCTGGATACGAGAAAAAAACAGGGAAAACCTTGCGTTGATACTGACGTATGAGTATTTCAACGACTTCGTGATCCAGTAGAAGAAATGACCTGAAAAGGCGAACTATCTGAGACGGATCGGTCTAACCGAAGTGTAATTATTAAATGTAATCCAAGATCGCTTTTTAGCATCGATTTTCGGAGGAATAAAGTCAATGTCGAAACGAGCTACTCAAAAATAAACCAAAAACATCAATTTTAAACACCATAGATTACCGTGGTACCAACGATATCTTTATTGTTGCTAAAGAGAATCGTTTTCTAAAATACGTTATCTCACATAATTAAATCCACTGATTTAGATAAATATTTGCAATACCGAAGCTGATTCGGTTGGAAAGGCGCCATATACACCATAATTCCAGGGCAGAACAATATCGATACGGCGAAGATACACTCTACCGCGTTTCGGTCTTGCTAATAAAATAACCGACGGGTTATTGCGTACGTGATCGAGATCGGCAGTTGTGATAGCGTCCTGAGACTAGACGGAAACGCGATTGGGGAACATCAAAGCAGTAGCGAGAGCACGCGAGAAGTAAGGTAGAACGCACGTGGTTGGAATCGGAAGTAAATTATCGTTGCTCCGGAAGTATCACTCTCGCGGCAGCGGCGCAACTTCTCTGTGACGCGCATGCCGATCTTCACGTTCGAATGTTCTCTCAGACTATTCACGAAACGCGAAAGCTCTCGCGAGGCTGCGAAATAGCGTACCGAGTTGTCGCAGTTTCGAATATCCCATATGGCAACTGATATTTGCTTCGCTCTCTGTTCCATACGTATCGAAAATATAATTTTTTTTTATCATCCCGCAATACGACGTGACGTCGATGAATGGGAAAAAATAATACCGAAGCTCGCAAGCTCGATTGTAACGCGATACACGACGATGCGTGTGAGAAGTATCATAGGCGTTGGAATATTTTCCGCAACTTGCGATGAGCGTATTTTTCACGTAGAAACGCTCGTTTTGCAAAGGTTCTTCGACGAGTCCTCGGTTTTTACGAGCGATATAAGATACGACGGCCATTTCGGTGAACGGAAATGAAAACGTGGATGGATTTTGTATCGACGATTTTTCGCCGAAGTTTCTGCGTATAGCGGAGACGATCGTGAAACGTCGAACTGTGAAGCGCTCAAGCTTTTTCGATTTGCTATTCAACTGTCGCAATCTATGGGTCGGTTTCGCAAAACAAAACGCTTCTTTTTAGATGTATGTCGTCTTTTGTTCTAAAATTGGACAAAAACTTTCGCAGTGTGAATAAAAAAATGTAAAAAATAAGAGTAAAATGGTGATCTGTGATGGACGATTCTGCCAACTATAGGCAGACAGACAGTTTAGAGACAGTTTTTCTTTATTCCTGAAATTAAAAAAAACCTACGCGATCGGATAAAAAAATGTAAACAAATGAAAGAACCAGAGAAAAATGGTAATGTAGGGAAGACGATTTTTCGAACTACAACCAGACGATTCGTTCTTCAACTATTATTTTCACGCACCCGTGAAGAAAAAAATACAAGAAACCCGAGCAAAAATCTAAATCTACAAAATTCAATTTTCCCAAGTACATCCAGACGAACATCTGCAGATTAGAATCGCTTAGACCGACAAAACACCAATGTCCGAGAATTCTCAAACGTCAATGTCAGACGGCGGGTTACAGTCCGAGTCGGTGTAACGAGCGTTCAGTTATTCCGCGGTAAAGCCATTTTCCGTAAGCCAGCGAGAGCATTCGAGATCCGGTCATTGGTTTTTACGGGCAAACCTCTAAGCGGCATCTGAGGAATGGCATGGATTCCAGAGGCTGGCCAGACGCTATCCTCTCCACAGCTATTGCCTCTCGCGGTCGCAGTTTCTTTTTGCTCTTTCGTAGGTCCCGAGCAAGAGGAATTAAAGCGCGATGTTATGGATTAGGAGGACGTGATGCATTCGAGCGAGGTAAAACCGGGCGCGCTGTTCTGACCGAAGACCG
This sequence comes from Sussaba pulchella, assembly GCA_963971145.1. Lineage (NCBI taxonomy): Eukaryota > Metazoa > Arthropoda > Insecta > Hymenoptera > Ichneumonidae > Sussaba > Sussaba pulchella. The sequence continues at coordinate 1,991,831 of OZ020178.1, forward strand.
ATGCGCTTGCAAAGACGGTAGAAGCTTTGGACCACGAGGATCGATGCTGGCAGCAGCACCAACAGCAGCAGCAGAAGCAGCAGAAGCAGCACCAGAAGGCGGATGCTGGGGGAAGCGCTGTGGAAAAGTGAGCAAGCTCGCGCGATACTCTTGGATGAGCGAACCCCAAAGGCTTAGGCGATGCCAGCACGAATCTCTCGTTCTTCTCTGCCCCCACCAGCGCCCCCTCCCCTTCCAGAGTCGTTCTAATCAGCAGCGATCCACCGTCCATCTTGGTCGCCCAACCGCACTTACGAGTTTTATTGCGAGACCGGTCCAGCGAGTTCTCCCGCCCCGGATGATGAAGAAGAAGCGGAAGAAAACGAAGGAGAAGAATAAAAAGAAGATGAAGGAGAGGCGGTGGAACGAACGAGACAAGAGTCTGCGGTGGTTCCTAAGTCACTGGCTTTAACCCTCCGTCCGCACGAATCTCTCCCAATCCTCCCCGACGTTTCCCACGTCGTTCTCCGAACTTGAAGACATTTTTTCCTAGCTTCAAAGATATTTCTACCGTATAATTCCGTGTGAACGATTAAAACGAATCGCGATGGTCCAGATCCGACGCAATTGGTGAGCCCACATTTTCCAACTTCTTCACTACATAAATGTCTTCCCTTTATTTTGTCACACCAAATTTTTGGATCCGGAGCTTATCAAATCCCGTCTAAGCATTCGCAAATGATAGGATTTCGTTATTGGAAAAATATAAATCGTCGAACGATAAAATCTCCGCTGAATCTCGTACCGTCGGATAAATCGGGACTCGTTCGATCATCGCAGCCCCCCAACAAGTACAGGACACCGGAGAGAAAAAAGAGAAATCCGCATGCGACGGACATCGAGAAGAAGAGAGAACGAGGTGTCTGCTATCGTAATAGCTAGTCGTGTGTATCAGTCATGTCTTCGGTGGCTAGACAACGAGCTTCACCGAACAGTGCAGACCCTCGCGTGGGAGTTGCGGCGAAGGTTTGGAGAAAAATGTGTCGAGAGGTCGGATGACGGTCGGAAAAGCTTCGTCGAGGCCGGGAGGGGGGAGAGCTAAGCTCACAAGAACGATCGATCAAACTCGATGAGAGGGACAACGTGTCTTCACTTATAACGTCTTCGGAGCGTCAGGGTCGTCTGCTCGGGGCTTCACAACATTTTCGGGGTTACCGTGCGAGATCCGGGGCTAACGAGGGTCGCGACGCCAACGCCGAAGAAAGTTGAACGAAGAGGAACGTCGAAATTGCGGCGATTCCCGTGTCAGTGACGGGTAGGAGTGGGCGGAAGAAAACGACGGAGATACGTCGAGGGTGGTTTGCTTATGATGCTGGACCGCAAAAGGAGAAAAAGGAAGAAAGAGGGAGAGAGAGGAGGGAGAGAGAGCGAACGAAAATGTCAGTGGTAACGCAGACAACCGAGTCGAAACCGAGGGAGACTCGGTAAAAGCGCCCTTATCTAATTTATTCTTGATTTGTCGCTGTCAGAGAAATGGGGCATAAACGGGCTCACGAGGCTTTTGCTTCTTCGAACATTGGTCACATTGCATTCACGTGCTTTAGCCTAAGATGCTTCCTGATTACATCCTCTTGTGGCTCTTGTGCGTAATGATACATCCCCCTCCGATGGCTTGCTATTTTTCGTCTTCGGACATTTCGACTTTTTTGCTGTACCTTCGTTATCATTATTGCTGTCATTTCCAATCCACGCCGAGCTTCGAGCGTGGATGACAATTCGTCAAACCCATCCGTGCGAAAGGAATAAAAAATTGGAGAGAAACAAAAGCACAACCCGTAACCGAGCTTTTGTTCGCCGTTTTGTATTCAAACGCGTAAATTGCATACCCGCATGTTAACCCGTCTACACAACGCTGTTATTTATCTTTCATCGAAAAGATCTGAATTCGAAACACAGCCAGCGAGAACTAAACATCAACCGGCTTTCTCCGAAAATTTTCCGTCGCGAGACAAAGCGAAGGTTGAAGATAGCGAAGGTGGCATTAAATCGCAATTTGCACGTAATTAGAGACTCCATCGTTTCCACCATCATGCCGTAATGTTAACTCTGTAAAGCTCGCAATGGAAGATTCCGAGGCGTCGAGCAAAGCATTGCAATGCGTTCACCCATCATCATCGTCTTTGCCGGGGGGTGTAGTCGATCTTAATCTCCGTCTCCGAGCTTCGTGCATCCGTCGACGTCTTTGCTCTCGCTCATTTGCGCCTTTGCTGCACCGCCGTTGCAGACCCGTATAATTACTCCTGTTTCTTCGATGTCTCGTAACTCCGTCCTCGAATAAACATCGAAACCCGAGCGAGGGTAAGAAAACCTCCCAGCATCTTCGCGAAACAAACGAATGCGAGATAACCTCGACGGAGCCACACGGAAATCTCTTCAAACCCGCACACGCCAACTTCGAGCCGAATTTCTACACGCGAAAACGGAATTTCTCTAATCCGAATAAATACATATTCCGTCGCAATCCGTTTCCGTCGTCCGCGTATGTCGTCGATACGCGATATGAGAACGATTTTTCGCGGCAAGGATTCGCGTCGACGGACTCGACGTCTCTGCCACATTCATATCCCATAATCTCGCTTTCCCTCGCGATGTACACAGGAGATGAGATGGAACTCGCGGAGTATTTACAGATGTCAAGAATGAGAAGGGGCGAACACACGGGTTGGATCGACATTGGAGAATCCCCGAGGCACGGGAGATACATCTAACCCGCCCATACATAGTATATTATTCGTGAGTGATCGAGAGACCGAGCTTCACCGAGGAAATAAGGAGACGCGGGGGTGGAGAAGTCGAAGGGGGCGAAGACGACGAAGCCGGCGAATTTTCTGACATCGTTGCAGGCGGCGCGGAGAGTTTTCATATCGAAATTCTTTCAACTTTCGTTCGTCGAATTCAGAAACGTGCCCTTCGACATTACGTCAGATCTCTCGGCCCGACTCTTTTCCGTTCCCTATTTTCGCTATGTACCTTTCCTCAAAGTTCATTTCCTCGATCCTCACAGACACGAGCCTCTGGGCTGTGTCATCCTCGCGCGCTCGTTCTTCTTCTCTTCTTTTTCTCTTCCCATTCGGGCATCCGAGGCTCTTAGTTTCCTCACGACGACCATCTTTTCGAAGAAAACGCGGGACGGAAGAGCGAGAAAAATGAGAAGGAATAAAGCGAACGGGACGGAACTTCTTTTCTCAGGTATTATATACAATTTCTCAAGACTTTTCATCGGGTATTATATTCTTTTCGGTCGCAGATTCAGGCTCACTCGGTATTTTATTACGAAACACTGGAGATTCATTTTTAAATATGACATCGAATAGCTTCCAGAATAAAATACGAGATAAAAATTGAATATTTAACGCTTCTTATAGCTGTTTTTTTTTTCAATTTTCATCTCGTGATTCAAATGCGATGTATTTGATTGTGCACCAACGGGAAATCAAATATCCTTGAAAGCGTAAGCGATATCGCAGAAGCGAAAGAATGAAAGTCGTAACGAACAAGCATTGCTATAACCACGTCGGTTTTTCATTTGTACAGTAGACTCACGTATCGGGTGTCCTACCGGACGACCATAACGAAATCCAGACGGGCGACAGCGTGCGAGGGTATCATGATCCCTTCCAGAACGGCGAAGGGCGAACCGGCTTGTCGGCAAGGGTTTTGTCTAGCTTTCCGAAGGACTCTACTTGACTCTATCGTCCAAAACACGGAAAAGCTTGAAGCCCATCCGCATCGTAGGTCCGCACGGTCTCCGTCAGACCCTCCGGGGAATTCCGGGAGTACTCGTTCGTTTCCCTCAACGTCGAGAAAGCCGGACGACTGTGGCACGTCAGGGCATCTCGGCAATGTCTTTGCCATATTCGCCGAGTCTAATACACGCATCTCACTCTCTTTATCGCATTGCGCGTACTCACGCACGAGTGAATTCGGTTTCTGTGATGATCCGGGAAACGGGAGACGCGCGAGGGACTCGCTAGAAGACGTTTCTACGTGGCGACAAATTTCCGCCCTCTTATTTCAACCTCGAAGGGATCTTCTTTATTCCACCTCGTCTCTTCGTTTTTCCAGTGTCGCATAATCCACGCCTGTCGTCTCCTTCGCAGAGTCAGCGAGTCGCGATCATCACGTGTGCAATGAAAAAAAAGACAGCCACCTTTATCGTACCCACGGTCTCGGCCACGACCTTTGCGCAGATGCGCCAGCCCGAGCGAACAAGTCAGCGGAACAGGTCTTAAGGTATCGCCTAAAAAGCTAAAAAAACAAAGAAAGTAAAAAACTTCCCCTGCCAGGGATGTGACAGTCGCGTCATGACGCGTCATCTATACTACGCGAAGGCTCTGTTTGTCACGATGAATAATAAATTTATAGCCATTTTGGTGAAGGATAACAATTTCGTAAAAATTGGTTAACTGAAAAAATCATGAAGCTCGGGGCTGATCGAAATATTTTCACAACACGGAAAGAGAGATAAGAGATGAATAATAAATGACACATCTGTTTTACATGCAATGTTGCTCTTTGTAAAATGTGGTTGTCGAAGGAGGGAGGCTGGAACAGGAGCGAAAGAGGAGGAAAGAGAGAGAGAGAGAGAGTGATCCCTGTGGACTGCACCGCACGCTCCACGCGCGATCTTTGCTCTTCGCCGCGTGGTCCCTCGGGAATGAAGACGTACGCGACCTCTCGGTCTTCCTTCCTCGCGCTCTCCTTCTCTCCGTGCCTTATAAACCCAGACACAAGGGGCCATGCACAAGCAGCCAGCATCCTTTCCTCTCGTCTCTCCCCCCCATCTCTTCGCCGAGTGACTTTTCCATCCTTCCGCACCGCAAGACCGTGCCCATCCTGCCGAACCTTTCCCGTCCGCTTTCTCCGCTCGATCCTTTTTATTCCTTCATTTTTCCCCGAGAGCTTCTTCGTTAACCTCGTCGAGTTACATCTCCTACGGTCCTTGTCTCCCCCCATCTCTCTCCTTCTCTCTTCATCTCTTGAGAATATCGTTAGAATTTAGTGGATCCCGTTTTGTCGTTGCAAACTCGGGAATACGGGAATGTACAAGGGTTTCGAAATTGGGGTCCACGAGAATACATAGGGGTTCGCGCAAAGCCCATTGAGTACCTCACAATGCAACCTCGCGAGTACATCCGTTGCCACTGAAATATAGATATGTTAAATTCGAAAAGGAAAACGCGCTCGTAGGGCTCCGAACGATCGAGTTATTTCTCGTTTTAACATCAAAGCAAAGCCGCCGAATGATGATTCGGTGGCAATAAAGTGCTTTTCAGTTGTACCGATATCACCTTACACGTGGAAAACACGAATTCCACCCGGACATCAATTTTCACGTTGCATCGTCTGGCGAAATCGCGATGGGGGAAACCATATCCGGATTTTCGTCTCGTCTATTAAACCATCGCTTCGCGAACCTTCACGGACTGGTGGGAATTTGCACGGTTCGTTCCTCGCGAGCGTGTACCATTCGTGGGTTACGCCATCAGCCGAGAGCACTTTGTGCATCGAAGCCCATCTCGTTCAGCGGCAATGGGACATCGAATATTCATGGAGTTTCGCGAATAGGCGATAATGACGTGGCGTCTCGCGTACGCCAAGGCTCATGGCCGCATGTGGCGAGGGTAATCACGATCCGCAACGGAAACTCTCTCCGTCAATTATGCCTCTTCATCATCCCACTGACTTTGGACAGTACAACGGAAACCAAAAATAAAACGAATGAATAAAAGTTCATTATCTGGTCGTGTCACGGAAGAAAGTCCGGCGATTCAAGAGCGGACTTGACCTCAGGAGGAAATCTTTGATCTTGTTCAATCATTGATACGTTCGTGAATCAAACAAGATCATTAAAGAGTCAATTTCTCCGCTCATAGCGATGAAGTACGCTGAATGTCAACGCGAAAAGAGCGCGCCTAGCATCGAACAAAAACCACTGCGTGACATACCTCTAAAAATTCGAACCGAATTCGTTATGCTCCTAATAATTGACCAATCAATTCTGGAAAGCGAGCTATCAATCCCCCAGCAGGATCGTTTCGTTTGACATAGGTTCGACACACGTTCAATCTATTTCACGAATAATTTCCTCATTCTCCGCAGTGATTTTTCGTTCTCGCCCGAAACCGCGGGCAAAAAAAGCAACGACAGCAAAGTAAAAGCAGGGACGTAGATCGCCTGGGCGGGAGACGAATGAAGGGAGAAAGGAAGAGGGAGAGAGAGAGAGAAAGAGAGATGGAACTTGATGAAACGAGGCGATAGCGGGTGAGCTCGCGGGTGTTTCACGAATACCGGGGATATACGTGGTGGTGCGACACTATAGCTTCAAACCGAATTCGTAATGCCGCGCGGGAACGCTTAAGTCATTGAAGCGTACGTCGAACTGCAGCCCGTGTGTCTGTGGGGGGGGGGGGGGGGGGGGAGCAGGCGTCAGTGCACCAGGAGGTTCGGAATACCTGGTCGCAGCGGGAGAGGGGGTGGGAGGGGGTGCGGTAGTTGGGTGATGGGATGCACACAGCGAAACTCCTCGCGGAGGATCCACCGGTATTACTCGGGGGGGTGAGCGCGAGGCAACTGGATATAGGGTCTACTCGACCGGGCGTTAATGCGGCTTTAGAGCTCCCGGAATGTCATCCACTTTGTGAGAGAGCGGCCGTTAGAGCAGAGCAGAATCGTGTACAGAGAAGCGCGTACACACACCGGCGGCTAGGCGAGGCGGGGGTATTCGCGAGAGAGAGAGAGAGAGAGAGCGCGCGGGAACGATTCGCGAGAGCCAGGCGTTCTGATGCCGGTCGATGCTCTCCTCCGGCACCGCCAATTCAGCGCGGGAAACCCGGTATCGCATATTCATGGAATCTGCAAATACTCGATAATCACGGAGAGGCCGCGGACCGAGAGCGAGACGGAGAATCGACGTCGATGATGACGGTTCTGGTTTTGTGCTCTCCCGGAGCTTCTGCTCTGCATATGAGCTTCAATTTCGTCGTCCGCGCTCGCACGTGTGTGCGCGTGTGCGTATGCGTGTGTCACTCGTGGTATGATTAGTCTTGACACATTCGCTTCGACGCGGAGAAATTTGACTGGTGCGGCAGCTGCCAGACTCAAAATAGTCTGAAATTCGTAAAGTGAAAAAATATAATATATGAAGTATTTTTTCGAAATAACTTCCACGTCATTTGTCATTTCCACGTCAACAAGGAAGAAAAAAACATGAAGCATCGTCGAAGCTTTCAGGCAACATTCAATTTTCCATCAACTTCGTGCGGTATCCAGCGATAGTTAGCGCGGTTAACTTTGTTGGATTAGCGGCATTGACGTGAAGTGCGGATAACAAGGAATATACAACGATGACGATGCATCGATATTTCGCCACGCGCATTGACCCGACGTTTCGGCCTATAATACCCGAGGGTGGACTTTCACATCGACGAGCTGTTACGGTAACTCGGCCAAAGCTGCAACGGCAACAGCAGCAACAGCGCCCCCCCCCCCTCCCCCCCAGCAGCACGTACCCTCCGGCCTTTGGTCGGGCCGACCCGGGTTGGATGCCGGAGACAGGAGGGATGAGGCTTCGCTTCAACGTTCCCCGTACTCTGCGTAATACCTATACAGCCGACGAAGATTGCCGAGGCCTCGGTATGCAGATAGATAGATGGATACCTAGATAGATAGATAGTGAGAGTGACAGAGAGAGAGAGAGGGAGAGAGAGAAAGAGAGAGGTAGAGGTGGTTTCTCCGGCGTTGTAGCTACAGCTATTGGGAGATCCAAGCACTGCTCGCGAACCTACAATGCAACGCTCATCAGTGACGGAGCCGGTATTGAGCCGATCGTTACCCAACGTCGAGCCTTGGACCACCAGCAGCAGCAGCAGCAGCAACGGTAGCAACAACACCAGCAGCGGGAACAGCATCACCGCCGAGTATAGCCGCGGGCTGTGAGGAAACCGGCCAGAAGCTAAAGGCTCGGTGATGAACTGGTTCGTGGACCCTTGGCTCTCCGAGCTCGTCGACGTACGGAGCAAGCAAATGTTGATGTAAGACCCTGGAGGATCGTCGCTCGCGTCGTCGTTGCATCGTACTCGCGTTTCTCTCCACAGCGTTAACTACGTTCGCCTTGGACGCTTCACCCGTGGAATACACTCCGTTCGACCGTTCTCTCTAGGATCCTCCGTGTCTCTCCGTGGCTGGTAACATGCTGTTGCTGATGCCGCTACCGCACCACCGGTGCTATTACTAGCTGGGTGGCGGCGGCGTTAGCAGCTTGGCGTCCAGTAGATCGGCTTATTGCGAGAGCTTCGGGTTGATGTATCGACGTGGGTCGTCGTATCTATCCTCGCCGTACGGACACGTTCGACGCTGTTATTTGACGCCCCTGCTCCGACCTTGCCTTGACATCACCGATTTCGCGCGTTTGTTTTATCATCACTGATCAATACCGGAACGACAAATCCATGGGCAAACCGAAATACGTAATGAAATTGAGTAAAGGATTGGATCTTGGATCGGCCATTGCGCTCAACGGTTAAGATACCATCGCTATTATCGTTATCGCGGGGACTTCCTGTTTGCGGTCCGATTTGCGGTGCAATATTCGTTTCCAGAGGAAGACCTTGCGGGTAAGTGGACAACGCGCGCGCGCCCTGGAGTTAGCTTGCGAATCGGAAAGCGTTAAGTGCGGAACATTTATCACCGTCGTGTACGGTTCCCGGTTGTGTCGCGCTCGAGGATTCTCGCAACGACGATTTCCGTTCGTTTAAAAGCCGCAATAACGATTCCCGAGAGCGCCCGAGCAAAGCGCAGTTCCTTCTCTTTCTCTTTCTCTCTCATTCTCGATTACTCGGCCATGCGGTTCACTGTCCATGCTCGTCGTGCAACTATTATTCCAGGATGCGGTGACCACGCTGTTCTCGTCGCCGCTGCAAGCTTAATGACGATGTAAGACCCTGGAAGCGACGTGAGGGGATCTCGGTGTATCGGCTCTGTCCTGGTTACCGCAATCCCTCGCTCCCTTCCCATCCCGGTTGAGGTCTCTGGGTCAATAGTAACCGGCGACGATGTACAGCGTACCCGTGGTACGGAGACCAACAGAATCTGGGGAGATTCCGTACGGTTACTGGTTATATTGCCGCTCCAATTTCTACTTGATTTCGTCTTCCAGTGGGACTGTCCGTACCAGCTTTCGGACCATTAAGACATTTCCTTCCGTTCAACGAGTAGCGAAATGTAGAACATTTCGATATTTGTTTTCCCTTCCGGTTTCGTCGGGACAAACTTATAGCCAGGGGTTATGGTCAACGCTGGTCAGACGGACGTGTTAATGGGCGGCAAATAGTTCCATTCATTGGTTGAATTGTGGAATAAATCTACTATGCGATAAAATCTAATGATATGACGAAACTCCGTAATCTAGAACCACTCTTTGTCGTCCACGAAATTGCAGATATATGAAATTTATAATTTAAAACACATTCATCATATCAATGTACTATCGACGAGCGTCGAAGCATTGACAAATTCTTAATTCTCGTCTGATCTCACGAATCGTTGTGTGATTACCGAAAAAAAAAGTTCCACGCATGTATTATCCTTGGAAAAAAGAGTTTTGAATGGGAAGCCTCGCGTCGTCTGGCGCGACCCCGAGTGTCACATCCAGAGCGGCTTATGGATTTGAATCATTTCCTGAGTCTCGACGGTACGGACATGATGGGAGAAAATTGGTGCGAGATTTTTCTCGGATGAAATACATCCGCGCCGCGTATCAACCCCATAACCGAAGCCGACGATGCAATTTTGAGTCCACGGCTCTTCGGCTACGTCGAAATATCGGTTCGTCTGGCTATGTATAGCCGCTTCCTGCGATATCGATGGAAAAACGAAGGGTCTCCTCCACAGGACGATATATCGTGGGTTCGCTCTGCCGGAAGAAAATCCACTCGGTTGGGTGCTGCAGCAACAGCATCACGATACAGGTGAGCCGGGCAGCGAAAAGAGGTTTGAGGCAGGTGAACGAAGAGGTTGAATCGATAGGAGCCATGTAAATAGAAATTTTATACCTCCTTCAGCGGGTCGAGAAAAATCACAAAGCGTAGCGTGAAAGATGGAAGCACGGCGAGATCTTTTATCGGGTTAGAAGCTAAATCTTGGATAAAAAGAAAGCACGTAGTCGAGAGTTTTGGGAAATAAACATGTTGGCTGACTGTTTCTATTGCCGAAGGAAAAATGTTAACGAAAGTTCTGTTTCGAAAGTCTAATGATCTGGATTTCAGTAATTAACGCTTTTGCAACCCCGGACGAGAAATCTCGCGAGCCATGTTGTCTGTTAAACGCTTCTTTCAGCTTGTATCAATATCAGGAAAGTAGTTATAGGTCACAAGATGAGACTTACTTACCCGAGCGCTCTCTTACAAGTACGGAAAGTCGTTGAGTCAATTGAAAACAGCTCGTACTCGTATTGCCATCAAAGACGTATGCGATCTTCATTACTTCTGGTAAAAACATTTATTTTTAACTCTACAGTATATTCTGATAAAATCACGTTAACATGGCTAAAAAAATCATGAAAATCCCTCCATTCTCCCGCAAACAACTAGAAATAACCCCTTAACCGGACAAAATGGGTTCTCCTCATATCACACGTAGTGTCGCGAAAAGGTAAAAGTTCCAAACCTCACTATCCCATCACCAACGAATTTAATTCAACGACAGGCGTTTAAATCAATCCGTCTCACTCACTTCCAATCAGCTGATCCGCAGAAAAATGGCAATCTCAGCCAAGACGTCGGAAATGTCACTGTCCGATCTCCTTAATTCGAATTCTCCCAGCTGCGGAGCCTCGAGTGTATTTTCAATATCGATGAGAAGCTTTTGTCGCAACCGGCAAGAGATGTCTGCTAATACTCGGGTTCAACAAGCCGCGATGACTCAAACACTGGTAATGTAATGCGATATCGCGCACGTCCAATTACACGTCGGATGGAAATTGCCAGTTACGCGAGTGCGGTTGTACGGTATGAGAGAAGCGAAGGGTGGAGGTCTGCACCAGAAGGGGGAGGTTACGAAGCAGGGTTCCTTAATGTCTCGACGGGGTCCTGATGGATCGTCCGGGTTGCTCGTCTCGCATACTGATCGTTCTTCCGCCCCGTTTGCGCACGGCTGTTGGCTTGTATTGAGAAAATTGCTAGTCGATTAGAATCGGAACTATGAAGGATCCGAGTCTCGGACCTTCGCCCTCCCACGGTTTCCTACGTTATAGTCTCCAACGCACCGACAAAAAAAAATGATGAGCGAACGGGCCAACGCTCGCAATTTCTTACATCAATTCGCATGCTCAATAACACTAACCTTAACTCTGTGTTGTATGGCACTCGAACACACAATTTAAAAGAATCTAAAGAAAAAAGAAAAGAAATCACCGCGGATAATATTCTCCAGGGACGACGTAATTCCGTTTTGTTTGCGGGGTTTCGATCTCCGTATCATTTCGGTGGGTGAAGTAACAAAGCGAATCTCTGTGAGGGAATGCGAGAAATCGAGACTTGAATTCGGAGCACCTAAAGGGTCGTCCGATACCCACCGTCAAGATACGGCCAAAGTCGAAACCCAGGACGGTATAAACGAGTAGTCGAAGGGTTTCTTCGTCTCTTGAGTTTCGTTCGAAGGCATCTTCGAAAGATACTCGCAGTCCATCCACGTGCGATGAAACCCTTCTACAAAACACAGTTGAAACTGATTCCACTGTCGTATAATTAGTTTTTCCGTCTCGTCTTGACTTCACGTGGACGAGAAGGTTGGGTTCTATTACTTCTGTCCACGAAATCGCTGTGCTCTTCTGATGTTTCGTTGTTTCTCGACCGGCAGGTGTGAGTGTTTGTTGAACGTTGAGACAAAAGCGAATTTGAGAGTCAAGGGCGAGCGGCGAAATCGCGAAACGTATCATGGCCGTGGGGGCGATGTGCGAAAGAGGGAAGAAAAGGGTTTCGTGTCTGTCGGGATAGGGTCTGCAGTGAATCGCACACGCTATACAATTTGACCCCCTCGGTCGTACCAGTCCTTAAGTAATTATTCCTCGGAGAATAAGCTTTCACGGAGTGAAAGACGACGCAATGGAGGAAGAGACACACTCGCTTGGATATTGCTGTCACTGTAATTAGAATAAATTTTGCGAATGGAATTACGGAAATTGTATAATGTCACGCTTCACTACTGTACCCCACAGTCGGTGTAATTCAATTCCGATAAGAGCATCTGGCATGGGTATATCACGGTGATACATAAAAATTCATGAAGAAACTTGATCACTTATACGTATGAACTCATAATATTGAATGTAATTTTCGGAAAATTTGAAATAATTATAAATATCATAATAATAATTGATTTCAGGCTTACGAGATCTGTCATTACGATGAATTTTGTATTTGATGGGAGAAATCACACGAGTAATTATTGTTATTACTTTCTAACATTTTTTGCTGGTTTTTATCCGTAGAATGATGCAAATATATGGGGAGGATCGACCCAAATTGCTTGATTGAAACCCTTCTATCCCCCCCCCCCCAAAGTGGTCGATGATGTTTTTAAGTATCTTTTGGATCCTACGAACTCACTCATTTTTTCAAGGAACCTAATTTTCAAATCGATTAGAAGTTCTCTAAGATAAAAAATGTGGGATTTCAGAAATATTCACAAAAATTGATGCAAAATAGCAAGAAAAAATAGCAATAATAGAAGAAATAAACTGAGGTAAATATACGGGCGTACACGTTCGATCAGCCTCCGTACATTAGCCTTAGGTCATGAGCGGAAGTGGCTGGTGTATATAGTCAGCCTAAAGCCGATCGGATTCGTGGCTTTCGCTACTGCCGCTGCTGTGGCTGCTGCTTCTACTGCAGCTTCTCCCGTGTGGTTATACATTATAGATTAGAAGCGACTCCCGTTACATTTTTCACGATAAGCGTGCCCACTCGTCAAACCCAACTGTGCACACATCTCTTCACTTCCCACATCAATTGCCAATTAATCTTGCCATTTTATTCATCGACGTGGACGTCAGATATTCCTCCAATGATACATAAAAACAAAACAAAATCTCACTGACAAATCAAAAAACCTTTTTGTCGTCATTAAAATAAATTGTTGTCATCCTGGTAATCAAATCCATGTTTTGCACCGGGATGTCTGCGGTGAATCGTGGTAACGCGCGTTTCAAATTTCCTTCCCCGACTATTTGGTCATAATTTTGGTTGGCTTGTTCGTGACTGATGTGTCGCTGATGATGCGGACAACTGCGATGGCAAAAGCGGCCGTTCATCCGACTTGTCACGGAAAAATTTTAGCTCGTTCGCTCGTTGGCCCGGGGATAAAAATTTACGTCTATTAACGTCGCTGTTGTTAATGTCCGGGGGAGAAGCGCGGGGCAAAGCGTCGGAGGAGATACAACGCTTCGGGGACAGGCCGCGGCGATGCTACGGCACGGCGGAAAAATCGTGGAAAATATGCACGCGGGAGAGGGGCGGTTTGTCGCGTATATATACACCGCTCGGTTATTTCGCCTCGCGCCTCATAGCTTTACCCATCAGAGGAAATGCGTCGCGTTTTTCCAACAGAGTTCGCTCGGTAATATCGTTAGATCTGTCGGAAGCTTGTGCTTATTTTTTTTTCTTCAATTTTTCATTTCTTCCCGTTCTTTTTTTATTATTTGTTTTTGTCGCGAAACCTCATGAAATATGCGAATGTGAGATGAAATATTCCGACCATTTGTGTCAGCGGGGGATGAATTTTCCCCGCGACACGTGAGCTCGCGGACGATTTACCACGATTAGGTGTGATGATAAAAAACCTCGAGCGATCCGTCGGCCGCGTCTTCTTTCGCTCACTCGCGATTTAGTGGTGGAATTTTTGTATGAGCCGGCTTTCCCACGTTTTTCTTTAAATTGTTGTTTTTTGAATATTTGTCCATCGACATGCAGAAACCGGTCGAGCTGTTAAAAAATATGTGGATATTATTATTTTTATTATTATTATTATTATTTGATAATAATAAATATTATTATTATTATAATAATAATTATTATTATTGTTATTATTATTATTATCATTATTATTATTATTATTTTTATTATTGGTATTATTGCGAATAGACTAAAAAAGAACTCGTTTGCCCTCGGGAGGTTTGGTCGCGTCCATAGCAACCCGAAACGTTACAGTAAAGGAGTAAAAAAAAACCGCGTATGTGAAATATTGCTTTCTCGGGGCTTCTTGAGCGCGGGGCATCTATGTAAAAGTTTCGGTAACGTTTGTTGGTCTTCCGTGTTCTCGAGGGAAAAGAGCGAAGCGTAGAGGAGAGTTCGCGATGGATCCGTCGTTGTCTCGTGCTTCTGGTCAGTATGAGGGTTACGTTCGAGCTCGAAAATGATATACGGTCGATGCCTCTCGGCTCGGGAAAAGTAGGAATCCCGCCTCCCTCGAGCTCCATCCGTACCTTCGTGTTACGTACCTACACGTCGTAAATTTATTCGCGGCCCCGTGACCGAACCGATTTTAACGCACGTCGGACTCTTTCGAGCATTCCCCATATCTAAAACGAGCTCGTTCACGCACGCAACTTTCTCGGAAACGGCAAAAGTGTAGGGAAATAATCGACGTCGTTTAGCATCGTTGCGAAAGGAAACACCCACTCAGACACATTTCGTGCAATACTCCTATAACTATTACTCACTGGAACATGATATATCAGTGACTCTAGAGATACTGGTACCGAAACGTAAATGTTTAAATTCGTTTGTCCTTGTGGAAGAAAAAATAAAACTGGTGGTGCCCATGGCTGGGAATGCGTACAGCTGTATATTCATTAGAGTGGCTTGAAAAAAACTTTTTTTTTTTTCAATCCTTCCATCAAAAGAATTGTGTCCAAAGATGAGCCCGATCGGACCATTTTTAGGGGTCGCGCAAGATTTTTCTAGTTTTCCCATTTGATCAACATGGGAAGAACGAAAAGTTTCCATTCGAAAAATCGTAGCTCCGCCAATTTTATAGGTACATTGATCCGGTTAGTTCCATTTAAAAGCTCTCAAAAAACCGCTTAAAATGACGTACGGACCTTTGAAATCCAATTGCGACTTCCGTCGATAATTTCTTACGAAACAACAAAATTATTGATGGCAGTTGCAATGGGATCCCAAAGGTCCGCACGCCATTTAAAGCGGTTTTTCAAGAGCTTTTAAATGGAACTAACCGAATCAATGTACCTTTAAAATTAGCGGAGCTACGATTTTTCGAATGGAACCTTTTCGGTCTTCCCATGTTAATCAAATGGGAAAACTAGAAAAATCTAGCGCGACCCCCAAATATGGTCCGATCGGGCTCATCTTTGGACACAATTCTTTTGATGGAAGATACTTTAGCGTAAGTGTATTTTGATTGAAAAAAAAAAGTTTTTTTCAAGCCACTCTAGTGTATATATTATTGCGAATTAGTTGCTCCCTAGATAATTTCCATGCTCCCGTATGAATTTTGTTTTTGAATTTTTTTCTAACTAAGAAACTACTTGACCGAATTGGACCAAAATCTAATCAGCTCGAGGTAAATCCCAGCAGGACACATCAATTGCATCGACGATCATTCTGATTTTGTTATCAGATTAAGAGAAACCCTTAAAGAAAAATATGATCACCCATTGCTCAAACCGACCCCAATAACCTTGAAACGTGAACCATCCGCTGAAAAGTTAATTCTCAATTTTCCGGCTCATGACAATAACTTCCCTATAAAATCAGTAAGTCCAAAAGCTGTCAAGCTTTTTTGTTCCTTCGAATTTATGTCTATTTCGATTAACCCATCGGTGATTTACGGACTCTTGGACGCACCAGAAGCGGCGGATTTGATTCACAGCGGGGAACTTGTTGATGGAATTTAGATAGAACGGGTTGGACCGCATGGTATAGTCGAGGGAGGTAAGGATGAGGAAGGACGAGGGTTAGAAGACGGAGTAAGACAGTCTGAGAGCCATTCGCGTTTCCCTACGTGATCAATTCCGCCAACGACCCCAGCGGGAGGTACCCTCGCCGGAGTTTGTGCCCTCTCGATGTCCCTTTTCGTCTGTGCCCGCGTATCCGTACATACGTGGGCGTGTGTGTACGTGGGGTTGGTGCACCGGCGAAATATTATCAGTGGGGATAGCTCGTAGACGGTACTATAGCGAGTCAGTGGCAGATCGTTTGGTCGGAAGTCGAACGTCAGCGAAATAGCAAACTTGCGGGTAAGAAAGGCCGGTGAACTTTGAGCCGTCCATAACGCTCTCACGATCCTTTCCTTCCCGGCCATCCTCTTCATTCCCAGCTCGGTTTCACACGCGTCGTTGCCGAATACCTCGGTGGATTCCCATTTAAACCCACGTGAGAGGAAAAATAGAGAAAAAGTCCGGTATAGATGCACCCCCGTTGAAGGTTGAACGCGAACGTGCGCCACTGACCGCCCTCAACGATGAAGGATGAGCATCGAGGTCTGAAAAGAAGAGAAAAAAAAAGATAAATGAGTAAAAAATAAAAGAACGAAGAACCACGAGGTGATGATAATCTATGGGGACCGACGAGAATGGATGCTCCCGTAAGGGATGAAAGTTAATTCGAGCGCCGGTTCGAGGCACTGAATGTAACCTTTGATTGTCGGCTCGGAGCGAAGTTTCGTCGCGATGGAGTGAGCGGATAATGGAAGGAGAAGAGGAGAAAGAGCGAGAGTCCGAGAGAATGCGGTGGAAGGTGGGGTAAAGGGTTGTAACCGCAAGGGCTGATGGAGCGTACGGCCAGCAGCACGACCACGACGACAACCATTTCTCTCTGGCAGTTCACACAGAGCACATAGCTTCGGAGCTCACGAGAGCTCTGGGAGAATCGCATGGTGTGATGGGCCAGTATTTACTGCCCGTCTCTATAAACTTGTCGCACCGCTGTATAGCCCTAAGCTCGATCCCTCGGACCATAACCTCGTGGACATCAACCACAGACGGAAATTTTTATCGACGAGCGTTGAGTAGTCGCCGGGGTCGGATGCGAAGCGAGTACACAGCGTGTACTGGCTGATTCAGATTAATCAACATTAAAATCATAAGACGTTGATTCAAATAATTATAAAATGATTCAAAGTATTGTCATTAACCCTCCGGAGCTACTAGAAAGCTTTGGAAAAAAAATTATCACAGCCTTCCTCGTAACGGCCCGAACTATCATTTCGCAACACATTTGTCATTTGTTTTGAATCACTCGGTACACACTCAACAATATATATACACATATAGTTGAGGTGTAAGGATTCCCAGAAGTAAAAGGAGAAGAAGTGGAGATCGGTGGAAAGTAAAGGGACTATAAAATACCGTAAGAATCCCTTATCCGTGCTTGGGGTGGTCTTGGCAGAGGGTTGAGTTTGTGTCTGGCTGCTGTGTGCGCAAAGAGCCAGAAGAAGCGAAAGGGTGAGAGGGGGGGGGGGGGGTTTGTACGGAGTGAAAGACACGAGTGCGAGTAGGCAAGAGAAGCTGATCGTTTATACTCGACTCACGTACGTAAGTAGTCTAGCTTTTTGGTATGTGCAGACGAGTATACGCACACAAGCCCACATCTGAAGAGTGGAAAGTGGGCGTAAGTGTATACAGGATATATCCCGAGATACGCACGCAGCCTCCGGGTCTCCTTTGGCTTATACCCTTCGCCGTAGTCTCTTTCTTCCTTGCTCTTCTTTCTTCCACGTCCTTCTCTTTTTTTTCTTCCATTCCACGTCCTCGAAGAAGTAACGGAATTCTCTCGTGTGCGTCGGATCCTGGGTGTTCTCGCTTACAGGGATATAGAGAGCCCGGTCTCTGTTTCTTCGCCCCGAGTAAAGAGGAAAAAGGGTGGAAAGGGGGGGGGGGGAAGCATGAGTTGACGAGGGAGTCGGGACTGAGGCGAAGTGCGACAATGTATGGGATAGGGGCGGTAGTGAAAGCGAGAGGAACGAGGGAGAAGAGGAAAGCGGAGTGTGTACACCGAAGGGGTAAATCCTTGGGGGACGAAGACCCGGCTGATGGAGGGTTGAATAAACCATGGAAGAGCGTGCAGGGCGTGACGCGGGGGAGGGTTGAGACGGGAGGAACGATGGTGAGGAAGACCGAGGAGAAACCCAAAGGAAAGGGAGGTTGAAGCGAAAGGGGTGCAACGATGGGGTATGAGAAAGGTGCCGTGGCCTCGACGCCACCGAGACTTCGAACCAAGGGTGCAATGGCACGCCACACCACCGGATTACCATAAGTCCACTTAGGCCAAGATTGGTCTTGAGAACTCTCATTTCAAGGTGGATATATATTGTACCAACGTCCCGTCGTTGCTGCTTCCACTATTACTACCACGACTACTATCGGCTGAAGTAACGTCGACGATCCAGGAAGAAGACGAAGAGCTCTCGTACACTTATACGACGTGGAGGCATTCCGTGGGCGACATCATTTACGCGCGTTGATCCCACCCTGGAGTCTTGGGATCCATGAGCGCCGTGTGCGATCAACCCCGCCTCGGGCGCTCCACTTCGGCCACCCCACGGGAAAGTTTTCTTATCCTCTTCTTTCAATGTCGCTCGCATAGCTCCGTCGGTCTTCAGCCCGGGTGTCGCACCCGTACTGTGCGTGACGGGCGATCGACGTGCCAGCAGACGTCGCACTTGTTACCATCGCTCGGGAAGTAACGCGATTTGGATGGTGAAAAATTGTCGATACTTGCAGTCAAGCAATCATTCTCGGGGATGGTTAATCCAACCCCTCAATTTTTCGTGGTTTCTTTTTTATGTGGAAATGCATTGAATGGGTCGAAGGACTTTGAGATTGTAACGTCTGGAATGTGGTTGAGACTTTGAGTACAAAGATACGATCTTGAGGCTTAGATATTTTCTCTTCCAGGCGAGGGGGAATTTAGTCGTGTAATTCGGTCTAGGGGAGAATGGGGCGAGTTGTAACTATGAGATAGTTGTAATTATCATCTGTTTATAGCGTATTGTTGATTAAATATTGTACCATCATTGTGAATTCTTTGAATTTTTAATTACTCGAAAGTACGCACTGTCATAACCTACCCCTGTTAATTCTGGCCGCGGCCTGCCCTACATGGGACAAATAATCTTCAGCAATAATTTTTGTATCTTCTGTGTAATCTTTCCATTGTTTCTGCGCTATAATTATGGGAGATCTCAAAAATCATCGTGTAGGTACCATAAATTAATCGTCAAACATTACAAAGAAGTTTGTGTATTTTCCATGTGTTCTCCAGTCATTCGTTTGGTGGTCCTCATGTACCCATGTGTTCATGCGTTGTCTTGTAATCCCATATGAAATTTATTATACGCCGTATTTCAGCGCTCTTTTCAAATTTCCAGAGACTTCACTTAATTAATTCTTCAATCTTTCATGTAAACATGTGATCTCTGAAAAATCGAGTGCTATCAGTCACAGATTACACGTAATATTTTCCGCTTGGTTATACTCGACCAAGATCTACAAGTAATCTGCAAAAAAAGCAATAGTCCGATCTCGTGTAATCTTAAGGCCAACGTAATCTCCCGTACACCATTTTTCCATAGTAAAAACCCTCATTTCCAGGATTTTCTTTATTTAAAAACCAAAAAAACCGGTTAAAATAAATAAATATCGTGTACGTGTTGTTCGTGTTCTCGTAGCACGCATTAACGGTACGTACCTCTATCTCTCGAATCATCGGTGGGTTGTACCACTTGTCCTTTCTCGAAAACCCCCTCGTTACGTGCACACAACCCAGTTATACCCGTACACGGGTTTAGAAGCCTCTCTGTGCCTAGCTCTCGACGTTTCGCGCACGGCCAACACGTACGCGTATAACTTTGTACGCCAGTGAGGTAGCCAAGGGAAGCGTAGACTATCCTGTCCGTGAAACTGTTACGTAGGCGAGTAGCGTAGGGAAGGTGGAGCAAGGCAGGGAGGTAAAATGAAGCTTCCCGGTCCAACCCCCGCACGAACAGCGGGGTACCGGATAGAGAGAAGCTCCGTAACGTTGTACGTATATGGAAGCAGCGAGAACCACAAGGCAATTCAGCGTCCGCAGTGAGTCGTAACGTTTGATCACTGCGCTCACCGGTCCGGGATCCGCGTATACACAACGTTCGGTGTACGTCGGGTTGTTATAGTTGTGTATACGTTCGTGAACGTCCAGGGTGGTCGAAGAATCGTGATCGTAAACAAGTACAACCGATAACGAAGTGTTAAACATAGCAGACCCCGACCAGTTATCGGCTAGCTGGCTTCGTCGTTCCATACGTATACGTCGATTGACCACAGAGAACACTTTTGCACCGTTGCACCGCTGCAAGCGTTTTATTTTAATTTATTTTTCGTGTTTTTCTTTTTTTTTTTTTTTTAACTCGTATAAAACCGACAAAAAGACTTGTTCAATGATATAAAAAAAATCTCAACCGATAAAAAAAAAACGTGAATGCGAGAGATGAAGAGAGATACGAGGGTGTAAGGATAGGCTAGAAAATTTACACGTAAATTGAATCTATCCAAGGTTTTCGCGATTTTCCTTTGTGAAAGATTCACCGAGCATCTTTTTGGCGCTTATTATTCATAGATTTTAAACGCTTCTGGTCTGTAACCATCTCGCCAAGGGCTCTCTCGGTTACTCCGCGCAGCTTTTGCAACGTCTCGACACCTTGCGAAAAAATACAGAAGCAACTACGGCGAATTGGCTGACTACTTGTTTTCATTTTTTCTTTCGATCAAAATTTATTCATCGCTGATGGAAAATAACTGCAAATCAACGCGTTTGAATTATTTTCTAGGGGACTTCGGGATTGCAGGACGTATTATATTTGTCAAAATATTGGCAAGGTTTCAATGCGAGTGTAATTGTAATAGAAAGAGAAGCAACGACGACGAGTTACCTCGTGTTTCAGTTTGCCCCGGTCGCCCGTGCTGCCGTTCGGTAATAATATAAGTTGTCTCGGCGCGGAGCTTGGCGCTACGGGGGTGCCGAAGGGTGAACGCAACGGATACTAAGCTGCTTTTGAGGCGCCAGACCGCCTGTGCATCGCACACGCACTCACACACGCACACATGAATTATGGGTTAAATAGTACAGTATAGTCGACGGTGACCCCTTGATTTGAATTGATGTCTTGTTGATTAAGCGAATGAGAGAGTGAACGTGTGAGAGAGCGGGACAGGGAGCCATATATATGTATTTGTATATATCTATGGGGCATCTCGTCCCAGATCACCGCATTGAAATCCGGCTATCCCCCGACGACAGAGAAAAAAAATCATCGACTGATTTTTTAAAATATCTTTTCAAGCTTAGGACCTCGTTAATTTTTTTTTAGATTTTTCAGATTCGGCTTCTTCTCGCCCCGCCCCATTTCTTTTAACTAGACCAACTGTTGTTGTACCATTATTTCATTGGATGACATTTTTTTCCCAGATGTTTTATCGGCATTGCACTTTTTTCATGAAATTCGAGTGGCACTCATGTTCCTAATATATATTTTTTTTCATTAGAATAAATTCGAGTTTAAAAATTTTAATATATGATAATGGTTTCACATCTTAAAAAGATATCTCGATATATTGGAGAAATCGAAATTCTTCGATAATTTTGTTTAATAAAAAACAATAGAAAAAAATCGACAAATCGATTGTCTATCAAAAATAATTGAAATATCAATTTTTTGAGGTTTGATCTCATTTTTTTTTCCAGATGAGAAACCATTGGCATATATTGAAATTTCGGAATAAAAAAAAATCCACAATTGCGATAAACTATTTGAGGAAAAAATTTCATTCAACAATTGCAGCCATTTTAATCCGCAGCCAAGTCAATTGTTATCGCTTGAGAAACAAAACAGATGGGGTGAAGTCACGGTGAGGTCTAAAAAGTCTAAAAAAAAATTGGTAAAGTCGTAGGATCCAAAAGATAGTAAGAAAAAAATCATCGACCACATCGGAGGATGTAAAAATCTCAATCCGGCGATTCGTGACGAAACGCCCCATATATACATCGAAAGCGAGGCGTCATAACAGCCGGCGGATATGGATATTAACGTTCATGAACCCGTCGCGCACCATTCTTCATCCCCTCCGGTTAGTTAAAGCCCAGCTCCGCCCCTCTCTCGTAATATCTTTATTAGCCGCATATATTATATTATTTATATATTCGTGGCTCAACTCCGAACGTGACTATTACGCGTCAGGTTTTACCACGCGCCCATTGAGCCTGGGCCTTCACGCGCGCGTGTGGGTGTTTGTGAAGAAGAGCATGATCTATATATATAGCGAGAGAGAGAGAAAGAGAGTCGAAGGGAGAAGGAACCGAAAAGAGAGGGAAAGAGAGTGAGAAGAGGAAAGAAGCGAGAGGAGTCTGAAATTGCTTAATTTAATTAGGGGATCTCCATACCCCCTCGACGCCCTCGTGTACCAGAGTGAACGCGCGAGGGCCGTACACAGAGGGGTGTTTAGCATTGCCAGCGAGCGAGTGTACACGAATTGCGCGAAGCTTGTATTCGCGCAACGAGAACGACCTGCACCATCACTAACTACGGCGCAACCGGGAGAGGGGCTTAAGGGGAAGCAATAAAAACTTTTCGCCCGCCTTGTATAATTACCAAGAGAACTTTTTGGCTACCACGAGTTTTCCATCCCCAGCTTTGAGCCTTTCTTAGTCCCTCAAAGCTTTTTTCATTTTTATTTTTTTTTTCATTCATTCGTTTTTATTTTTATTTTTATTTTTTCATACATGCGATCCATTTTCTCTTGAGTTCTCTTTCCGACGACTTCTTTGTGAACTGGAAATGCTGCCCTTTGTGTCTCGCGCGTCACGTACAGCAGACAACTCCCGTGCACTCCCCTCTGTGCGTGATCTAAGTAATCAATGCTCGCGACGTGCGCGAGCCCCGCGTTGCATGAGGAAATTTACGTCGACAGTCGGAATGGGCGATAATGCAACTCGTCTGTCGGATAATGTCTATCTTTCCGTTGAATTAAAATTCATTTAATTAGTCCGCCTTGTCACCGTGGATGAATACATTAACGAGTCCGACGGTCGGGGCACGACGAGATACGTCGCACCCGCGGGTCGTATTTCTTACGATATCATTTTTAAAATGAATATCGTGAATTTATATCCGTTCGAACTCTTAATTGAATCATTAATTAAATCAGTGAGAGAAGCGAGGACTAGAACTGTGTACCGAACTTATTTAGAATGATGATAATGATGATGATCATAATAATAATAATAATTATTATTATTATTATTTTTCTTATTAATAATAATGATCAGATATAATAATAATAATAATAATAATAATAGTAATTGTTATTATTATTATTATTATTATATAAGAATAATAATAATAATAATAATAATAATAATAATAATAATAATGACTGTTATTATTATTATTGTTATTATAATTTTTATTATTACTATTATTATTATATCTGATCATTATTATTAATAAGAAAAATAATAATAATAATAATAATATTAATAATAATAATAATAACAACAATAACAATAATAATATTAATAACAATAATAATATTAATAATAATAATAATATTAATATTAATAATAATAATAATAATAACAATAACAATAATAGTAACAATAATAATAATAAGGAGTCACTCATTGTTCTTACAGCTCATGTACTTTTTACACATGACTGCACTCAAAACTCAGACAATGCGAAGCGTGCGTCGGATGAAACTCTTGAATAACTCGTGAGGATATGGAAGAAAAAAAAACGGGCGACGGCGAAAATTACGGTCTGCTAAATAAGACAGGAAACATAATTGCGGTTTTTTTTTTGTTTTTCGGTCGATTCATCGCGAGTATGGCGAGTGAGTTGGCGCGATGACGCCCGGCGTTAATTAATTCGAAAGGTAAACTGCAGACGAAACAATTGACGGGACTCGAGGATGAAAGGGCGATGAAGAGAGGGTTCCGCCGGAGGGCTCCGTGACGGTTCCGAGGGTGCGATGGTCCTCGTTCGCATCGCAGTAGCCGAGAGTGGTATCAGGAAGCCCGAAGGGTCGGGTCTCAATGCCACGGGAGAGCACTGGAGCTACGCAGCAGGAGCAACAGCCCCGGGGCTGACATTCATAAGCCAATCGTCAGACAATGCGCGACGATATATACCGGAAGTTCCCGCCGTCGTCGTCGTCGTCGCCGTCGTTTCCGTCTGTTATGCGCGATCTCGAATATCGCATTACCGTTTGGCCAAACGTTGGTCAATTGATGCCCATCACAATCTCGATAAAACGTTTTTTTGATAGACGCAACGAAACAAAAGGTTTTGTGAATATGTACGGCAAGCTCGGATTCCGATATCCGACGTTGGGCTATTGACCGGGGTGAGATGGCGAATTTGAATCGATTTTGTTGTTTTTGATGATTTTCATTTAAGACTACTTTTTTAGTAGTTCATTGTGTTCATATTTTTGTTATCTAGTAGTTTATTTATCATTTCAATAAGAACAGAAAGATCCGTCGCTTGCGATCATTTGGAAAAACGTTTCATTGCAACAAAGTGAAAGTCTAGTAAAATCAATGTCATATTAATTAATCTTTCTTTTATGGTAGAATTTTTTCAACCTATTGCGATTGAAAAATCAATCTCTGAAACTGGATTTGGATTTAGCAGTGGAAACAGCTAACTAGGCCCAAATTATTCATGATTTAGTTAGCCCCGAGGTCGCAGGCGCAATAGATTTATCATTCATCGGATGGCAGATTTTATCGATATGACCGCTTTCAACTATTTTTCTCTTATTTCTCATGAGGAAATAAATACTCTTTTGTAACAACAGCGGGATGAGATCTTTATGGTTTTCAAAATCCCTTCGCTTACAATTAAGTCGCGAAATTTTTCATACCGAACCAAAGAAAGTTCTATAAAATCAATGGGATATTAATCAGTCTTTATCTTATAATTGCATTTTTCCATTAAAAAAAAAACAAACTAAACAATCGACCTCTGAAGCTTGTCTTAGATTAGAGTCGGTCGTTCTTCAGCTTGGCCCAACTCATTCATGATCCAATTCTTGCATGCGCAATAGATTTCTCATCCATCAAACGGCAAATTCCATCGATTTGACCTCTTCCAACTATTTTTATCAAGATTTTAACCGCGATACTAATTCATCATTCATTCGATTAAATATTCTCAACCGATCTTCGTCGAACAATCGACCTCTCAAACTTCGCTTCAGACTCGATCGTTCAAACGTTTAGCTCGGACAAACTCATTCATGATCCATTTAGCCCCGAGCTCGCACGGGCAATAGATTTCTCCTCCATCTATGCACTGTACCCGAAGTACATGGCGCATAGTTATACACGGTTTATGTATATATGCATGTAATATATCCTCGCGTAGAGTACGCAGCTGGGACGCAATCCGAAAGCAAGGAAGCCAGTCCGGCGAAGCGTTAGCCGATATTCCATCCCAGATCCAAACGAAACTTCGATATCGCCCGTCCACAATTTTACCCTCGCTCTTTCGTTCGCCGTTTCTCCTCCGATCCGTTTTCTCGTACACACACGTCTTCGGTCCATCGATCCAATCGTTTTGCTTCTTTTTTTTTCGATTTGGTTCCTTCGTTTTTTATTTATTTATTTATTCTTGTCGTTTTCTTTTTTTTTTTTAATGCGAACGAAGAAGGCCGTGTCGGTGGTCGTGGAGGGAAATAGCGTAAGCGATATCTCGAAGGTTCGCGAGAGCGCGGTCCAGCGCTGCACTAGCTGGGAAAGCTCAATGGCGATCGTTCAGCGGTACACGATGGAAAATACGTCCCCGAGATCCTTCGAATCGTTTTGCTTGGCAGTAGTTTCGCCCGAGTCCGGTTGAGACGGTCGAATGCAACTCCAACTTTTTCTCGATACTCGCTCACTATTCCACGTTCCGTGGCCATGGAACGTGCGGTTCGCCATAAGCCCTCGCGTTCTGGACTTACTCGTCAATGCCCTTTTCGCGGAAAAAAACGTAATGACGTTGAGAAAAATATGGAAATAAATCAATGAATGAATAAATAAATGTAGAGAGGAGGGAAATTTCGAATGGAAATTTATTAGCTTCGAAGGATCGAAAGAAAATATCTCGAACGAGTTGCGGAGAGCGTGTTGGACATGAATGTGATAAGGTTCCGTGGCTATTTTCACTAACATACCATTAAATTATTTATTACACACGTATCGAAAGATATTTTACGTTGACAAATTTTCTAACTGACGAAAAAAGGTATTTCTTATTTTTTTAATGAAATAATTTTGCTGAAGTATTCGTTATAATTTTCATTGAAAGTGCTAATAAGAAGCTACATTTTTTTTGCATCAATATTTTAGAAGTTTAAGGGGAGACGCTCTGATGACGACCATGAAAGCAAATATCTCGTCACTGAGGGGTTAAAATCACAGGGCCCTGAAATATTTTTTGTTGCATTTTAGGAAACCTATTGGACCCTCCGACGTCACGCTACCAAATAATATCACGGTCGTCACACTGGGTGGTTTGGTCGGCTCTACGGTCGGGGAAATGGTCTCGTTCGAAATAAAAAAATATTCAATATTTATCCCGAATTTCCGCTCCTCCATTAACCCCAATTTTACGGTCTGTGCCAAGGCAAGGTCACGTACTTAGCTACGAAACCCTGAAACAAATTCTCCAAAATGGAGGTTTCAACCTTCCCCTCCCAGCAAATGTTTAAATAGAATAACAACTTTTATTTTCCACAAAACAAAAAAAAACGAAAATTCACGTACACCCTCCGAAATTCCACGTGAAACGCTGTCGAATGCAACGGCAAAGCGCGATGCAACGATGTTGCACCGTGCGAACGAGGACAGCAGTCCTGGTCTCAACCCTCGTGCACATATTTGTAAATATCCTTCCCCCGCTTTACGTATACGAAAACGTCCGTATAGATATAGATGTCGCAATACATATTTATACAATATATGAAGGGTGCTTGCGTATGCACATAAATCCGCGTTGGCCTGTAATACAAAGTACACAATGGGTGTCGGAGTACAAAAGCCCCTCTCGCTATTTGCCTCGCTAACTGGACCGCGCGCGCGGCTTCTCTACCTCCCGCCTGGTTCTCGAACTGAATTCGTGGTGCCTCCGGTGATGGTCTCGTGTGCCATTGCTGCTGTTGCTGCTGGTGCTGCTGGTGCTTCTGCTGTTGTTCGAGCCGGTAAACGCTATTGGAATTTGGAGACTCGAAAGCTTTGAGCCTCGAAGCAAACTCGAGGCATTTTCCACCTCGATTCACGATGAATGACGATGTGGCATAAAGCTCGTGCTCTTATCTGTATGCATATGTATGTTAGGGTGGCTCTTGTTCGTATCAATCTCGAGCTTTTATCGCGCCGGGGTTTCAATCGATTTCGAATGTAAAAACAAAGATTGTGAACCTGATTTGACTCTTTTGGTTTAACTTTTACGACGCGCTGATTTGAGGTTGAGTTTCTTGCTTGGGATGCATGCACAATTTTTCTGTCCTTCGGTAAATATATTGGCGAGGTAACTAATTATTTCTGGAAAAATTCAATACCATATGAGGTGCATGAACTCTACTTTCACCCAATTAATGGACGCATGTGGGTCCTCTCATCTCAAATATACACCGTTCATAAATCGCATGATTCTTGTCAGAGAAATAACCTAAACGTTAAATGAGATGACCGATGTATCTCTATTTTTCTTCCTTGTCTTTCGTTTAATGAAAGTAGGGTTACTACCTGTTAATTCCGTATAGTATTGGATTTTTCCAGGAATAATTAGTCACCCCGCCAACATAATTACCGCAAAATGTAATAATTGCATGTATCACACGCGGTAAACTTTGCCTCGGATCAGCGCGTAATTAAAATTACACAACAAAAGTCGAATTAAACTTAATTTTCTTGTTATTCTTTTGAGGATTGATCGGAATCTCGTCGCAATAAAAATTCACGAATGATCCAAATAAGAACCACCTCGATGTACACAAATATATACTCAAATGTCTGCGTGTATGTGTATGATCACAGTGTCGATGGGTGAAAACGAAATACTTATAGAACAGCGCGGGAAAGAGGATAAAGCTGGGATGGAGCGGGCGTAAGGGTAGCAAAGCTAGTAGGCTTTTCCCGATTATGAGAGCGCTTCGTTCGATACTCTCTGTCTCTCTACGACGACAGAAGCACCTTCCCACCCTCTCGACCAAACCCGAGATATTCTCCTCTGTCGATGCACCGACGATAGCTTCGCTTATCTATGAATAGATTCCCGGTTCTCTCGGCTTTGGCATCGATCCCTCTGCCCCCACCCGCCTCTTCCCGATCACGGCTCCGCACCCTTGCCAATCTACCTGTGTCGAGTAGTTGTGAATCTGCGCTCTCTACGATTATTAAACAGTGCAACACAGGGTTGCGGTTTTGCTACACAAAAGAAGCAAACAAACGAGTCTTTGTACTGAGAAAATTTAAAATCGCGTGATGTAACTAACTCGCAGATTTTTGGAGCGAAGATAATATCTCGAATAATAATGATGATGATAATAATAATAATAATAATAATAATAATAATAATAAAAATAATAATAATAATAATAATAATAATACTAATAATAATACTAATAATAATACTAATAATAATAATAATAATAATAATAATAATAATAATAATAATAATAATAATATCAATAATAATAATAATACTGATAATAATAATATTCAAATAGATGGAAAACAGTGATTGTCACGTGCAAATTCGTTTTCGTCCCTTCAATGGTCGGGCTTTCAACTATCCAGACATTGAAAGCCTGTCGTTGGTGGTTGACGTCCCGACGCCCCATCCCGTATGAAATATCCTTCGGTACTACGTACCGCAAAGCTCGCGGCTCGAATTCCGCGAAGGCGCTAGCGCGCGAAAATCGTGGGGTCGAAGCGAAGAAGATCGGGTGCGAGGTAGTTCGAGGCGCCAATTATATCATAAAATTCGCTCGGTAATTGAAGGGCGAGTGGATAAAGGAGGTCGAGGGTTCCCCCGCGGGCTGACGAGAATTCTTACACGCGTTACCACCGCCCTCATTCTCCTCGTCTTATTCGTCGGTGTCTTTCTCCAAGGTTGCTTCCTCTCAACGAACCCGCAGTACTCTCACTCGTCGTTCTCTTCTCTTCTTCAATTTCCAAGAGCGCAGCATCCCTCCCCGTTTCTTCTACTATACCCCGCGTGCGCAACGTACCGGAGTTATATTCAATTATGATATTTCTATCAAAGCAACTTCATTTCCTCGTCGGGCTGAGGAAGGGAGGACGATTCCCGCGCAGAGCCTCTAAAGTGCGAGAATTGAAGGGACGTCACTGAGTGATGGAGAAAGAGAAAAAGCGAGAGAGACGGAACTTTCTTTTCTTGCTTATAGACGCTATACAACTCCTGCTACGTCCCTCACCCCTCAACTTCTTCCCCTTTATATTCCCTTCTCTCCTTTATTTTTTTCTTCATCGTCCTTCCACCTTCTCCCTCCCCCCAGCCGCACTCCTCTCTCGCCCGCTGTTAATCAGTGACCCGAGCTGGGTACTTACTTCTTTCCAACTACGTCTTTCTCGTTCTTTCTTCTTTCATTCTTCTCCTCATTCTTTTTCTACAGGCTCACAAGTTCGGATAAAAGGGATGTATGCCGCCTTCCTCTCGTGATTCCCATTCAACGACGAATATATCTGCTCGCTCTCTTTCTCTCGCTCTCTCTCCGTCGTCTAGGACGACTGTGCGAGATGGATCTACGGAATATGAGTGGATCGTCGTGCACGTTATACAGAATTGTGCGTGTGTGTGTGTGTGTGTGTGTGTGTGTGTGTGTGTGTGTGTGTGTGTGTGTGTGTGTGTTTGTGTGTGTGCATGTATGAGAGGCGGCTATCGGCGTTGGGCCATTGTACGTTTCGACGGCCGCGAGTTTCGTTTCTCGTAGTGAAAACAGCACGTTGGTGCACAGACTCCTTTTGCTTCCCGTGCGTTCCTCTTTCGTCGAGATTCGTGCGGTTTTTCTACATCGTCGCACTTCTCATTGTTCGAATATATACGCGGTAAGGACGTCCGGCGAAGCTGGTCCTATTTATTATCACGAACCTCCTTTCGTCATTCCGGCACATCGGATTTGTTCATATCACACTCGTTAATGGGATATTTCTAGTTGTTTGCGAGAAAATTAAAGGATTTTTGAGATTTTTTTCACCGTGGAAACATAATTTTATTAAAACGCACTGTACAGTATCGATTACGACATATATTGAGGTTTCTGTGTAAATTTTTTAATGAAACGTTTTTAATTTTGGGGTCACTATCGCTGTTGTCTGGAAACACCTTTTTTGACGATTTTATAACCCCTTAAATCTCGATTGAGGACGACATAAAATAAATTAAAAAAAAAAATGAAATAACGAAAATTTCATTCATCCAATTGACAATATATTGACTCGATTGATATTCACCTTTCTCCGTCGATTCTCGTGGAAATGCAAAGAGTTTAGAAGGCCGGCTACGGTTACAGAGGACGAATACAATATCGTTCGTTCGATGCATCGACAGCTCTGTCAATAAATCCGTCCCCGTGCCCACGGATGCATTAACGTATCTGCGCTGCCGATTGTGTCAAATCGGATGGGCAAATTGTATTTTTCATTCGACGTTACCGTGACCATCAATAATACCCATATCAGCACAACGTGCTAAACCATCAAATTAAATCATCGCCCATGCATCGAAAAAGCCAAAAAAAAAAAGTAAACCATAAGAAAAATAAAAACACATTATATTTTTAATAAATTCAAACTCGAAACTCCGGCGAATGTCCTCGTAAAAAATCGGCGATTCGTGTGAAATATAACCGACAAACTTTTCGCGAGTGAATTTGCGGAAGAAATAAAAAAAAAAAACCAAACGAGTTTAACTTTTCGTCGCTCGGCACCTCGTTTCAAAAAAGCTTCGCCTCGGTCGGTGGACTAAAATTACGTCGAAACTCTTAGTCTCCTCTTTTTCACCAGGAACAAATTTCCTTAAATCCCAGGTGAATTTCCCCATTGATTTCAGGACGGTGGTGTATATCGAGGGGGACTATTAGGGAGACAATGGAGAGTAGAAAAAGAGAAAGAGAGAGAGAAGAGGAGAGAGAGAGAGGGAGAGCCATCTCGCTCCCTCTGGCGCGGTTGTCGCTCTCTGAATTCATTTCGGACCGGTTACGCGATCGAGAAATGATGGGTACGTCCTCTGGACCGAAGCGCGATGCTGAGAGTGGGCCATCACCGAGCATCAGAGCAGCTCTCTCGTCCGGCATTCTCTCGTCCATTCAAGTTTTCCGGTTCCTCTTTTATCTCCATCTCCCTCTCTCTCACTCTTTTTCCATCTCTCTCTCTCTCTCTCTCTCACGCACACTTTTTTTTCCTCCCCGGCTTTTTCTATCTCTTGTGTTCCCCGGCAAACTCTTTCGAATGTGCAATCACGGAACGGTCGAGAAAAAGTAATTTCCGAAGCGTAATTACGGTCCAAGTATCAACACACCGCGACGATGGATGTCGAACCGGCTCGCGAGCCACATCGCCCTATTTTACCCCATCTGCGGCTTCGCCGATCGTTTTTCCCTTTCGTCCTTGACTCTTCGGCAATTCCGTTCGCCGTCGAGTGCTCTCGGAAGATACGTCTTTGAGACGTCTGACGTTGAATTTTCAAGTTTCGTTGCGACGTCGGGGGAAGGAAAGGAAGGGTCTGACGTTGGTTGACGAGTCGGAAAAAGTTTTTTGCGAGTATTTTGCATCGTCTGCGAGGGTTCTATGCAAAACCTTTCATTTTTCTTTCAATGCTTCTCATTACATTGTGGAAAGACAAAGGAAAACCATTGTCGCGCTCTTCGACTTTGTTCCTGCGTTTTTGTTTCTATGTACAGTGAAGACTTTCGATAGTCGGAAATCGGGGGTATAAATGGGCGGGATTGTGAAGTATCGCGAGGTCGATCGATTGACCAATAGCGAAACAGTTCGATATGTTTGGGTTTGTGTTTGCCGATATAAAATCGGTGACTTTCAGATGGAGAAATAATAATATACCGATACTGAAACGAAGCGATAAAATAATGATGTTTAAAACACATTACGATATGAAAATGTAATATGTTGGCGAAGCCGACCACAAGATACTCGCAGAGTTACGAAAACAATTACAATATTCTATAATTTTTTCAATCTGTACAATTTTGTGAGAACCCAACCTAAAAAATGTCTCCATATCCAATCAAAGTCAACCGTATCAGCACATTGAAACGATAATAATTAGGTAATGATAAAAACGGTTGAAGGTTGTTACAGTCTATAGCTGTCTGACGCAAAATTGCTATTAATCCTGCGGAATTAAGATCTAAGGGAATTAATTTAAACAACAAATAATGAATACAAACAAAAAATATTCCTGAATTTCCTCGCGGCGAGGATTTTTGGCACATCAAAAACTAACGTTTGCGACCGGATGACAAAAAAAATAGTTTTTTCACACAGTCTAATTTATATATATACGTGTTATATATTATAACCGTCTATATTTGTGTACGTGTTTTATCTTTTCTTTTTTATGATCTTTCTTTCGGCGTACTTTTACGTCGTTCCGTGAATTTCCAGGAGAAGAGAAATGGCGACAATGTCCTTTTCCAGGATCCCGAAGAAGCCCGAGGGGGTCTGAGAAACGACGCAGCGACGTCGTACCTCCTGGTATACCACTACTGATGCGACTTTAATGTCCCGACGCGCGAGAGATATCGTTTCTCATGCTATTTTACCGCTGCGGCATCTAACCGCGCGCGCTCGCCTTCGCACGGATGTCAACGCATTAGGAGATAGCGAAACGCCCATCTGGGCTATCCCCCGCCGTTCTTTTCTTCCCTCAAAGCTGCGTTGGACGTCGTTCCGTCGCAAAGTTCAACAATGAAAGAAACACGAGGTGTGAAAAAAAAATAAAAAGTGACGATTGAGATTTAGTACGCACTATAAACGGCTAACAATGGGGCTAATCAACCACAACAACGACTAGACATTACTCGTAAAACTCGAAAAAGTTCAGTTGGGGGGATTACTACGTGCTGGATCTTTAAAAAAATGTGAAATTGGAGAATTATTTATTTTTTGTTAGCTTTGATAAATTTGAAAACATAAAAATATCTCGTTGATTTATTTAAATTAATAAAAATATTGATAATTCTTCGATTCTACATGACTGTGTGAAACACAGCATGTATACAGTACAGTAAATGAGTTTTTTAGGCCGCGGAGAGGAAGAAAGCAGCGCAATATTTAAGAAAAGATTTTTCTCAATCAATTAAAAAATTAATGGAAAAACAATTTTCTCATGATCATCGGTTCAACACTAATTATTCCTGCCGAAAGTCCGGACCTTAAGAGGCATTGTTTTCTATTTTTCTATCAATCTTCTCGGAATTCTCATTCCCCATTATCTTCTTACAAGCTATAGAAGGAAGTTCAATAAATAATTGAATCAGTAAAAAAAATTCCATCGATATCTCCATTCATTTCACAAATTTTTTTTTTTCAATCCGCACTTTTTTTCACGTTCTTGCAAGACGTAACGAGAAAAAAAAACATGTTCTCCCTTTTCCCTTGTAATGAGGGATGAATTTTTATTTTCCCACCGTCCCGAAATCCACCGAAGGCGTTGAATGTAACGTTGGGATCTGGTTGGTACGCTTCTGTTGCTCATTTATTAAATTAAAACCGCGAGCGTCACGATTTTTTCCCGAGTAATTCTTTTTTTTTTAATTTTTTCCACGATGTAGTTGGGCGCGTGAGTCGTTGCCGAGAGGGCGGGACGAATGTTGGCTGCAGCTTCCGGTGCTTTACGGGGTACATCGAGGGTGGCGTCGAGCCGTGGAAGAAATCCATCCAGTTTCAAGGGGATGAACATGGGCTTTACCCTGTAAAATCCAAAGCCTGGAAACTCTCGGTACGGTCGGTGTGCGGCTGCGGGCATTGTTCGCGTGGGTTGGTAGGGGTTGGAGATGTGCCCGGGGGTTGATGGGTGTGGATAAAGGTGCGAAGAAAGGACCGCGAAAGGAATGATAAATTGCTGGACCAGCGAGAGCTCGTTTCGGGCGGCTTCGTTGACGAAGAACGAGAGTCGTACGAGCGTCGACGTTAGAGTTGTCACCTTTTATCGACGACCGGTGCAAATGAGCGGACGGTGAGTGGACGAAAAGATGGAGAAGTCGTGAGCCACACAGATACTTACGAGCATGGTTCTTTCACCCCCGGTTGTGAGCCCGCGATGGTCGCATCATCGTTAGCTGGCATTCGCATCGGAGCATTCGGGTCGTATTCCGGATATTTTTGACACCCTGTATAATTTCACAGTCCATGATAATTATCGTCTTTTCAATTGTTATTTGGTAGATGTCTCATGCAGAACGAAATATAGAGTATTAATACAATTAATTGTGACCCATAAATGTCTTGAGTGTCTCTAATTTGAGGTGGAATTGTATTCGATGATATATTGAAAATCGGATTATATATGAATAAATATAAAACGATTAAATAAAAAGTAATTGAAATATGCGTGACAGATATGATTTCGAGATGCTTGATGTTACCGACGATATGTGTCGTTGATTCAAAATAAAATTGTATTCAATGATATGTAACCAATTGAATTATGTATAAATAAATATATAACGACTGATGTAGAATAATTCGAATACAAGTGGAACATAAGACATCGAGATGCTCGATATTATTATCATTGTTTTAATTCTTATTGAATAAATATTCAATACAAATTCGAATAAATACTCCTACTAAAATAAACGTTATGCAAGACATAAATGTCTAAAATAATTACCTTCAATTTGAAATAAAATTCTATTCAATGATATGTAGAAAATGGAATTACAATTGAATAAATATGAAGAGACCAATGAAAAGTATTTTTTCGTAATACGAAAATTATAAGCTCTCGCTTTTCAATTAGTTATAATCAAAGTATTGACACTTTATAACAAAATTCCAACAATTTCTCGCCTCTCTACGATTTACCTGCATTTCGACGACTTTCCTCGCGTTTACCAACATATACAGTACAATATAACAATAAATTCCTCCCATAAAAATAAAACTCCTCGAGGGATTGCTGGACACGCTCACGCCAAGACAGTTCGACTCGAAAAAAAATTCCGAGTGTCCGATTCCGGGGTCGCTGACCCACGAAAAGCCCTGACGCGGCTACCTCTTCCATCGCCATTAGGATTTACGCTGGGTCATCGGCAACGAATTCGACACTGGCGGTCGATTAGTCGATCTTAATATCCACGCTCGGTAAATTATAAAGCACTCGAGAAGCAGAACAAACCGTTGACGTTGAAGAAAATAATGGTCTCGGGTTTCCTGTCGCTCTAAGTACCGCCCGCGAGAGATCTCGTCAAAAACGTCCAAAGATAAGTGTTAAGTCGCGGGTTGTCCTCGTCAAAAGCAACGTGACGAGTAACGTTGTCATCGGACAATATGGACTTGCGAGATATCTCGTTCTGGGTTGCAGAGGAATTATGTTAATAAGCTACGTCACTTTGTTACAGTCTGAAGTATGCATTTTTTCATTGAATGAGAACAATCGATTATAAGTTGATTATTATTAGTTGATTATTATTAGTCGATTATTATGAGTTGATTGTTATTAGTTGATTTTTATGAGTCGATTATTGCGAGTCGATTCTTATGAGTCAATTATTACGAGTCGATTATTATGAGTTGATTATTATTAGTCGATTATTATTAGTCAATTATTATCAGTCAATTATTACGAGTCGATTATTATGAGTTGATTATTATTAGTCGATTATTATTAGTCAATTATTATCAGTCTATTATTATTAGTCGATTGTTATTAGTTGATTATTGTAAGTCGATTCTTATGAGTCGATCATTATGAGTCAATTATTACGAGTCGATTATTATAAGTTGATTATTATTAGTCGATTATTATTAGTCGATTATGATAAGTCGATTATTATGAGTCGATTATTATTAGTTGATTAATATTAGTCGATTATTATTAGTCGATTATTATTAGTCGATTATTATTAGTCGATTATTATTAGTCGATTATTATTAGTCAAATATTACGCGTCGATTATTATGAGTCGAAATCGTCGATATCTCCATTCGTCCAGCATGAAAAAATTATCAATTTTCAGGCTCATCACATTACATACGTCTCCTCAAAGACATGTAAATACATTAAAGAATCTCAAGACATTAAAGTCATTGCGAAAAATGTTACAACTAGCCCCAGCATCCGCCACTTCTCGGATAAACTCGCGGATGATCGGAGTGAACTATAGTCAAAGCAAGGAGACAGAATGGCGAGAAGCTGCTCGCTTGTACGTAGCGAATGTTTGCTCGTGATAACGCGCGATATTCTCTCATATCCTCGTTTTATTACCCCGTACTCTGCTGCGTCAACGACGCGGAATCTCCATGGCCGCACTGTTACTCCATTCGCCGGGTTGCCATCCAGGTATGGATATGTACATACATATATATACACACGTACATTCACATAATATTACGTCTCCGTCAGCCAAACTTACCGAGAACATCCACCTCGTATAAAATGTTATTACACGTTTGTTGGGCGGCTGGTTTTTATCGCCGCACACCCGTCGGACCGCAAAGTCGAGTCGAAGAATGAAAGAAAGTACCGACCGAACGACCAAAGAAACGATCCACTCGAACCTCGGACAGGTGTGACTTGCGATGAAAAAAGACGCGAACAAAAGGATGCGAGGGTGGCGATTTCGTTGCGCCCTCGAGCGGTTGCGGATCGAAGTTACGAATGTTGCGGAGGAAAAAAAAAATGGAAATGTACTGTATCGACTCGTTAATGTTGAGAGCGAAATTGCACGGACTGGTCAATGTTTCGACGTGTCGATGTTGGAACGACGTAACAAAAAATTTCGGAAACCAAACTATTGGTTGGTCAAAACTTTTACATGCACCAATTGGATGGCTGGATGGAATGAACTGCCATTGTGCCAAGACGAAGTAAAACTATTGCCGAAATTATCTCGCTGCCATCGTTGCGTGGTCGACGGTGCTACGTCGATATACCCGCTTTCGAGATTTTGATATTTCGGGACATTGATAGTCGGGCTTGTGCTAATTCCTAATATTTATTTTCGGTGCATTTCGAGACGAATTATTGACCTGTCGGACGCGCTTGCTACTTGCCGATAGCCTATTTAATACCAATTACAATTATTAAATACCAATACAAATTACAAATTACGAATTCGAATGAAAAACCTTTGAATTTACGAGCTTGCGGAACATAGAACATTCGAAATTTCAATCCCCACCTCTTCCACCAGTGAAAAGACAAAATAAATAAAAAGTAATTACCAAACATACGAGAGTGAAAAAAAAACCACCTCTCTGAAAGGGTATAATAATTGATTCTTCTTAAAATATGCGCGAGTACGTTTAAATTCATCGTAAGACTAATAGCGACTAGCATCAGCCCTCGTTAGAATCTTCCACCCCTTTTCCCCCCGCCCCCGGTTCCATTAGCCCGTCGTACCCGAGCCCCGTGCTCTGATATCGTTACATCAAACTCCCTTAATTCTTCCTTCCCCTCATTCGTGAAACAGGCTCACATTCGCGACAAGAATCTGGGAGCTCTGTGTCTGCCAGCAGGGCCAAAGGAGGCTTACGCTGTTGCCCGCGTATGAGATACGTATTACAGCGCGCGTAACGTCTAGAAAGAGACGGCGGGGGTTGAAAATAAGGGATGAGAATAGTAGTGTGTAGTCGCTAACGGAGAAGGCCGCAAAAGCACTCATGATTCTCACGGCATGCAGCACACCTCCGCGTTTCTCGCGTGCAACGAAGCTTTCACACCCGCTGTACTCTTACTTGTCCCGTGCCGCTGCTGTTGCCGCTGCTGGTTACATTGCAACGGGCTGCAAGCTCGCCTGGTGTATCTTAATTAGGTGCGATCGCGCGCACGGTTGCTCGCGAGAGAATAAAGGCGCCGAGTACAGTCGGAGCGAAGAGCACCAACAGCACAGCGCCATCGGCAAGCTCTAGGTTGTGTTAATTAATACGTAGTGGGTGGCGCTGCCGCCACGCGGCTTGAGAGTCCTTCGGGGCAAAGATAAAGAGCTTTGCGTTTCGGCGGTTCTTGCAACGTTGAGCTTGGGGAAGGAAGTCTCGGTAACGAGATGAAAAATGAAGGCATTTTAGCTATTTTTTTTTTTTTTGAAGAAAGTTATTGTTCGATCGGGTTGAAATATTTGGGACAGTTTGTTGGTGGAAGGGCAAGATGAGTCCTTTATTTCCGTGAAAATATTCGAAACGTATGTTTTCACGTCGGAAACGGACGAATATTATAACTTGTAAATATATATTTCAAAAAGAACCCTTTCTTAAAATAATAATAGTCAATGGTTCAAATGTATCGATCGTTCTCATCGCGAATATATGGTGCACGTAAAATGCAACAAACCTACCCTCAAAACTTTTTTCCTATCTCCCCGCATTTACGAGTTATAATCGAAAAACGAAAAACCCCTCGAATCTCCGGGGTTATTTTCACCCCCTAAATGTTCCACTTCATCGATAAAAAAAATTCGGCGGCGAATATTTTAACCGACTCTACAATCCTGCAAAGTTTGATCAACGTCGGAAGGCGGCGGCTCGCGTGGTTTACTCGTTACTTGAAACTCATCCAATTCTCCGAATTTCTCTATAAAACTTCCAGACAACATCGCTCACACATTTGTATCATTTAGAAATAAATATGTAAGAAAAAAAAATTAAATTTCCCGAAACTTTCACAGCAGCTTGCTCACTCGGAAGAAAATTACCTATAGATAGACTCGGATGTGACAACAGAGGGATAGAAATGTTAAGTATCCGTGCATTATAGCCGAAAACGTATAGCGGGTGTTAGCAAACGTTGGCCGGAAGTTGGAGGCGCCTTGCGTATAGTTTACGGGTTACCCGACCGAGTTAAGACCCTCTCCCCACCTTCGGGCGTTTAACTCGTTCTCTCTTTTCTCCCATCGGTTAAGTCCTGTGCCGAAGCACGATCGTACTTCATGCAGTTGCAGCCCGTGAAGCCTCTCCGCGCAAACGAAATAGCTTTTGGGTTTTCACCGTCTCGTTCTCACGACCGTGAGAGTTGTTAACGTCTTCTCGCTTCGGTCGGTTAAAGCCGACGGTGATATTAACAGTTGTCGGATGCGAGCATTAGGCCGCCCGGGTCCTGCTTATGAATACAAATGACTGGTACGAGACGCGTAGACTCGGCGATGACTACCGGGTTTACTCGAGAGAGAAAGACAAAGAGAGAGAGAGAGAGAGAGAGAGAGAGAGCGTGCGTGTGTGCGCGTCTGTCGTGATTATCCGACGACGTCTACGACAACGGACTTAATTCTCAGCCGTGTACGATGAAACACATAATTTTGAGCACGTGAGAGGGATAATAATGCCTAACCCGGGTGCATGCACGAGGGAAGTTTGTATGGGGTTCTTAAATTTGACGGGGTTCTGGGAATGAGATTTTTGTTTTCAATTGTCAGGTAGAACATGAAGATGATTGTGATTAGTCGGATGGCTGCCGAATTCGGAAGCGGCTTCGAAGCATCAACGAAATTTAAAGTTTTCTCCTTTTTTTAGATGTCAAATTTATCGATTTTGTCAGTAATCTAGGGGGGAAAAATGTATCGTTTTTGGTTTTATTAGAATGTGCGATTATTGAGTGGAATTAAATTTGATCGTAATCGATAGAATGATTTGATTATTCAAAGGCAGTTTTGAAGCATCAGAGAAGTTTATAATTGTTTTATTTTTCGGATCTCGAATTTATCCATTTTCTCTAGAAAAAAGTAGAGAAAAAAATCATTTTTAGAATTACCAAAAGAACCTGTAATTATAAAGTAAAAGTGAATTTAATCGCAATCGGTAGGAAGTCTGATTATTCAAAAAAATAAATTCTTTACATCTTTCAAAACGACGTATCCGCATTCCGATGGAAATAATTGCAGCTTTGGACCCATTAATCTTCTCACCGAATCACATCCAAGATACACAAGATTGCTCCCATTATTATTATTATTATAAATTTCGTTTTTGCCCATCGGTTATGCAGTCTCAACGCCAAGGATTCCACGGCCGCGGGGGCTTCAAGAATATTGCAATCTTTTGGCGAATAAAATAGCCCAGGCTCGTACAAAGAGGCTGGAAGCGGATAGAACAGTGAGAAAGATGGAAAAAAGAGTAGCTGAGCCTTCGCCAGAAGGATTTTAATTTCGGTTCGTACTATCCGCGGCCAGGATTTTGTGTGTTCTCCTCTGGACCCTAACAAAAGTATCCCACCCGAGTGAATGCTTCTGCTTCTGCTGCTGCCGGTGATTCTTCCTATCCGCATCGTTCTACTACGTCCATAAGTCGTTTTTTGGATCCGTGCCACGATTCCCGCTCGCACAATCGTGTCACCGAATCCCAACAGCGCTATAACAGCTCTTCTTCCTTCTCAGCTTCACCGAGCTTTTTCTCGCTTCGATCTTTTCTTGCTCGATTTCGAAATTCTCTCTCGCGTGATACACGATGTGACGTGCTCTCTTCCGAAGCACCGAATATCGTACGCGTTACGTATACATATTATTACGTAACATATCCTGGCGCTTACGAGCGCCAATATAGCACGTGTAGCTTCTGACCACTAATTTTGTACTTCATGCGATTGTCCGACGGGTTTTTTCACTGGCATTGTTATTTTTTTTTTGGTGAATGGAAATTCAACGATTAAAAATTATGAGAGCCAGCTTAATGTCGAACGATGTATCATTTAGAATGTTTGTGTATGGAATAATTAGTTTTCATGAAGTTGACGGGGCTGAGTAATTTTTTTTTCGCGCGAAAATTGGATGCAACTTGGGAGAAAGAGTTAATTACTTTGGATTCTTCAGCCATATAGCCAAGTAAGTTGACATATATGTCAGGGTGGCTCACAAAAAAATCTAGGCAGCTGTCAGATTTAAAGTATATGCTATTAAAAAACATCTGGCCAAATTTGAGCCGGATTGAACAATTTTAAGATCATCGGGAGTCATTTTAATGACTCTGGACGCTAAATTTATTTTTGTGAGGTTTTAATAATTGTTTGTTGATTTTAAAGACCCGGACTATTTAAAGATATTCGGCAATCATTAAATATCTTTTTGATTCAATAAACACGTGAAAAAATTGTTGGACCAGTTGAAAACGATGTTTCCAGTAAATATAAATATCACCCTTATCACCCCCCTATTCATGTATTCATAACTTTTTCTACTCAGCTACCGGCCTTCAATCCAATTGAAAATTAACGACTAATTATATGATCGTTCAGTTGAGTTGAAAACATGCACGTACATTTCCACTGATTTTTGTTGATAATAAAATATAATAAAATAAATAGCGCTTATCGTTAGTTTGAATCCCCAAATATTAATATTTACCAAAAAAATCTGTTTCAACAGGTCGAACAGTTTTCATCACACCTTAATCGAATGTAAAATCTATACAATAACCGCAGAACCTCTCAAAACAATCCGATAGTCCCCTTATTTCCGCAGATGTTCTCTCACATCATATCTTCAAAATCCAAGAGCTGCCTGAACATTTTTTCCCCCGTAACACAACCCAATACACATACACACGGACCTCACTGCAAGACTGTGTTGTCGACGAAATTACGTCGACGCCGAGAATTTTTTTATTCCCCGTTTTGGTGTTGTCGGTGATTATATTCGAAAAGCGGCCGATCGTAGTTAATATTGTTGAAAAAATAATCAAAAGAGTTCCGAGAGGGTTCGTTAGCGTTCGAGGGTTTATAAAGTGGACGAGTTAGGTACGCGGTTGAAAGTCTCGTTGATAGTGGTCGTAGCGGGTGTACCAGTGGTTATACAGAGACTTTCTCGTTAATCGTACATTCAGTCACGTCTACACCGAGTCTGGGCTTTTCTCTCTCCTCTCTCTCCTCTCTCTCTCTCTCTTCCTTCCCTCTCTCTCGTTTTTTTCTCTCTCCCTCCTGCATCGAACGATCGGCGAGGCACGAAACGATCGACCGGAATGCACCTCCGCCAGGAGCCGCTGCTGCATAACCAGAACGTTGGAGCGCGCGCATTCATTAAACAATAATATTCAATCGAATATTCATGAAGGGGTTGGGAGAGGGAGCTGCCGGACTGCCGGTTGCCAATGCGTTGCCAGTGGGATAGAAAAGTGGGTCAACTTTACGGCCGATTCGCGAAACCCGCAACCGTTCATCGCCTACGCGATATCGGCGAAAAATTTCGCTGTACGCGAACAAAGCCACGGTGGTACATTCGTGCCCGTATATATCTGTATATCGGCTACCCAACCCTCTTCATTCCAGGCTGCTGCTGCCGCTGCCGCGCGGATTGCTTGCTCCAACAATTCGTTAATTGATCCGAACGGTTTTGACTATTTTAACAGTCGATATTGTTCGTTCATTTCTGTACATTTTTATTTTTTTTACTACAACGTTGAAGAACGGAGAGAAAGGAAAAAAAGGAAAATTGTGGAGCGAAAGACTTCGCGTCGGAGTTTTCCAGATCATTCGATCGAGTCGCAGAAAAGATTCTTTATAGATGCTCGTTACCTAGCGGTACTGGTTTACCCGTCACAAATAAATTGAACACGCGGAGGAGTGATGAAAAAAATGTATTAGATAATACGATTACAATTTCATTATTTTGAAAAAAAATGTATTTTTGATCGTGCGTATGGAGATTAGGGTGGTCGTTGAAAATTAAAATTTTGTCTCGTCCTGACAAGAAGTTTGTTCTTGGTGAACGCAAATAAGAAATTTTTTTACAAAAAGGAGAATTAAGTAAAAGGAATAAAGGAGGAAAGAAGGAAAGGAGGGAAGAAGGAAAGGAGGAAAGGAGAAAAGGGAGAAAGAAGGATGAAAAGCGGGAGAAGGAGAACGAGGAGGACGAGACGAAGAAAAAGGGGACGGCAAAGGGAAGAGGAGGGGAGGTTTGTTTTTCACAAAGATAAAGAAAAAAACAATAATCCTCCCCCAATCATGATCATAGTCCATGTTTTCCATAAAATTGCAGTTTTCCAGAATATCTCACGAAATATAAACATTTGAAACAAAAAACCATGAACATTATTTGTAGGAAATTCAATTTTCTTTCCAAAAAGCTCCTCCTCCCACTCCTCCCTCCTCCCCCTTCTCCTCCACGATCCTTCTCTCCCCAAGAAAAACTTCTCGTTTTCTTTCGCCCCGCGCAAACTCTCAATGCCCGCGCGACGAGAATTTAATTTTTAACGACCACCCTCATGAAGATGGACGCGTCTCGCGCGAGTCTGCGGAAAGCTTGCGGTTCGACGATGATTGCGGACAAGCGCGTGGCGAGCCAGACTGTATTAGACCAGCCCGCCCAACGTTACGCGATTTGACGGACGTTGAGCAAAATCCTCTCACGGCAGCCTCGCGGCGCGTTCGCGGTTTGACTCGCGGCTGCATCGCGGCGTAGCTCCTGTCTGCTGC
Organism: Sussaba pulchella; assembly: GCA_963971145.1. Lineage (NCBI taxonomy): Eukaryota > Metazoa > Arthropoda > Insecta > Hymenoptera > Ichneumonidae > Sussaba > Sussaba pulchella. Next base: position 2,035,511 of record OZ020178.1, read on the forward strand.
CACCCGAAATATTTATTAGAGTCCAGTCAACGCGGTTAATGGAACACATATTGCCCGGGTGTTTGGAAGCGCGTTGCTCTTCCGGCTCGATAGCGAAGCACGCGCGTGCTTTCTCTCTCGGTTCTCGGTGAATTGATGCTCTCTCTCCGGGCTCGGCTCGAGCTTGTGCAAAGTGCTTTTTCCGAACGAAGGTATGAACTACGCGCGAAGCAAACCGGTTATCGGGTTATCGCTAATGCTTCTCTCGTTAACTCGTTGTTTTACCTTCTTTTTTTTTTACTCCTCTCGCCGCCTCTCTCGCGCTCTCGCACGTTTCTTCTAATCTCGTTAACCGAAACACATCACGTTTTCCTGTCCCGTTGATATAATTTTATATTTTCCATACGTACGTATGGGTTGTACCGCGTCGAATCGGACGGACGAAAAACTGATGACGCCGGCTGATTCGGTTGATGATTTTTTTTTGCTTCAGTTTGACCTCGATGGCATTACTGATTTTTTTACAGAATTGTCGAGTCGCTCTGAAACTGGTGAAAAATAAAAACTATCCCTAAATGAGGTAAACCCGACGTTGACGTAATCGAAAAGTTTGATTTTTGATCTGCGATTCGAGTAGTTCGTAAAATGAACGTTGCCAACATTTTAAAACAGGATCGTTATAGCAATCATTTCTTTTTTTTTAATAGAAAATAATATTAGTTTTTTCAATCAATTTTTTTGGTTTCCTTTACGATTATTTTCTTTCAATCAACCAAGAAGAATAATCAAATTTTCAATAATAATAATAGTTATGGTAGAAATTATAATCATATAACTAATTTTATTACGGATTCGAATAATTGATAATACTCTATACATATTTGTTATAATTATTTTTTTCATTTCGAAAAACAAAAATATTCGCAATAAAAATCCCTCCCTGAAATTTCGACCAATTTCATCATACATAAAAATGTCCATACTTACTGAAATCACCAAAAAAAATAAATAAAAACATTCAATCACGCCAAAGTATAGTTTTCCTCACTTGGGGGTAGCTTTTAATTTTTTTTAAAGGCTGCAGACATTTAAAGATCCTAAAAAAAAAAATCATCGATGTTTTCCAAATCAAAAGAAAGCCAAATAAAATCTCCTAAACCGAATCGGCATTATTCAAGTTTCCGAACGACCGATTTGACGTCGAATGCCTCATGTACATTCGTCCCCGTGCCCCGGAATATTATTCAGTGTCAGTCAACGAGATTTAATAGACGAGCCAACGGATTTTCGCCTCTGCCTCCGCATAATCCATAATAATAAAAAATAACAACGTTGTTATCTCACGAATGAACGAAACAAATGTCACGCTTCTCCGTGCTCGTACGAATTCCATTATGATAATTCAAAATGGAACGAAATAGCATGCAAAATTTTCACGAAAATTTTCAACCCCATTCGATTCGATTTCTCCCGAACGTTCACCTGTCGTTGGGGGTGGCAGAGAGGCCGGTGGGAGGTCGGGGGGGAGACCTGGGCTCGGTGACGAATCGATGGTAAATACTTTTTCCTATCCGGCGACGTTGAGTTTCCCGAAAGGGGAAATAGAGAAAGATCCTGCGAGTTCGCTCGAGGCCAAAACTTCCGACGTTTTCCCACCGATACATTATACACTATTTGCGATACGTAAATTTTTTCAAATCGTTCCCGCGGGCTCGACTCTCGCTGCGATTTATACGACGACGATAAGCTGTCGAATTCACATACACACATATCTATAGCTATGATCGAGCTATAACGAATTTTTTATCGGCTACCGGGAAAAAGTACCTGAAGTAAATAAATAAATAAAAATAAATTTGAAAAAAATAAAAATAAAAACGTGAAAAAAAAAAAGAAATACAGCCGATAGAAACGAGAGGCGAGAATCGTTGGAAAGTTTGCACGAACGAGTTTAGCAACACTCCGGGGGCTGGACTGAAAGCGGTGTGGAAAAAGGGTGGGGGGGGGGGGGGCGGTTCAACGTTGTTCCCTCCACCGGAGCTTTCGGCCACGGCAAACTGTGGACTCGAACTTTCTTTTTAACCGACAATTAACCGGCAGATACCGGATAGTGGGGGCGCTAAAACTCCAGGGAAGCTAGAGCGAAGGGGAGGAGGGGAGGGGAGGGGGGGTTAGAGAAGCGAGGAGGTAGAGAAGATGGATTTTACGGGGAAGCGAGCACTGAGCCGTCGGATGCCCAATTTCGCCGAGCCAGAAGGATACGTAACTGTGCAATACCCTTAAGCGGATGCTTTGGATTGATCCTTCCGTCCAGTCCAATCAATACTTCCTGGAAAATTGTCCAATCAAATGCGCCGAATGTTCATGCAACGCGCTCCCTTGGTGCGACAAGACTTTCCACCGGGCTTATCCGATAAGAAGTCCATGAGCTTGTAATTAGTTTTTGCATTTTCAAGGTTGTCGAATTGTACCCAAAAAACTTTACTTTTCGACGGGTACGGATTTAGTTTGAAATAGAATTTGATTGATTGACGATACGTTATTTTTATTTCCAATATTGCAACAATAGCACAGCATGAAATAATAAATGATTCGTATTATCTCAAAAAATAATAAATGCATAGAAGAGATAAGAGACGAATAGTAATTGGAACGCAAGAATTATTTATATTAGTAATTTTCTCTCTTTGGTAACCAAAATCATAAACATAAGCTCAGATCGACTGATATTCGATCGCTCCTCTTATCAGAAAAATCCAATACTTATCAAACCATCTACAAGACTCGTAAAAAAAAAACGAAAGCTAAACTCATCTGTCATCGATAATTGAACAAGACTACAAATAATTACGCGGGAAAAAAAAAAGCTAAACCCGGACGTTCGACGATAATCCCAACGTGAATGATCCACTTTTACCCATCGACATCTTTCTCGTCAAGAAAACGTCACGCTCGAATTATCCCTCGTCTCTCGAGCGTTTCGACCCTCGCTCGTCCGCCCCCTCAGTCAGCTTTTCCTAATTTCGCGGACTCGGATCGCGACGTTAAGACAAGTCACGGGAAATATCTCGTCTCTCACTCCGCATTTCGACCGGTATTCGCGCCGATGGTTGCCCACGCCCAGGATGGGTATCAGATAAGCCGAATAAACCGGATGACTAATACCTTGGATGAATCAAAAGCTCTTCGATTATCCTGCGGACCAACGGTTCTTCTACTCACTGTTGCTCCTCAATTTCTCTCTTCCTCGTCGCCTCTAATATCTCTCATCCTGCGTCTTCATATCTCTTTGGAGAGATTCTCATCCCGATAAAGTCACCCGTAAACACAAGAGGAGCTAGAGGGCTCTACGAGAGGGAGAGAGAGAGGAAGAGAGAGAGAGAGAGATAGAGAGAGGGAAGAACCTTGCTATAGCTTCCACAGATCGATCTTCCACCTCCTTCCTTTCATCTTCTTCTTCTTCTTCTTCCTCGTTGTCTTCCCTCGTGCGTTCCAATTCTCTTTTTCCTCAAAGCTAAATTCCACGGGGGTTTTCCATCACGCCTGTGCTCCAACGGCTCGCTCGCACATCCGAACGTTTATCCCTCCACGTCTCTCACGTCGCTTCTTCTTCTTCTTCTTCTTCTTCTCGGAGGCTGAGCCCGCTCGTTCCCTCGTCTCGCACTCGGCGAGGATGCCACTGGCAATTTTTTTGCCACCGCGAGAGACCCACGCGAGAATAACGTCTCTACACCTGCACTTCTCTAACTGCACCGGTGAGCTCCGAACTTTTTTCTACCAACGAGCTAAACGTTCTTGCTCGTGCCGACGACGATTTTGCTGCTACCGCTGTCGGTCGTGTTACCGTCGGCGGTTTTCAACAAAAATCCACTGTTTCTTCCGACGAAACGTCGAATCGTCGAAACTGTCGTGTTTGGAGAAAATTCATCGAACGAGTAAATTGATTTTGTTTTTGGGTTTCATTGTGGTTACCCGAAATTCCGTGGTTTGGAGGCAAACCCGGTTTATAAAATGAGTTTACGAGAAATAACGATTGTACGTGGTAAACGCTGTATCACACGGGATAAATCGATTTTGAGAATAACTATTGTCGGGTTTTACTTCGTTTTTGGTCATATTCAAGGTAGTATTCGGTAAAATTTTAATAGTCCGTAACTTATGGATAAAAGAAACTGTGTTGGACTTATTCGGTTTTGCCTACAAATCATGGATTTATCTGGTTTTGCCTACCGATGCAAGACAATTGATAATCGATATACATTGTCAAATAATGAATTTTTATTTTATTTAGATAGAAAAGTTTGAGGAAAACTCGCAAAAAAAACACGAGCCTTGATTTTTTTTGAACGGAAAAATGGTGGCGTTATTCAATTTTTCCCAACAAAATGGACTTACTTGGTTAGGTATATCCCGTTTATTTCTTTTTATACGAGCAATTTCCGACAACTGTGTGTTCAATTCGATTTTTAGAATCTCAATTAGAAGACTCTGACTCAATCTAATTTTATGAAAGAATATTTTCATTCGATTTTGCCTCTAAACCACAGAATTGTAAAAACGTCACACTAAGATTTAGCAAGAAGGGCAAGAAGTGATCATCCGAAAACGACGAAACCCTCGCGTGGAATCAACATTCAAAAGAGGAGAAAATTCGTGCAATAGCAAAGTTCCAAACCCGGAAGAAGCCGTTGAAGGGTGACAGAGTTGAAAGACGTCGAGGTTTTTTTTCCCAACCAAAAGGTGATTTTCGCTGGGCAAGGGCGTGAAGATGAAAAACGTCGGGACGATGACTACGCAGTACCGTGAAGGGGAGGAAGAGAATCAGGAGAAAGAGGAGGAGAACGAAGTGCCGTACCAGGATGGCGCTGCTACTTTTCGGTAAGGACGTGTCGTAATTAAGCAGACTCTTATTTCGTTCCCTTGCAGCTGTATCGCGTTTGTGAAACTGGCTCGAAACGGGGATGAGTTCCTCTTCTGGAGGGCGGGGGGTCGGACTCTCGAAGGCTCCGGGAGAGCAAAAGCATTTGGTTTCTATAGACGAACTCAGGCAAGTGTAAAGGAGGAAGCGTGGCTCGAGCTAGAGGCAAAAGGAAGCGGCTGCAGCGGGACGAGCATCAGCTAGAGACGATTGAATTCTGCGTAATTATTCGAGTCCTCGAGAGGTAAAACGCGAAGCGAGAAAATGAAGAAACAAGAAGAAAAAAACGAAGAAGAAGAAGAAGGAAACAACTACGTTTAACAGATCCGAGAGACTGCGACGATGTTCTGTCTTTGCTGTTGCTCGTTCCTTTTTTTTTTGTTCTGTTTTTATTTTTACTTCTAGTTTTTTTCGCATTTTTTTCCTTCGATGGAAATTGCCCTTTGTGAGATTACGTCGAAAGCGCGGACTAAACGAAATAACGCGATTGCTTTATAGCGCAACGAAAGCGACTGGATTCATCGGATTAAAATTCTTTATCAATGGCAATCGGAGCGAACTGTTGGTTAACTGAAGATGGCAAGATTAATGCTTCGGTGTTCGATCGATCCTATCTGCATATCCAGGTATTGAACGATAAATGCTAAATGAAAAACTATAAAAAAAGGAAGGGTAGAAGAAAAAATTGTTGGTCCATCGGATGATGATCGATAACATCGCCCTGTTGACTTTCTAGCGCTTGTAGGTACTTCATATGCTCTTGTCCAAGCACGGTCAGCCTGTAAGCTTCAGCTGTCAGTGTAGCTGGTCAATATTGCAATTTAAAATCTCGAACAGTACCAAACCTTTGGGTGCGATGTTAAATTTGATGGTAAAACGTTTTTGTACACCCAAACCATTGACCACGTTCGTATATTTTTCTTTTTTTTCTTTCTTCTTTCTTCTTCTTCTTCTTCTTTCTTTTTCATTGCGCCATACATCTCCGGAAGAATGGAGTACCAGAGAAGAATCCGCAGAAAAGTGGGAAGAAGGTCCTTACAAGCACGACAAATGTGAGGGTTTGTGCGCGCACGAGGGAGGTTCACGAAGGCTCGAGCCCATAATACCGGCGCTTCGAGGCAGGCGCGTGGGCCCATTTGAGACCGTTTGCGGGGACATCTGCCACGATGCATTATTTTTATGAGAGGCGTGGTTGCTCCGAAGCTGTGTTGACGGGAACTTGGACCAGGGAGGCTAGGGGGAAGAATGGGGCTGCCCACGTTGGGCCTCCTTGGAATGGAATTTTTCAAGGTGTTGGTGAACGAGTGGAATGCTACCCCCCGTTACAGGGAAAAAAAGTCGAACGGTTATATTTTATTTCGCGCGAGAACACTCTGGTCCAGAGGTTCGACTTTTATTTCCCACAGAATTCTATATTTTCATCGTTTTTAGAGAGAACCGAATAAGTGCATTGAAAAAAAAGATATTAAATAAGTTACATTCTTGTGATTTGGATTGTGGATTTTGTTTTTGAATATGGAGTAGCTGGAAATTGATCATACAGGAAAAACCAAACGTAGTCAAATTATCCCATTGGGTCTATTTTGTCTTAAAAACCGAATACGTCCGACGCTTTTCCGTTGAAAAAAGCAACAAGACTTCGTGTCATATTTTTTGCAAAGTTTTCGGGAACTTTTTCATCGGTAAAATAAAAATTCAGCATCTGACAATGTATATTGATTAAATACTTGTCTCGCATCGGGAGGCAAAACCAGATAAATCCATTATTCGTAGGCAAAATCAAAATCCAACAGTGTGTATTTTTATCCATAAGTCAATGATTATTCAAATTCCACAGCATCACCTCGAATAATATCCAAAAGCTAAGAGTAACCTGATAATTATTATTTTTCAAATAAATTTCTCAACCGTGACACAGCGTTTCCAACGTAAAATCGTTATATCTCGCGAACTCTTCTTACGGACTTGGTCGGTTTCGCTTCCAAGCCACGGATTTCACTTACATCCCACGTTGATCCTTTGAATCCACGTAGCAGATTGGTGAGATCACGCATTTTCCGTGGTTTTCACATTGTAGTGAAGATTTGTTTGTATTGTGAATTCTGAGCCCTCCATCGATCTCTCTGCATAGACGCAACAATGCGCGTAACGTGATCGATAGAAATCGACCTGTCTCTCTCGCTCTCTCTCTCTATTTTCATCTCCCTCCCTCGCTCTCTCCCTTTCTCTCCCTCTCTCTCTCTCTCTCTCGCTCTCTCTGTTTGTGCATTCGTGTGGTTCCGAACGTTTGGCGCTGCATCGATGCGAACTTTACCGAACGACTGATGCAACGTTTCGGGATCAAAGATACGAATCGCGTTACCCTCAAAGCCCGATAGAGGCACCCCCCGAAGGCTTGTACTCTCTGGCGTTTTCAATCGTGTTTTCCGTTGTTTGAAGAACCGAACCCACCAAAACTTTTTATTTTTCCACACTTTTTTCTATTTTTTTTTTTTATTTCATCCGAGAGTGAGTTTGTGGCAAATCGATGCTCGAGGCGATGGTTTCCACGCGCAACTCTCGGAATATTCGTAAAAAAGAAAATCACCGAACCCGGTGACAATTAATTAACGAATTGCACGTTCGCGGGATTTGTAAATTCGAGTGAATTTACATCGAATTCGTAACGGGAATGTGTATTTTCCGATACGTCGTTACCGCAACAATTGGTTCGAGCTTCGTAATTCATTCATTAAAATTAATCCAACGAAACGGCTCGATTCAACAATTAATTACGAAAATGAATAATTAAACACCGACCGTGGATTCGATCGAGAATAAATGCCACAAACAATGCATCATTTTTCCAACGTAATTAAAAGAAACATTGAATAAAAAAGATGTACTGCGCAAAATAGCGAAAAATTCGAAATTTCGAGTTTTTCCCGAAAATGAGAGACAAAAAAAAATTCCACTTCGAATAAAAACGAAAAAAAGTGATTTTTTCCTATAGAACTGTCGGCGACAAAACCGCCATTATTTGTTTGCGAGTAAAATAGAAGCCCGCCGCTCGATCGGGATTAACGATTGTGCGTCGTGTCGGATGAATAAAAATCTCTCACCCTCGACCGTCCCGCGGCTTTCGTTATTTTTTTTGTTCCCTTCTTTTTTTTTTCTCTTTCTTTCTAAACGCACGGCTGTGCACGGGTCCAGCAATCCGCAGTGAAAATCTGTGTGTTGGCCCAACAAACGAGAGTGTAATGCGCAATCGATACAAGAATCTCCGATCGTATTGCCATTGCGAAGGGAGACTCCCCCGCCCCCTCCGCAGCCTCCGCAGTCCCCGAAGGAGATGAAAATCGTATTCCATTCGCTCTCTCTCCGGCGTAGTTCACGCGTGCGTGATTCACGAAGCGATATTTTGCTTTCGAGTGAGGCGAAGCGAGAGCCACGTCGGTTTCAAACCGAAAGCGTGAAAATATATCGCGGTACACAAGCGCATAGCGATGGACCACGGAGGATGTGTGGAGGGTGCGAGAAAAAGAGAGCGCGAGAGACACGGAAATATGTACATGGAGAGACGGAGAGGGAATGAGATGGTACGAGCAACGCAAAACTAGCTTGGCACCGGATCGCCGTGGCAAAACAGTGTGTTTGTAACGCAGCAGGTGCCGCGTATATATCTGTAGATACAATGAAATTCTCTGCTCGAGAGTGAAAGAAATGTTATAACGGAAATGTGGAGGAGGTCGCGTGGCTCCGTTGCCAACCCTTTATACCCTCATCGAGAATAATTTACTGTGTTACAACGTTGTTGATAGCCGCATTAAACTAATATATGGACTCCCATGGGGCGTTCGAGACTGAGTTGGATAACAAAACAGTTCTTTGTACTATTTTTTAGTATTCACGTAAAATGTGGGGAGCTACTGGTATTTTTGTAAGGGTGTTGTTTGGGTCATATTCGAATTGTAAATAGGATGGCTTAGAAATCGATTGGAAAAAAAATCTGAAATCTATTTTGAATACGTGCCATTTTTTTCTATCTTCCGGTAATTAGATCTGCGGGTCGACTAATTATGATTTAGGTTCAGGTGAGGTTCTTAAGGGACGGTTTGAATTGGACTGGAAAGCTTAAAATAAGCTCAACATTGTTGTTTTTTCTGCAATCGATTCCTTAGCCGTCCTTATCAAAATTCGAACCCAACAACAATCACACTTGTATAAATTCATATGTTGAGCGCAAGAATCAAATCTTCGTATCATTACTCGTAGTCGAAAGTAACTAAAATAACTCAAAGCAAAAAAAATGTATGGATTACAAAAATTCAATAGATTGGCTTTCTTCACAGCGTTTATTTGATATTCTTTCTAAAGTACAAGATGGCGGCGGTGGTTAGGTTAGGGTCTTCAGGTGATTGGTTATTCATCTCTCTTTCTCCAAATTACTCAAACCTTTTCATGGTTACCATTTTCCTTTCTGCCCTCGAAACATTACAAAACATCGTTCCCACGTTCCATATTCAAGTACGTTCAAAAACACCCCCCAAAATCACATGTTCCAAGTTCACGGACTTTTTTTCCATCGCCGTGCACTTTCCTTACAATTACCCCGAATAATTACCAGTTAACAATGGATAGATAAACTTGAACCGAAATTCCCTATGGATAGAGCGTACAGACATTGGGGGAAATATAACTCGATGAAAGGAGCTCATTCGAAATCACTAACGGTGCTTTCGCATCGAGAATATCTGGGAATGCTGCTTCGTAGGTCGGTGGATGAAAGGAAGACAAGGATATTATTATCCATCCCCTTCTCCCTCGCTCCCTCGCGATTCTCCCTATTGCGAAAGAAAGATGGCGAGCTGAGCATCGAACGTTACGAGGAAGCTCGAGCTTGGAGAGCAAGCGTTGGTGAACGAGAAATGGCATTTCTTTAGAACGCTCAAACTGATTTATGCACTGAGCGAGGAGAGACGCCCCGGCAAAGAGCACACAGAGTAGTAAATCGTTTTCTGCCGGTTGGAAAGAGGGAGAAAAAGGGTGGCACCGGGGGCCCGCAGGAGCACGAGGAGTCCTCCGGAATCTGTGGAAAGGCCCGTCGCGAGGTTTTCCAGCAATGGTACGAGCCTCGGTGAAGATGAAAAGAGACGACAAAGGGATTGAAAAGAGACGAACGGTGAGAAAGAGAGAAACGTAGAAAACCCGTGGCACAACCGACAAAGTCTCATCCATTTCTCTTCATTGACGTACCGACGAGAGACCGGGAAGACTATTCCGTCGCTATTTGGCGAGTTCGCGCGTGTGTGCGTGCGCGTTGTCCGGTGAAGCATCTCGTTGGAACCCCGGGGGGTGTTCTTTTATTTTTTTCCATACCCGACGGAAACTAGAAATTAAAGAGCCACCGAGTGGCCAGTTTTGGCGTGAGCCGAGATGCGAAGAACGGAGAAACGAAGACGGAGAGGAGTAGCGGAGCAACGAGTCGGTGAATCGAAAGAAAGAACGACGAGGAAAAAAAAGGAAAAGAAACATTTTTCGAGAGTCCACTATGAGAGTCCAAACGTGAACAATGAAAAGACCGCACGACCAGGTTTTATAATACACGAGAAAAATTGTCATTGTTGAGATTCGTCACTCGTCACACTTATCGAGATACGTATTTCGTTGTACTCCCGTTGGAATCGTGTCGCACGCAGCGACGAGCAAAGGTTTGGAACCATCTGTGGAACCAGCGGGGAGGTGGATTCTTCTCACGGGTTTTCATCGAAGCTGCTTGTGTCACGGTCAAATTTCGGGTGCGAAAAACGACAGTTTGATGGACCATATTGCGGAGTGGTAATACGATGCACCGAGACTAATTTTGGGATCTCTCGTCTGGTGAATCGTAGTTGCGGTATTCATTTCTCATTCTGGGTTTATTGAGGCCGTGGGGGTCTGTTGTTGGCATTCTAGTTTTCGGAGACTGCGATTTTACAGGTGACTTTGCAAGTAACGTACGTCGAAAATGCGAATTGAATTTTCTATTTTACTTGAACATTTTTATGGGAATGAACCCTATGGAGATTATAATTCTATACCCTTTAGACTCACCCTCCCCTTACCCGAAAAAGCAAGAACTGCAGAGTCTGACTGAATGGATTAAGATCTTACTGGATGGATATTCAGAAAATTGCCAAAATTCTTGAAAATTTCAAGGGATGATAGTTCTTGATAGAATAATAATACATTAATGATTTTAGATTTTTCCTCTGCATTAAAATAAATAACTATTTTACTAGATGCGTTATTTTTTCAGATTGGTACATTTTTGGTGGAATTATCGTGCAGCACATGGTTTTCAACAGTAATCCATTAATACCCGTAAAAAACAATGTTCATATTAAAAAACAAATTAAACATTCTTTCCCTTATAGTTGAAAAGTAAATAAAGAATCTAAACTCAACAATTCAATTTTTTTTCACTATCCAACCTTTATTCCTGAAATTTCCTCGGTTTTCAGCGCGCCCTGAAGTATGTAAGCCCTTAACTAATCGAATTCCGGATAAACGACGTTTCACCGTACTCCGAGTATCCACGAATAATACATCACTAAAATTCAAAATGAAAACAAAAAGATACATCCGCAAACAAGCATAACGAAGCGTTGAATATTTTCATACCCAAGTATTTTCACATTATTATTTAGACCGTGCCGAAAAGAAAGTTGTTATTGAGAACCCGGCGTGGCAGATAGAGTTTTCAACCGGTCTGTAAACAGTAGTTTCGCTCGCGTTGCCTACAAAATAGAAAGACACATATATACATCTCTTTCCGAACGGTCAGATTACTCGGTTTCGCGTCTTGCCCGCTCGAGTGTACTTACTCGCCGAAAGGATTGGGAAATAAGGACGAAGAGAGCGAGTTTGGCGGGCGGGTGGGAGGCCGAAGAGAGCGGAGATTGGGTGTACAGGAGCGGTAAATGAAATGTAGTAACTGCACTCTCCCGTCGGTTTCTTGGAAGGAGAAGAGGCGAGTATTGCGCTGGGAGCAATTAGAGGATTTAGTGAGTTCCGGACAGTCGGAAATTAGTAGGCGGACAGCAAGCAGAGGAAACCATGAGCTTTCCTCTTTGCTATACTCGTCTCTGTGTGTGTATATATATGTATATATACATATATATCTCGTCGTCGGTGTGTTGTATATAGAAGCTCGGAACGCCGAAGGCCTAGAAACTATCTCTAGGTTCTTCTGCTTGCACTCACTGGCGGCTGCTACTGCTAGCTTGACTTATTACGAGGGAACGTGAGTTTTATGGTCTAACGTGTGCCGGTTGGTGGATACGAGGTCGAGTGGACGACGGTGCTTGCTCGGGCTATACCCCGTGCGAGTACCTTCACGAGAGCTTCACCTAGCTTTCGCCAAAGTCGAATACCTCGGAAATAGATCGCCCACTTCTCTCACCCAACCGCCACAAACTTTGCTCTCCATCCCCTCCCCTCCCACCCCGCCCGCTCGGGCCGCTTAAGATACGGGCAAGTCCGACAAAGAGTGCTCCAATCTTCTTGGGATATCGGTCTTTGTTCTTCGATCGAGCAAATCGTCTTGCCGCTATTATCTTCTCGACGATATCAAACGGATCTTATACAGCGTTGCACGCATCGATATGGCTGGAGGAATTTCGCATTGAGCTCTCGTTTCTTATTTTTTTGGTCCGTTCGCTATTGGACTGACTGTAGTTTTTATCGGTTAATTCCGGAAAAAAAACGCAATTAAAATTGTGGTGGTGTTCTCAAAATTAGAATCTCAGGGCAATCATGATCGATCAATTTACGGAAATTTTTATCGGCCAACTGTTCCAGCAAGAAAAATAATGACATAAATACATCGTTACTAGTCTTAAAATTAGAACTTTAGAGAATTCATTACGGAACAAATTTTCTTCCCCATCCCTCATCTTTTAATTTTTCCGTGTATGCGCTATCAGACTGGCTGTACATTATATCGGCGAACTGTTCTAACAAAAAAAAAACCATTGCTATTAGTGTCAAAATTAGAACCTCAGGGAATTCATGACCGATCAATTTCGTGAACAAATTAGCCTCTCAATCCCTCATCTCTCAATTTTCCCGTCTGTCCACCATCAAACTAGCTATAATTTTTATCGGACGACCTTTCAAATGAACAAAGAATAGCAATATCGCCATTAGTATCAAAATCAGAACGTCAGAGCATTCATAACCCATCAATATCCCAAACAAAATCGACGCATCACAAATTCAAAACTCGCCAATGACTTCTGACATAATCGCATCAACATTATCATCGTATAATCGTCGAAAACGTGCCCGACTGATTTTCAAATCAATCAGAAGATTCGATCGTCGTATTTGGTTGACATTTGACATTCCCGAGCCATTCCGAAGCCCAGTACGATGGTATACACGCGAACGTGCGGAGATGCGAAACAGAGTTGCGAATGGATACGCCGAGCTTATTGTCAGCCACGAGTTACCGAAGCAAAGCTCGCCAGCTTTACCCGCTGAACGTCGAAAACCGCACCCTCCCCAGGCTCTGGCCGCCCCCCCCCCCCCCCCATCACCGCTCTCGAGTCCCCGCGCGAGTTTCGAAAGCTTCTCCGGCCACGCGAACCATTCGCGATTGATTTAGCCGGTCTACCGCGTCTTCTGTTTACGGGATTCGCGCGATTGATTTCAAGCGGATCATTACACGCGTCGAGCCTTGCTTAACCGTACAGATGCGTTTGGTACAACGAGCATTGTAGCCATCGGTGGTAGGGTGGCGCGGTAGTCACTCCAACGTTGCTATCTGCATCTGTACAGGCGCGCGGAGAGGTATATTTAGTATGTACCTACCTAACGAACGCGCGAGTCTCCTGTAGGACGGTGACATGGGTGTAACATGGGTGACAACGTTTCAACGATCATGCTAACTATCTACGTCCTTTTTCGTGAGAGCGAGAACGATAGAGAACGAGAGAGAGAGAGAAAGAGAGAGAGAGAAAGAGAGAGAAAAGAGAGAGAACGAGAGAAACAGAGACACGGAATGTATGCACTCGCTGTAATGCTTTATATGCTCGCGTGTTTCTATTTACGATCGGTTTTGCGTGTCGCAAATTGTCCAACCCTACCGACGGATAGACTGCTGCATCTGTACATCGAGCTGCGAGCGCATAATAATCGCACTTCGATTACACGGAAACCTCTCGTGTGCAGCTATCTTGGTTTGTCTAGAGTCTAGACGATTGATTAATCAAGTCGTGTGTTTGCTAACAAAGGGTCTTTGTGATTTGTGATGGCAGTTTTGATCATTGTGACGACTTTTGGTCGATGAAGAGCTTCGATGAATGTTTTCTAGGTAGTTTTCGAAAGGAAATAATTATTGGAAAGGAAAAAAATGTCTAGAATTTGAAAAAGGAAAGGGGCTAGCAAATTATAGAAGAATTTGTGGGCTGGGTTAACTACGATTTATGAGAAACCCATTCGAAGACCGGTTGATACATTGATTGTGATGGTATCATAAATAATTGAAGGAAAAAATTTACAATTACCGGTATGAATGTCTGGTTTCGCGGGAAAACAAAATCGCTCACCAGAAAATGAGATTAATGTGGATTGTAAATATCGTTTTCAAACAGAGCTGCCTAAAATTACCCATACATGAAAAAATAAACGAGATTAAATTAACCGAATAAGTCTACTTTCCCGGAAAAATCGAATAAGTCCACGGGTTTTCCGTTGGAACAACAATAAAATTCATGTTATATATTTATCGCTAGTTTTTCTGAAAATTTTCTATCGACAAAATAAAATTTCGTTATCGCATGGATAGGCAAAACCAGATAAGCCCATGATTTGTAGCCAAAACCAAGTAACCCAACAGGATTTCTTAAATCTACAAGCTACAGCCGATTCAATCTTTCCACAATGTTACCTCGATTAGTGCCAAAAACTCCATGTAATCTAATAATTATCATTCATCATTTCCATTTCTCCGCTATGATAGATCGTTCGCAACGTAAAATCGTTAATACTCGAAAACGTCTTTCATAAACTAATGCGGTTTTGCCCCCACCCACATAAATTACGAAATTTCAAACGAAAAATCAACATCCCACCATCGATTCTAATCGCACCTTTCCGTAGCGGCATAGTCTCCGAAATTACGAAGCCACGCCTGCAACCCATAGGTTAGACGGCAAGCGTATGCACACACAAACCGACGGTATCATTTTTCGTCGAAGAAAACCACCTCCACTAGTTTGAAAAATGCACGAACCCACTGAAAGCTAGCGCCGCAGGTACGCGTGCAGCTCGCTGACGAGCTTCCACCCTGTGTGCTGCATATTATATACACATAAACTCACGTATACATACGTGCTCCAGGCCGGACTCCGGCGTAATAGTCAAAAGGGCCTGCTAGGACCGGCTCGGAAGCAAAAGCGTTGATGACGACGACGACGTTTGGGCTATCTCACAACCCGTGAGAGAAACGAGAAAGTCTCGCACCTGGCAAAATGTTAGCCGGTACTCGGCAAACCCTCCCCTGCAAACTAAAATCCCGCGCACGAGCACTCACGCCTCGTGCTCGTAGAACGTTCATTCGGGTTCGTAAAACTGACCTGAACCGGCAAGAGACCCTCCGAACGAAACCCTCGACACGCGAGTTTGACGGAGAAAGAAAGACGGATGAAAGATCGAGCGAGGGTGCGTTGAACGGGACGGCCGGGGGCGAAGAGGGGTGGCGCGGGGGGCAGGAAAGAATGACGACGAGAAAATCGTGTATGGGTCGTCTGGACCGTTTTTCTTACAGCCGGCCCTTGCTTCCGCACAGAGTGCAGTCTTCGCTCTTTTACACTCGAGTTCCTTTGACGGGCATCTATCGATGCATTCGCCCAAAATAACCAAAATTGTGGAGAATCGCTGTAGTGGATTGTTCCGTCTTGAATCCGTACCTATATACGCGACTATAGGACGCGTTTACGTGTGTGCGAGTATATATTATACGCAAGCAAGGGTCGCAAGGGCATCCTGCAAGTTTTTGGTCCAGACTCGCTCATCCATTCCTCATTGTTCACGCACACACGCCTTCGGGCCACTTCATTCTTCTCGTGCGCCGATCCAGCTTCGTTTTGCCAACGCCTGGGTCCAGAATTTTGATCTTAACATCGTTCTCATTGTGTAGATTTTCTTTTTTCGGATACAGAAGTGTTCGCCACGGATTACTCGCAGCAATGTCGTTTGACTTTTGGATGTTTCTCGGGGACGATTTCGAGGATTTTGTGGTATTCGAGCTTAAATACATTTCACATCGATCGATCGGTGGATACGCGCTTTTACGGGGATATTTTTCGATCGCAATCACGTGTGATGTATAGATTTCCGACGATGCATTGATGTCGACGTTTTTTTTTCAACCAAGCGAAAGAACAAATAAGCTGTGGAGTGAAAGTTGCGAAGGGCTTTCTGCGAGTTCGAGGTAAAATGCACGAAGTGCTTCTATGGGGGAGATAGAATTGATAAGAATAGGTCCTTGTAGAGAAGTTCGTGCTTTACGTCGAATTCGGAGGATGCAGTTCGCGAGATGCAAGTTGAGACTTGTTTCCTCTTCTGACAACGTTAAGCTTTGACAAAATTGAAGTTACTCTAAAATGCGATCTTTTCGAGCGATGTTTACCGAATTTTGAGCAGAGTACGATTGAGTGATATTCCATGGCTCTAGCAAGTTCGAGTTCAATTGGTGGAAGTTGACATGGGTTAGAGTGAAACAAAACTTTTGAAAAAAATGCAAAGTCTTAAAAAATCTGAGATTTTTAATGGATCCGGCCTTAATTTAATGCAAAACATTTATTTATTTCATTATTTCATTTGGGAAGAACTATTTGGACCGATAACTCAAAATTTGCGGACGCTAGAATGGTAACCGAGATTTTTTTGAAATTTGAAAACGCTGTCGAATTCAAATTGTTGCGCCAATTTTTATAAAAATTATAGGTGACAAAATACATGCATTTCAAAACGACTTTTGTTGAATATTCGTCTTTAGACAAGTCTTACAGCTTCACTCTTTATTCTTCAAGAAAACAGTATTATAACATTTTATCAATTAATTGAAATCCCTGCAAGAAAATTCTATAATAAAAGAAAGATCGATCCATCAATCCACCCGTTTTCTTCATCATGACCTGAACCATGCAGCAAATTTCCAAAACATTGACATAGAAATGTCGATATCAATTTATCTCACCGCCTATAGAGTTTCTTCCATAAGCAAGCAAGCAAAAACGGTTCATCGGATCACGAATAATTTCTCCGCACTACCTCGGTATCAAGAGATCAATACAATTTCCCCGTTTTGATTCACGTCGATGTTCACAATCGGTCTCTACCCGTATAAAATCCCAATAAAGACGTCCTACATTCATTGTTCAGGATTTATCGTTCTCATAACATTCATTTCTCGAGGTAGAAAAATTATAGCCGACCCATGCTCCCATAACCGAGCCATTATGACCACCTCTCCATTGTACGATTTCTTTTTTCTTCAATTTTTATTTTATTTATTTTTTATTTTACGGTATTTATACAGCAACTCTCGAGGCAACACCGACGTAGACGTGAAGCTGAAAAACTTTGTTTGCGTTCAGTTGAGCGAGTCGCGTCTCGATGCACAACACTCACGTTCGTTTCTCCGTTGAAATTCCCCCGGGTGATTCCGATTCAGTGATCTTCGATGCCTTGCCCACACGAACGTGAATAAAAATTGTTCGGTCGTTGCTCGTGGCATAGACCTTTGGTCCCGTGGTAAAAGCCTGGACTCACTTTCAGTCTCATAACTTGTACGGAGTCGCACCTGGTTCTAGTGCAAACATCGGAAAGCAAAATCTTCGGTTGTGTGCGGACACCCCTGCGCTCTGGGCAAACGGAATATCGTTCCTGGTCATTCATTTCTGATGGAAGCAGAAAGAAGGAAGAGATAGAAAAACAGGGTACAGAAATTGCCTTGAGTTTTGGATTCGAAATTCTCGAATTGACCCCAAACTTGACTCGGTGACGTTCGGAAATGAAAATAAGTCATCGGCTAGTCGAAAAACGACATAGAACGTATGGAGAGAAAATCCCATAATCCTATGTGCAGGGCTGAGAAAAACGTTTTTTCCGTGCCTAGGAGGGGTCGGGTGGGGAGCAGGGAGTACTTAAAAATTAGATTTCGCGAAGTCCTCGGTTGCATATCGACCTCTCTGCGCACTGGGCAAACGGACGATCATTCGAGTAATTTTCTTTTAATGGAATCTAAAATGAAGTGAGAAAAAAACGTAGTAAACAAATCGCCTCAAGTTTTGAAATTGCAATTTTCGAATTGCCACCAAATTTGACTCACTGATGTCGCGAAATAAAAATAAGTCACCGGTCAGTGGAAAAACGACACGGAGCATACGAACGAAAAATCCCATAATCCTATCAGCGTATGTTGGATAAATATTTTTTCTGCACCTAGGAAAGGATGGTCGGGTGAAGAACGGAGGGCGGGCGGGGGGGGGGCGGACTCAAAAATCAAATTTCGCTACAAAGAGTACACACGAGCCGAGAGAGCTCGTATCCGTGCACCCGAGAGACAGCGAGAGAGCGAGAGAGAGAGAGAGATAAAGAGAGAACGACGTTGAGAAATAGAGTGTAGCTTCCCAGGTAATACCTGAGAGACGTCGTGAGCTCGTGGCACGGGGCCTTAAGGGGACTGGAGGGATGAAAGAAAAATCGACGGCAAAGTCAGAGACGGGAAACGTTAGTTCCAAGTCGCGGGGATTGCCGAGAAAAAAAAATAAATACAAAAATAAATGTAAAAAAGAAATAAAAAACACCGTCGAAGCGGTAGACGGTCCACGGTGGAAGTGGCTGCGCCGTCGGCTACGTCGCTGCGCTGGGGGCCATCCTGCTGGAAAAATAAACCAACCGAGAGGGAAACAGTGGCGGGGAAGGAAACATCAACGAGTGGGTTTTCGCGTGTATTGAGAGAAAACGCGAGACCGACGTGGCCGAATCCCGCAGATCCATCATTTCTCTTTCGTCCTTCGCTTTTATCTCTATCTTACTCTTTCTCTTTTCGACTTGGTCCCCCGTCAGCGCGCCAATTCGCAAATACGAGACGGTCTGCGGAGCTTTTGACTTTCAGCATCTTGGCTAGGCAAAGCTCGGAGGATCAACGCGAATTTACAATACTCCCCACCTACGGGAATCTCGGATACCTTTTTCGTCCTAAAAAAATACTGGCCAGACGAAAGACACTTCGACAAGTCGGACGAAATCCTTCGCAATGGCAATCCCTGTTGCGTGACACAACGAAAAAGTAACCAAGTCCGTTACATGGTTTCGACATGACAATTATCCTGATCAGGCATTGAAAGTGATCGATTGTTTGAAAATTTCAATTGACCACATGTTGAAATGCAATCAACGAAATATGACAGTAGTGTATTTTTTCCAAAACTGCGGTATCGTTGAATCTAATATAATTTGTCTACGAACCGTAAGATCGAATAAATGTATTTACGAGAAAAAGCAATGACAGGATTTTTTTTAAGACAAGCCCACCCGCATACGGATTCATCTGGGTCTATATTTTGATTTTGTTTTACAAACAAAAGCCTGCAGGCCTTTATTGAGAGGCAACGACAATTATTCCAAAGTAACTCGGATTGCTTCCGATAAAGAATTACTAACATGAATGATTCTCAGGTTTGGAATTCGATGCAATTAGACATAAATAAATAAAGTCTACATACAAACTATAAATAATTTTTAGATATATTATTATCACAATATTATTATATTTCGCATTATTATATTTATTTTGAATTTCTTTTTTTTACTGGACATAAATAGTGAATACATAGACCATTAGAGTGGCTTGAAAAAAAACTTTTTTTTTTCAATCAAAATTCACTCACGCTAAGGTATCTTCCAACAAGAGAATTGTGTCCAAAGATGAGCCCGATCGGACCATTTTTAGGGGTCGCGCAAGATTTTTCTAGTTTTCCCATTTGATTAACATGGGAAGAGCGTAAAGTTTCTATTTAAAAAATCGTAGCTCCGTCAATTTTATAGGTACATTGATCGGGTATGTTCCATTTGAAAGCTCTTGAAAAACCGCTTGAAATGACTCGCGGATTTTTGGGATCCAACTGCAACTTCCGTCGATAATTATATTTTTCCATTAATATTTCGATCTTTTCCGGTAGAGACATACCGAGTGGCGCATTTTAATTTATACTTCAGGTTTTCACGAGAAAAAAAAGAGCCCGATCGAATAGGAGTTTAAGTAGAGTTTGTAGAGTGTAGAGGAAGACATATCCGGAAATTTTTTTTTTTCGAAAATTTCAAAACGGCGGTGCTATAATAGAAAATATATTGGTCTAAAATGGGAACCATATTTTTCAAAAATCTTAAAAATAATTCTCGTCAGTACTTACAACTTTTGGACGAGTAATTTTTAAATCCGCAGAATTCCGTGCGAAAATAAGCCCGATCCGACCATTTTAAGGGTTCGCCTCGATATTTTGAAATTTTGACATTCGAATAACATGGCGCAATAATTATTTTATCGATCGTGAATCGATCAAAATGAGCTTTGACAAGATAAATGACGAATGATTGCGTTGCAGTAAGGTCACCCGAAGTCACGATAATCAAATAAGATGAGAGAGAGAGAAAGAAAGAGAGAGAGAGAGAGAGAGAGAGAGAGAGAGAGAGAGAGAGAGAGAGAGAGAGAGAGAGAGAGAGAGAGAGAGAGAGAGAGAGAGAGAGAGGAATGTTATTTAGGGTATTTAGGTTATTTAGGGTATTTAGGTTATTTAGGTTATTTAGGTTATTCGCCCTAAATAACCTAAATAACCTAAATAACCTAAATAATCTAAATACCCTAAATACCCTAACATTCCCCTCTCTCTCTCTCTCTCTCTCTCTCTCTCTCTCTCTCTCTCTCTCTCTCTCTCTCTTTTCTCTCTCTCTCCTCTCCCTCTCTCTCTCTCTCTCTCTTTCTCTCTCTCTCTCTCTTTTTCTCTCTCTTTCTCTCTCTCTCCACACGTCTTCATCTCCACAGTGTCTAAAATCGAGCAACGGTAATTAAAAGCTTCGCTCGATATTACAATGAGAATCCAGTTACCGGTCACGTTCAATGGCACGTTATTCCACAACTACGCGTGCATGTATATCGTTGGCCAAATGTCGTGATCGACCCTCGCTCCCGAGATATTGCCGCTGGTATCGCCGAGTGAGTTATCGAGTTATCGACTTTCGTCCAATTCACGAGTCTCCGCTTGCACACGGCGGGAGACAGCAGAGTTTGTCGAAACTCGCGAAACTGACTGCGGAAAGCCATCTGTGGGAGGAGAGAAGAGGGCGAAATCAGCGAATGGCGGTGATAGGGAGGGTGGGGATGGTCGGGGTTGTCATCGAGCATAGACATTGCAAATCGCAAAAGGGATTCGCGTTATACGCGAATAAAAACGACGAGCCGAGTGAGCTGTGCTCAAAGCTTCCGAATAAACCGTGAATGAAGAAAATCAGAAGCTCCCAGGGGATTTGTATTTTCGTTAACGAACTCGATCGCTAAACCGCATTCACTGAAAATCTATTGATTGAAACAAAAAAACTCACTAGCTTTTTCGTTCGAACAATTTGAAAATAGAGAAATAAATTGAAAAGCGTTGGAGCGAGAGAACGTTTGTTATCGAGTCTTTGATAATCTGTTTCTCTTTCTCTCTCTCGCTCTCGCTCTTGCTGAGCCTTTTGGTGGAGGATTGAATGATCGGAAAAATTTTTAATTTACCGTCGAAGCAACGACAATTATCGAAAGTATCGTAAAGTTCGAGTCGAACATAAATAAAAAATATTTCTGGTTGTTCGCTTTCGCCACGGTAAATATTATTCATTTTGAAAAATTGGCGATGAACGCCAATGTCTTTGTTTTCCTTTTAATTAGGTGGACTGAAAAGTATTGACGTTTACTTGCTTTAGGGTGTTCCGCCAAAGATGTTTCAAATTTTGCTGCGAGCAGCTATTTTAAGGTATTTCGCTTTGGTAGAATCGTGAAGAAAAATGGGCCGGATCAGACAATTCTTAGGGCGGTCCTGTTTATTTCAAAGTATTAAAACCTAAAATTCTCATCCAATTTTTTTTTCTCTGACAAATAAGCTAAAAAAATCGGGAAAAAACTTTCTATCTTGCGGCACTCATTTATTTCGAAGTACCTTGCTTTCGTTGAATCATGCACAAAAATAAGCCCGATCAGAGAAAAACCGTCTGATATCGCTCATCTTTTACCCAATTCTATCAACGATTTACGTTTCCTTCTTCAGAAACAACAAAACAAAAAATACATTTAAAAAGAAACACACAATTTATTCGATACATTATTTAGTATAATTTCCCACAAAATCAAGACTCAATTATTGAAATTGCCAGAAACACTAAATTTCGTTTTACATCGTAGTTTTTCCTTCGATCGATCGAGGGAAAAAATGCTTTGCAATGAAAAATAGAAAAGAACGAGGAAGCGCGATGTGCGAAATACGTTTTCGGGTGTCTCGTTTGTTTTGTCTACGATGTCGACAAGTCAAACCCGATAGACAGGTACCCAGGTACGAGGGTTTCCTACCAGTAGTAGGCTTCTCTCGCGAGAGCAGGTATTCGGCGTTGCGGCGTGGCTTTGAAAATTGTAGTTTACGAGGAGACCGAAGGGATAGAGATCGAGAGAACAAGATCGGTGGAGGAAGAACCAGAGAGAGAAAGAGAGAGAGAAAGAGAAAGAGACAGAGACAGAGAGAAAGAGAGAGAGAGCAAGGGAGGGTTTAGAGGGGCTAAGAGAGGGGGATAGAAATTCGGAGGGTTCGAAGCTACTTCTGCGTCTAAAATTCAGCCCACGTGCAGACGAAAACATATTCGACTTCTTATCCCGGCGCCGGTATTTTCGCCGTAGCACCTGCCTTTGCTGCTCGTGCTGCAACTTCTTCCTCCTCGACGCGAAGACCATACCCACCCTCCTCTTTTTTTTTGTCTTCGATCTCTCAGCGTCTAATTAACTCGACTCTAATTCCACGAAGAAGGAGGAACAATTTTATCGCGCCCTGTATCTATGCCCGTTTGGGATACTTAATACGGTGGATTGCTTGTCGATAAATGGCGGATCCGTTCGACGGGGTTTAATTAAAAATTAGAGGTAGCGAGGATGACTGTAACGTTGAATATAATTAACACGAAAATCGAAGCGGATAATCGATTGCGTGTTTCTTGAACCGTCGAAAATCAATTTTCGGATCTGTGGTAGAATATCATTGGAAAATAGAATCGCCAATAATTTTATACGATTGGAGTGTATTATGTTGAATAATAAAAATGTGATGAAGACTTCGAAATGTTCATGTTGACGTTTTATTATTATTGACGTCAAATTCGACGATATTGACGTGTAGTTGACTGACATTTAGTCAGTGACTGTACAACTGTTTAAACTGTATCTGGCAATAATCCTCATTACTTTAATTAATTTCTCGACAATTACTCAGTCGATTTATTTGAATCTGAACATAATCAATCTGTCGATCCTCAATCTTAATGATACATTTTTCGCAGAATTCACGGCGATTCAGTTCCATTCGATTTGCAACCATTAACGTCTGCAAAAGCAGTTTTCCCATAAGCGACCCGGATTTAATTAATTAATCCATAACTACTAAATTACGTCGTGAAAAATTCTAAAATAATTCACGTATCATTATTCCATCAAGAACCATCATTCCTCAAATTTTCAAGAATTCTGTCGATTTTTTAACATCCACCCGGTAAGATCTCAAACCAAAGACAACCCTTTCCCTCTTAAAACCCTCCGAGCCAATGCCGAAGGCAAACGACAATAATTATAATCCCGAGTAATCAACAAACAACTTCGACCCAATAAAACCGGCCGCATAAGAGTCAACCATGATTCAGAATCGTTGTATTTCTCCCTCCCTCGCTCTTTTTCCTTTTATCATCCTTCGGCATTCGATGACGTGTACTCACAATCGAGGACGGAACTTTGTTCCGTCTCGCGGGAAGATCTTCGAGGCGTGCGCGAACCCACCCAGCTCTCCTCTCTCTCTCTCTCTCTCTCTCTCCTTTATTCGATTTTACGAGCTACAAGTTGCCGCGTCCACACGGCACTAAACTACGCCGACGGCGAGTCGACTTCGCCGCGCGGTAAACCGTACGTTGTACTGTGTACAACAGGACATACCTGATTCTTCTGCCTTCTCTTCTTCCATTTGTTCCTCCTTGGTTGCAGCAACCCGGCGGCGTTTCTCGCCTCACCTTCCTTCCTCGGTTATTACTTTGCGAGAAAACTTGACGCCAAAAAAAAAAAAAAAAAAAAACGTCAAAAGAAAAAACATGGAAAGGAAGAAATGTTGGACAATAGCACGATTCGTTCGTTGGTTTGGTAGTGGAACGAATGGCAGTCCTGGTCGGCTGTATCGTACATAACCTTCGGAATATATATATTGGAATGTACTTTGAAACGCGTTAAAGTTACCTTCGAGAATACAGACGAGTCTAAATGTTTCCCATTGTCACCCGTTGCGGCACACGTAGGTTATTCCGCAGAGGAAAGGTCCTGGTCGACGAATTTTTGCGGCTTGGCACACCTGCCGAGCCGAACCCGAGACTTCCGGGTCGAACGATCGTCACCGTTGTGTACGCCTCATTTGTCAAATTTTAGTTCCACCGAAAGCTGGAATTTAGTGATGTACTGGCGTCAATTTCGTTTTAATTTCCTTCGGCTATTTGTGAATTCAGATCGTGCGGACGGTGATTATCGATTCTTTTATCCGCAGAAATCTCACGCTCGTATCATTTGATCGGAACGGGACAGTGCGGTGTCAATTTAAGGGCTTACGTACACTGTTTTCAAGGGTTAGAAAATAATATTTTCGCTAATTTTCCACTCGTCCTCCGGAAAATAAACCACCGAAAAAAAAAATAAAAATTACACGTATCGAAGTAAAATAAAGATTTCGAAGATTCCGACCAATTATTCTCCTCCAATCCTTCACTCGTTTCATACCGATCTTCTCATCGAAGAAACCCAACGCAACCCATCGAGCAATCGATGCATCCACCTCTTCCTCATCCTCCGGGCCGCCAACCGTGTGATGAAAAAAAAAGATAATAAAAAATAAAAATAAAAGAAATTACACATATCTAAGCAATATAGCGCCATGGAGAACGTTCGATCGATCGTCGATAAGCGAAAGTAACGTCAGTCAAGTATGCGATACGCAAAGATACGGAGTTCGGAGATACGACGAAGATACAACACAGGTAGATTGGTACGTCCGATCTTTCGAGCATGACTGACTGACCGGGTGAAAAAGCCGTACGAAGGCGCCCCATGCAGCCACACACTCACACACACACGCGCGCACACACACAACCATCACACATATTCCCCACAGCAAAGGAGAGCAAAAGCAACAGCGATGTTCGTATACGATCGAAGAATCTCGTGAGGTCTCTGTCGATGGTTCCAACTCGGGTTTGGCGTTATAACATCTCGTAGCCATGGTTTCGTCTCCAAACCGTCTTCTTACGATACCGAAGCAATCAGCGATAATGTCGGCTCGTAGCCATAAAGAAAAGGCTCGATAACCAAAGCCTTTGATCCTCCAACGGTGTTCCATGGCTCTCCCGGCTTTCCTCTTTTTTTTCTCCTTCTCTCGTTTCTTTCCCTTCGACGTTTCTCCCATCGTCTTCACTCTTCTTCGTCTCGTGCCGCGTTTTCTCCTTCCATTCGTACTTTCACGTGTAACCCGTATAGCGGTGTATAACGTTCTTCTACGTGTCCCTTCGACGTAAGAACGAACCTAGCCGGGTCTTTCCCTTACCAGCCCTCCCCTCGAAACCCCGCTAGAACTTTGGATCCGTTTCTCGTCTCTCGGTCCGATTCCACAACGTCTATCTTCGACTTCGACTGCCGGAGACTTTTCTTCATTCTTCACGAATGTTCTCTTTATCGTCGCGAAAACTGAGAAAAATGGTGGAATTTTAACGTCACAGTGCAGTTTTTTTAAGTCTTTTCTTTTCTATTTTTAATATATTTTTTTTTATTCTTCCTTCTCGATCGCTTTTTTTCTGTCTACGGAGAGAAGACGAGGAGACGTATTGTAAAAAAAAACGAAGAATTGGACGAGGTGGCGGATTTTTGCGATTAGAAACGCATGATGGGGTTGTGATTGGTTTTTTGCATTTTTGAGAGTCCCTTGAAGGTCCTGAATAGGAGCCTGTGGACTTCTCGATGGAAATAGGCTTCATAACATCAGTCTCGTTGTCTTTTTTATCGGAAAAACGTTGAACTCATTCGGTTTTTTCGACGAAATGGACTTATTCGTTCAGGTTAGTCTCGTTTTTCTCTTCCTGTATGGGCAACCTTCGTCAACTCTGCGTTTATTAACGAGGTTTACAATCTAAATTACTAGAATCTAATTTAATCCAATTTTTTCAATGAACTTATTCTATCTCGCCTTCGAACCACCGATATTTGAGTGGGCCTCTCAACAAGAAAAAATCCGATACATCGCAGCGAAGTGAAAGAGAGGCAAAAAAAGAGACGTTGAAGAACAGAGTGTGGGACGGAGCAAAACCACCGCTGTCTAGGTTTATAGTATCTCGTGTGCTTCCACAGTACGATATTTATTGGCGCCAGACGAGCCGAACATCGAGACGTCTCACGTTGATGCAAGCTCGAATTTCAAAGGCTAATCGTGACGCGAACAGAGAGGTTAAGAGAGAGAGAGAGGCTCTCTCTTACGGTCACGAAGCTCGCGCGATCGTTTTGCTATCGCGCGACGATCAAACGAATCCCGCCTCGTCGCTCGTATCGTTCTCACCTCGAATTTGCGGCGTTTAGACGTTGGAAGAGTTTGACTAATACGTCTTAACGCCTCGATCTCGAATTGTTCAAATTTCAAAGCATATCGTATAACCGCGAGTATCCATCAACCCCGACAAGACGAGCCGGAACTATTTTTCTTCGGTTGAATGGTTCGAAAAGATACTCGAATCTTCGAAGAAATCTTAGACATGCAATGTGCATTTTCTTATTTTTTTTTTAACCGTAGCTTCTTACCGTTTTGCACTTGTAAATATTAGATTCAGAGTCAGTATTTTATGGCATTGCTTCGAGTTATAATCGATTTGCTTATTGAAATACGAATCAATAAATAAATTAAACAAACGAAGAAAATAACGACATGAATAAATAAATAAATGAACGAATATGTAACCTGAAAGAACAAATAAACCAATCTACACATTTTGGACTACCAACCAATAGAATCTTTTGAAATCGTCAAAAACTCGTGAATCCACTATCCGAAATAAATACTAATATTATTCGAATCGACGATGGATAAGTCTGGAAGTGAAATTCAGGACGTAATAACGAACGAATCACTTTTTCTTCTTTTTCTTCTTCCTCTTCTTCTTTTGATACTCCTTCTGGATCGTAACGTTGGCGAGCCAAGGATTATATACGCTCGAGCCACGGGTTCGACTAATATTATCCATGGCCTTCTCCCATAAAGCGTGACAATGTGAGGTGTGTAGTGCGGACCGTTGGCTGGAAAGCTCGGAGCGTCGTCTCACCCACCGGGATAATCCCTCGAATCTGCGAGCGCGAGTTCTACACGCCCGAGGGCTACTGACGGTTCGCGAACCGGACGTCCAAAGTTCGAATCATCACAAAGCACTCTCCCCACTGTATATATGTATGGTATATAAATAATATGCATGCATATGTATCACCACTCACGACTGGATATTATACGTCGCTTCATCGGGACACCCAGATCGAAAAAATATGCGCTTGGTGAAAGCAATTTCTCATTTCAATTTCGCTCGATAAGCCCGACGGCGAAATAATAATAATGGTAATAATAATAATTATTATTATTATTATGAATATTAATAAAAATGATAATAAAAAATAATAATAATAATAATAATAATAATAATAATAATAATAATAATAATAATAATAATAATAATAATAATAATAATAATAATAATAATAATAATAATTATTATTATTATTATTATTATTATTATTATTATTATTGTCATTTCTATTATTGATAATAATAATTATTATCATTATTATACTATTATTATTATTATTATTATCACACGGGAATAATAATAATAATAATAATTATTATTATTATTATTACTATTATTAATAATAATAATTGTTGTTATTATTATTATTAATAATAATATTATATTATATTATTATTATTATTATTATTATTATTATAACACAGAGTCAGTCAAATAGGTTAGAGTTGGGTCAAATTTTTGTTTGATCCAAGCTCAAAATAATTCAGTAGCCTTTCATCTCTCTCTCTCTCTCTCTCTTAAACACCCGAATTGAGCGAAGCTCTTTTGTCTCAAAATTGCGTCGCCGTGGTATCGGCAATCCCAAAAAAAAAATTACGAATAATATCGAAAATAGTATTATTCACGATTTCGCCAGTCCGAAATCTCGAACGAGCGTCACAGATTTATTATTATGTTTATGCCGTCGCGAGCGATTATTCGCGCGAGTTTATACGTATCTGTATGGGGGCAGGGGGAGGAAGACGGTAGGGGGAGGCTCTCGAAGACGGAAAATTGTGAGATATAGTATGTGGTTATAATACGTAATACATGAAGAACGAGAGAGGTTCGGTGGCCC
The DNA here is from genome assembly GCA_963971145.1 of Sussaba pulchella. NCBI lineage: Eukaryota > Metazoa > Arthropoda > Insecta > Hymenoptera > Ichneumonidae > Sussaba > Sussaba pulchella. The sequence goes on from OZ020178.1 coordinate 2,064,151, forward strand.
ACTTTGCGAGAGCTCTGACTTTTAAAGATCCTTTCGAACGACGATTTTGCCTTGGCTCGAATCTTCATGGCTTTTGCGCTTCGTGCACAACCGGCGGACTCTCTATCCGCTAAAGTGAAATATTGAACTCACCCTTTGCCTATTTCTGCCGTTGCTGCTGCTGCTGCTGCTGGTGGTGCTGCTGGTTCTGCTGGTGCTGTTTTCTCTCGCCATCCTTCGGTTCTTCATTCTCTCTTTCTCCTTTCCTCGCATATACTTCGTAAAATAAAAACTGCACCGGGCGAATAATTCGCCTTCGCGACTTTTCAACGCAAGCGGTCGAAGGAAAACGCTCGTACTTCGTCGGTCCATGGAAAATCTCGCATCTTTCGTCTCTCGTTGCACGGTGAATAAAAAAGTCAATCCTCGTCTCTTCGTTTCTTATTTCATTGAATTTATTAGCCTCGAGTATAACTCCGCTATTACTGTTATCTGCAGTCCGGAGAAAAGAAACGGAGACTTCCTCGAGTTGTTCTATTTATGAGAAGACCGTGTTCGCCGTCTCGTATGCCGATTTACGCCGATATTCTTACGCAACGAATTTCTCTGTAATTTCTGCATTTTCCGGAATGATTATAATTATTGTCATTATTGGGTAGGGTAAGATATTGATTGAAATATTTTAATCATGGATGATTCTATGGTTTGCAGCCAAAACCGAATGAGACCATGAAAAAGGTATTCGGGAAATAACGATTTTAACGAAAAATGATTTAAACTCCTCGCAGGCAAAAAAAAAAGGAAAATAATGAATGGAACGTAAGCCCAATAGTGAAATATGAATATCCCAATGAAAGTGTTCGACGCGATTTTTCGCTGAGGATACAACGACGACAGTAGTGAAATTACCGAGAGATCCTCGACGCAGATTCCGCGTCGCGTACGACTCCAGAGAAATGTATCCGGAAATCTGATACGATTCTTGCGGTAGCGCGGCTCGAATGGCAAAAGCAAAACAAAAACAACTAAAAAAAAAATGAAAAAAAAAAAAGAAAATAAAAAAAATTCCCGAGAAAGTCAGAGAACAAAAAAAAAACCGTGCGAAGAAGAAGCCTTGAAAGATGGTGGAATGAGAAAGAGAAGAATGAGAATAAGAGATTAAAAAAGAAAGAAAGAAAAGTAGCGAAGAAGGATGAGGATAGAAAAGTTGGAAACCTCGGCTCGATTCGCATCCGAACGTCGCGACGGCCCTCAAACTTTTTCCAGTTGCTTCTTTCACTATCTTTATCTTTCTTTCTCTCTCTTTCGCTCTTCTCCTCTACGGCAAAGCCGATAGCGAAGCGTGCGCGTGTCTCGGAGGATGAGAGAGCTAACCGCGATACACTTTCTATCATCGGAACGTATCTTCCGCATTCCCGAGTAGCATCACGATTGGTACAGCGCAGTTTTAAGCGTTGCACGCTCGAAACGACGAGAAGAATCGTATGCGAAACCTTCGAATCTATGGTGACAATTTTTCACTAACGTGATTTGTATTTGTGCGTATTATTCGCCCGCAATGTACGAAACAAGAATAAAAGTGAGGGAATGACATTTTTAATTGAAATCGAGATTGAACCTGAATATTGGTATGTCCTTAACCTTATCAATTACCGATCAAACTATTAATCGATATTGAGGTCGTCATACTGGGTGGATTCCACCCAATTAGTTAAGAAAAAACGATTGTGAGCAAACTATCCGTCCGAAATGGTTGAAATAATTACAGAACATGCTCTAAACATTCTAGTTGGTGTACGAAAGGTTTATTTATAAGAAATAAAATAGCAAAATGAGAAAATAAATTTCACAATTTCACGGGCGGTTTTTGTTTCCGTTTTCCTCTCTCTATGGATTTTTTTAAACATGGTTCCATCAAATATCTGACAAATTAACTCTTCGTACATCATCTAGAATGTTCAAAGCATGTCGTGTAATTTTTTTAACCACTTCGGACGGATAGTTAGCTCACAATCGTTATTTAAAAACTGACTGGGTGAAATCCACAAGCGAAGCAAAAAACACGCGATTAATTTTTAAGTGCTATCAGTATAAAAAAAATCTGTTTTCCCAACCTCTGCCCTCCTCTCCCTCCTCCTCGTCTCGCTTACCATCACATTACCGCTACTCGTCGAGCGTTCAGGTTTATACGAGAATGTGACGTCACGACCTTGGAAACAACTTCCAGAACGTCATGCACTCATGTCGAAATGTCTCCTTTCATCTCGATATTATCAATCTTCTTTTCACGTGCATATATATGTATATAAATATCTTCTTTTTTTTTTAGCTATTCTCGCACGCACGACTTTCATCTTTCCCGATTGGCATAGCCTTGCATAGCTTCGACCGCATCCTCAATGCTTCCATGAATCTTCGTAAGTTTCGCAATTTTCATTCCACGATGGCAATCGCACGACCTCGTCGTTCACGAAGTTCTGTCGTGTACCGAGAAATTGCACCGCGGTATTCGTTGTTTGTACACATTCGTTACGGTATTTTTCTTCCCTCGGTTTTGATATCGTTTGCAAACGGAATCTTTGTTTCTTGTAACGTTGGGAGGTCAACCGTGGTTACGAAAGAATTACGATTACGACGATTATTTTTTTTTAATCCGTGGTTCAGGTATTGTCGGTTACGATTCATCGTATTGAGAATTGTTTGGAAGTTTCTGGGTCGACGGATTTGTGAAAGTCCGCGTGTGTTTGTTTGATCGCGAACGTTTCATTGACTGTAGTATCGATTGTGGATGCCAAACATTCGTATATCGACGATAAACGCAACGATGTAATCCTAAGTGAAGAAAAATATATATATGTGGTATGTAGAAAAAATATATACAGTAGTGTAGATATTATTGGACGTAAATACCGACTGTATACAATCTATAGGCAATGCGTGTCGACAATTGAATTCGAAGTCGGGAAAATTAAATAACAACATGAGAAAAGATAACTTAAGAACATTAATAAATAATTTATTGATTATTTTTGGGATAATTGATGATTTTGATTGATTTCTCTGATTTCGGGTGACCCTAACACAACCATTCATTCATTCAACCTAACATAATCATTCGTTATTCATTTTGTCAAAGCTTAGTTTGATATCACGAATGATGTTTATTCAATTAAAAAATTAATTTCCTATGATATGCTCCTAAGCATTGAAAAAAAAAAATATTATTCATATAAATCTATTCTCAATTGGTATATCTACGTGTAAAATTTTTTACAAGAACCTCGCCTGTATCAATTTGCCGCCGTGTATAATAAAGGGGGGGTGGGGAGGGTAAAGATTCTGATAACGCCTTGTAAAAAATTTTACACGTACATATACCAATGAAGAATAGATTTATACAAATAATATTTTTTTTCAATGCTTAGAAGCACTTCCAAAAAAATAATGACTGAATTATTCCAAAAATCCCATGTTATTCAAATGTTAAACAAAACGAGCTTACAGGCACGTCTTCCCATTGGACCACAGTGCTGGGATTTTGCACATATTTTTCTAAATTAATTTCGAACCTATTCCGGGTGGTGAACTTGTCGAAATTCGTCAACACCCCTATCAAGGTCCACCCTAATATGTCCAGTATAAAATATTTTCACGTCGGCCCTATCAATTTACCAGTCGTTGCGCATCGGAAACCTTCTTATCGGAACAAGACCGCGCGACGGAGCGACCAGCTCGGCGGCCCATGCGTGAATGCACGGCGGGAATCGCCGAGCGCAGCTAGCACGGCGCGCTCGGCCGTTTTCGGCCGTTCCCGGCGCGCGCGACGAAGGGACGAAAGGGACGAAGGAACTGCATCGCTGCATCGCTGCAGCGCTTCGACGTCTCCGACGTAGCTCGGACGCGCGCATACCCGAGCGCCGCGACGGAGGCGCCCCGAGTGGCTGTGTTCGCTCTCCCTCAATCAGTGAGCGTTCGGCGGTTGAGCGAGGCGCTTCTGTGTCACGATCGAACGTCTCTTTCGCATTCTCCGCGATAGCTTCGTCATCTCGTCGTCACACTCGCGCCAACGTTTTCATCCGTCAATCACGACGATTCAAAAACAAAAATTTGTCTCAATGACGTTTCGTCGATGATCGAATGGTGAATGAAAAAAAAATTTTTTTTATCGCATCGAAACGCAAATAATTTATTCGGGAAAATTAAAAACTCAGTTTGTTACGTGAGACAGTTGGGTTCGTAAATTTTACGAATTCGTGTTTTAATAATATATCAATGAATCGATAAACGGAATTAATAATGGCTAAAAGTTTGAGAAAATAATTTTTTTCGTGAAAATTGTTTTTCTCGATTATTTATAAATTACAATCGTTTTGATCGATTGAAATTATCGCGCGTAAAACTTTTGCATCGAGCGTGTAAATTGATTCATCGTCGATTATTTTCATAAGGAAGATTCGTGAAACAACGTTTTAAATGGCTCGATGAAAAAAATTGATCGATCGTGAGATGACAAAAAATGCGATAATCGAAAAGTCGACGAGTTTGTCGCGATGAGCCGATACGATTGTCGGAGTATAATGAGCTGACATTCCGCACGACACGAGCGTAGCTTCGTTATCATCGACGAATTTTATTCGTGTGGATTCGTCGCTTGTGAGATTTTATTTATCAGTGAATATCGTAATCGTCATCGTTCGTTTGTATATTTTTTCTTCATTTTTTTCGTTGTTGTTTGTAACGAAAAATTCAGTGAATATTTCTGTCGCAAGGATTTGAATTCGTTTGTTCGCGTCCGACACGTTTTGTTTGGTGTTTGAATTATTTCGTTGTTTATTTAAATTTTTTGTTGTTGCTCGTTCGAGTGGTTTTTAAACGAAACGGGATAATAACGTGAACGATGGATGGACCGAACAGGATGAACGGTTGCGCGATGGAGGATACGAGATTACCGAAAATTGAACAAACTTCGTCGAAGGTGAGTCATTGGTGATTTTATATGGATATGGAGATATTGATTTATATGGATTTTTGTGGGAGTTAGGGTGATCGTTCAATACTTCGAAATTCTACGTTCGTCCGGAGAAAGTGTGTTCGTTGGTGAACGAAAACAAGGATTTTTTTCATTTTTTTATTGAAAGGTTTTTCAAGATTCAGCTCTCGATCTCAATATTAAGGAGTGTTGACGAATTTTTATTCATTTATTTTTTTATGGAATACGATTTTATTTGGTAACTTTTCGATTTTTTAGATTTTTATTTTCAAGACTGTTATGACGATTACATTTTTTTCAATTATTCTGAAGATATTCAACAACTACACGATAAAAAAAATTGATTATTTCATTCGATCACAGACATTCGAATTTTTTCGAAAGTTTCGAAATTAATATCAATTTTCTGCAATAAGATTCTCCAGCTTGGGCTTTGTAGGATAATTTTTATATGGTTCCAAACATTGTCAAAGGATCAAAAATGCTCAATAATACTCCATCAAGAGCTGCGCGTTTGATATAAAGCTACGTCAATATTTTATCAAGTGTCAACAAAAAAAAAAATCACCATCACCCCTCAATATCAAGATAGATAGCTGAAACTTCAGGAATCTTCGTTTTTTTTTTCGAGGTCAGCTTAACATCTACCAACTTGGACGATGAAAATTTTTTTCTCAACCGCCACTCTAATATACACACATATATATATTTTAACGTTAAGTAGTTCTATTTCTTTTCTCTTTTCTCCTCTCCTTCTCTCTCTCTTTTTCTCTCTGCATTTCTGTCTCCATCTCTTCATCGGCTCACTTTTATCGTCGATTTATTTCGTCGTTGCGTGCGTAATCGACTCGTGAGATTTGTCCCCATCGCGTGACTTTGTAAATAATAGTCGGGAGATACACGGAAGAAATATTTTTTTTTACACACGTTTGTACGCACGGTGTTGGAACACAAACCGTGCAAGCCCGTGTGGGCGTCGGGTTTATACACCGTCTCGTCTCGGCTCGCTCGTGTCGCTCGCACTTGCTCATCAATAATGAATTAACAACGCGATAACTCGTCGCAGCCTTGATTGTACATTATTCATTATTTATCGGCCACGAGAGCCGAATGCGTTGCCGCGTTTTTTTTTTAAATCTCTCTCAGCGAACGAACGAATGAACGATTCGAGGAAAATACAATTTCACCGCTAATGGATTGTACAATTTATCACACGCGAGTGTGATTCATTATTCTTCGTGATTAAAAAATTTTTCGAGCCACATTATTTCGTTCATTTCGACGATAATTTTTTTATTTTCTGGAACGAACGAACGAGAAAAATTAAATCCTGAGTCGTTGCGGGACGAAAAAAAAGATTCATTAATTTGGGATCTTTCGTCGAATGTTTGAATACTAGATGTTAATATTGGGATAATAGTTTTATTTTTAGTTATTTTTGTTGAATGAAAGAATAATAGTAACGACAAAACAAATAGTAACAGACGAATAATAAGAAATTAATGGAGAATAATAATTTTTAATGACACGCAGACTCGACACAATTTGCGATTATTATTATTATTATTATCATTATTATTATTATTATTATTTCATTTTTTTTTCTACCAAACAACGGATTTGGGTGGAAACGAGTCGGGAATGGTGCAATAGTCGTGCGGCAATGCTCAATAACACGCAACTTTGCAGTTACGACGTAACGAAAGAAGTTAAAAAAAAATATTAGCCAGCCGGGGATTTTAGCCTGGAGTCATACTCGTTCGTCACACGCGCGCACACACACATACGCGCAAGTTTATCGAAACACTGCCGTTGCGAAATTCGTAACTTGCGGCAGTACCGGCGAACTCGGAAACAGTAATCGACTATTCACCGAGAATGCCGCGAGAAACAGCGGTGTGTCTGCTCTCCCGGATTTACCGCGACGAATAAAATTATCCAAAGGATCGTTGTGAATATAAAAAATATAAAAGTTAATAAATATTTTGTCTTTTGTGGCTGTTGTTTGGGATAGACGTTTTTTTCTATGCCACGAAATGAAATTTGTTGGCTGGAAAGCAGTAGGAATAATCGCAATGAGATTTCGTCTACGACACAAAAATAAATCTAAAAAAAAAAATCTAAAATAAATCTGTTGGTTGAGAATAAATAGAAATAATCGTAATGAGATTCTGTCTATGGGACAGAAATAAATCTGTTGGTTAGAAGGCAATAATAATGATCACACTGACGATTTGTCTACGTTGCAAAAATAGATCCGTCGATAAGAAGAAACTAATAATAATCAGAATGACGTTTTGTCTACGTCTCAAAAATAAACCTTTCAATCAAAAGCAAAAAAATCGTCATAATTGCAATAAAATATGCGAGAACAAAACAATCGTTATGGTTTTGTAAAGATTCTTTCAATAGTATGCATTTTTCCAATGATGATTAATCAAGAGCCGAATAAAAATAAAATAAAATCTAAAATAAATAAATCTGTTAATTAGAGAAAAAATAAAATCAATTACAATAAATTTTTCAATGCCTCCAAGATAAATCCGTTAATTACCAAAAAAAATTATAATAATTACAATGAAATCTGCAAGACCATAATTATCGCATTTTTCAAAAACAAATAATCAATAATCGAATAATCTAATCGTCTGTGTAAAAAAATGTCATTACTCCAAAACACTGCAAGTATGTCAAATATGTCACCTAACATTCTAAACATCGATGATTAGTCAACATTTACAGCCAACAACTGCCCCGTCTTATCGCTTTATCATCATGCGTTGCTAAATCGCAGCTGCTCCGACTCTTTCGTTATAATTCGTTTCGGAACGAACGCGAAATAATTCTTCGCGCTATTACTCACCGGCGACCGGATTTTTCCGTCGGTTCGTATAATCTCAGATAAGCCAAACGAAAAAAAAAAAAAAAAAAAAAAAAAAAAACAACCTAAAAAACATTCCCGTGACCACGACGACTTCACGACGACGACGTCGACGAATAAGATGTCACGTTTCCACGTACAATACTCACAGCTTGACTTAGAGACCCGCTGAGATAAAAGAATCGACGTCTTTTCTTCTTCTTCTTCGTCTTATTCTTCTCTCATTCTTATTTCTTCGTCTCTTCATCGATGTCTGACAAAGGATTGAGACCTCTGGTTGCACGTATGGTTCTAGGAAACTTGTTAAACGCACAGTGACGTACGGAATTGTCACGTAACGCGTTCGCGACGTTTTATCAACACCTGAATCATGCCAATATGGCGCTCATACCACGGAAACTACGAGTTTCCGCGAATACGAATATATCTCGTTGTCCGCGAACAAAAAAAAAAATTCGATAAAAAGGAAGAAAAAAAAATGGAGGGAAAAAAAAATTTGCAAGGTTGAGAGGCAAATTATGGAGTCGCCACGCTTCGAGTTTTATTCATCAGCAGTCGAGCGCAGCTTGTATACTCAGAGAGTGGTACGTTTAGTAAATAGTCGAGAGCACCCTGATACATATTTATGCGTCCCTCCTCTTTACCTCCCACAGACCCGCGGCCTCCTTCATGACTCTCTCGACTTTGCTAGTTATTTCGATGCGAGTCGAGTGAATAAAATTACGACATCGATCGATGATTTTCCATCGTTGACGTTTATAGACTTTTTCTTTATTTTGTTTGTTTTTCGTTTCGTGTAACAGATTTTTTTTTGCATCGCCGTTGGAGTTGAATAGTGGAAGATGTGAGACAATGAGAGATGATTTTGTTTCTATTGCGATGAGAAAAAACAAAATTAATTTGTTTTCGGTGATTGCGTCAGACGTTTGAATATTTCACGGCCGGTGAAACTGCGGGTTAATTTATGAGAATGATTCGTCGACGAATGGGATTTTTTTCCTTTTTTTTAGGTGAATTTAAATTATTTGACGTTATATTCGCGATTTTTAAATGGGATCGAAGATATCGTAAAGTATTTAAAGTATTTAGGATGTGTTTTTGAAAAAAAGAATATCATCGCGCGGATTTCGAAGTATTCAATATTAGAAAACATTTAGCCAAATCTGAAGCCAATCAAAATATTTTAGAAGGTTCCACAATCATGACGTAGATCGTTAATTTGATAAACACGTGAAAAAAATTGTTTAACCGATTTTGTACCGATCCACTCGCACTTAATCCAGATTAAAAATTCTCAATTCATTACACGATCTATCATTCGAGGTGGAAACATTTTTGTAAATTTTCAAAAATTGTTCTCCATAAACAAAACATGTCATTGTGGAACCCTTAATTTTCTATTTCAATCGAACGTAATACGATTCATTGCTCACCGTTTCAATCCCCGGATATCTATTATATTTACCGGAAAAATCGACCGCAACTGCCCAAAAAAAATGTTTATAACTATCCAATAAAATCAAAGATCCATACAATATCAGCGCTTAACCTCTCAAAGCAGTCCGATCGGTCTCAAATCAACCCAGCTGTTTACTCCTACCATACAATTCCTATCCGACAGCTGCCCAAGAACATTTTCCCCCCAAACCACATTCTAATACATCTATTTTCCATAATATACACCCGAACAATTTTCGCGAGTTGGGATGCTGGGGACGTGAACGAGATTCAAGGTAGAATTCCGTCGAGAGTTTCTTGCGGACTTTACGACGCCGGTCTCCATCTCTCTCTCTCTCTCACACTCTTTCTCTCTCGCTCTCGGCGTGTGGCGTACATGCCACCGTATATTATGCGGCTATGGTATAATACTTTTACGGTCTCGCGCGTTCGCTTGCATACATGAACACATGTACATGCGGACGTGTACGCTCTCGATGCCCGGGTTTAACTATATGGAGTCTCTCTCGCGTTCCGTGGGACCGATAAATATAAGAAGCCGCCACCGCAGCGACTGCTCTGCACACACACACACACACACGCACACGCACACACGCACACATTTTTGCGGAGATATATACTCTCCCGAGGAGATCTCGCGTGTGGTTCGAGCAACGGCGCGAGACTCTCTCGGCCTACGCGTCCAAGTGCACAGACTTTGTCGTCGTCTGCCTCGACGACGGCGACGTCGACGTCGATGCGATAGACCGGTATAACCACTCGCTACGCGTTTTTGTATTTTTTTATTTTTTATTTCGTTCTCTTATTCTCTGCCTCACTCGCTCGGCCTGGAGTAACTATCGCGAGGCTGCACGAGCTCTCGGTGCAATATGCAGTTCGTACACATACCCGTGGATGTATATGTATTTATGGGTATGTGTATGTGGGTGCGTATGCGTGTACTTGGGTATATAGATTATCCTCACCTGGCTTCTTGTCTGACTCGACAGTCCGCGAAGCAACGCACGCGTTGTACCGTTAAAATTGCCGCGGGGTAACCCGATGCATCGATGATTTTTTCTGCTGATGTACATCTCGGTGTCTCGATCGACCGCGTGTCATCGATCCCGTCAACGCAATAACCGTATTCGTACGACGATTAGATTTTGAATGATTTTGAGGTTCAATGAATTGAAGAAAAAAAAATTAGTGTCGAGATAGTTAGATTTTTTTAAGATATTGGGTTTGATGTACGAATGTTATCATTTCGATGATTTTTTTTTCTCAATCTTAAGTTGAAAAGAAAGAAAAATCGATTAGAGAAATAATCAGATACTTTGTCTATACTTTCGTCGAAATTACATTTTTTTTACGGTAATTATAATTCGAATAATTTTTTTTTCTCAATCGAACTTTCATGTGAAAAAAAACAAAAATGTATCGTCGGGAAAATTAGATTTTCGGTTGAAATTAACTTCCATGCACGACAATTATAATTTTGTCAATCATCGAACTTCCAGTTGAAATAAAAATAAAAAATCCATCCTAGAGATAATTAAATTTCTCATCGATATCTTTGGTCGAAATTAAGTTCTTCGTCGCTAGCAGAATTTGCTTGACAAGTGTTTGAAGGAGTCGAAACAGGAAGTGTATCACTAGTGGCGTGAGTCGCGAGTGGAAGCGAAAAGGGGGGGGGGCGGGATATCTCCTACATTTCGCTGGTCGATGCGGGTGGATAACGCTTTGATCGTAAAACGTTTTTCCGGTAGACGAACGAGGCAGAAAGTTATTCGTATCCGGTTCACGGAAAGTCCGTCTCTCAATCTTTCCTCTCTCTCTCTCTCTCTCAATCTCTCTCTCTCTCTCTCTCTCTCTCTGTCTCTAGAGCAGGATTCCTCGTTTCTTCTTTCTCACGTTTTCCACAGTCTTGCAGGACTAGCAATAGCGATCTCTTGTTTCTATATATAACTTTGCAACGCCGCTGCGGATACTTTCAAACCGGAGCATCGGAGTTTGCAACTGTCTCCGCGTTGCAAAACTCCCCTCGTGCATTTTATCGATTCAACACGAAAATACAAACATTTAATTCTGAGTTTCCAAACTTTAACGAATTTTTGAAAAAATAAAAATATGCCATATTACGTTCTTGGGGGTTTTTTTAAATAAGAACCCCATGGGCTTGTAATTTGCTTTTGCATTTTTGACCCTAGAATCGTGTTTCCGGGTCATTCGTGCCCTCCTAATTTCGTTATTTTTTTTTACATAAAACAATGATTGCATCGTATGTTAAAATAGTTATACAGTATTTCAGATTTTTTTGGTAGACATTGAGTAACCAAAAACCAGATAAATAAAAGCTCATCCTAACCATAAACCCGGTCGTTAAAATTATTTTCCGTTGATCCGCTCATTAAATTCCTCTCGAATCAATCAATTTTATTAATTGATTGAGGATCGGAAATGAATTTAGACGGAAAAAAAATAACGAGTAACCACTGGAGTCGTTGGCGAATCGTTTATCGGACGAGCGAGAGAAGCGCACGAATCCGAGCCACAAGAATTGCTTTCATCCTCCGTCGTTCGTCTCGCGATCGAGATTAATCGAATTAGCGTACGCAGGTGGGATTAAACTAACAAATTATTAAAGCCCCCAACGACGGCTTAGCGTAATTTAGCGCGAGCTCCACCAGCACAGCTTATATCCAGCTGCTCGTGGTTACACGCTTCCGGTCTCTAATATTCCGTCGTAAAGAACGAAAACAAAAAAAAAAGAAAAAAGTAAATAAATAAAACGCGCCCTTGCGGCTCATTGCAGAGCAGCCCGAGAGCTTCGGGTCGTTACTTTCCTCGTAACGTATCGTCTTAATAGCCCATCATTACCCTGTTTACCACAATGATATACTTGCTCGATGTACATGAAAAAAAGTAGATACTTGAATCGGCGATAAAAATAACCACGCCTCGAGAAAACACGATCTTTACTGCGTCATAGATTTTTTTGCGTAATTGTTATTTTTTTTTACGGATTATCAACAAAATTTGGAATTTTCTATTATTTTTCTTTTTCACTTATACAGAAATATATCTACATATTTCTAGAAAATAAAAACGTTTATTTTTCTTTCGTAATTATTATAATTTTTTACTGACTGTCAACGAAATTTGTAATTATCGAATTTTTATTTTTCCTCCTAATTATCGTCGCTCACGAATTGTGAACAAAATTCTCAATCATGTATATTTTTAATTCTTCAACCTATCAAGAAATATACGCATTAGTATAAAATAAAAAACGTTTCATTACATCGCCCGTAATTAATATTCCACCCGTACTTCCATGTAAATTTGCAATAATCTATTTTCAACTTTTCCACGTCAAAAGAAATATACATAAAATTATTCCTGGAAATTAAAAAAAAAAAAGGAACATACGTTCTCGCGTGTACTTCAAACGCAGTTTTCCACCGACTCGAAATTATTCACCCAACGTGTCTCGCATCCGACAACGAGAAGTACAAAAAAAAAAAAACCTTGACAATCACAAAGCAAAATAAAAAAAAAAAAGGTAAAACCACGACGAAGAGAGAAAGTAACTCCGGGCCACGTCACTTCTGGCGACTGTGAATTAGTAACGAGATTCCCTGCACCGCGTAACTTCGACCCCTTTTATCCACATACAAGCAAGCAAGCAAAAAAAAAAAATTAAAGAATAATAAAAAAGAGAGAAAGAGGGTGAAACGCAGCGAAGCGATGCAGCACATTCGTTTGTCGAGGACTGTCCAGTCGTGTCGAAGACGTGGCGGGAAAGTAAATCCATACACACCCCTTCCGTGGCAAGTCGCGACACGACTATGCTCTACACGCGGTCGTGTACAACGTGGCGAGTTTGTACGCCGGGCTAGTTACCGTGCAAGTGCGATACAAGTTAGCAAATCGACGTGTACAAACGAAGAACCCAACGTACGTTGAAAAGAGACCGAAAAAAGAAAATAATTGAAAAAAATAAACGAAGCAAGAGAAAGAGAGAGAGAGAGATAAAGCGAGAAAAAGTTACAAAGCGATAAGGTTTTACGAAACCTCTACGTAATATCCACGTTGCGAGAGGGTGAGTCTACCAACGCGGTCTAGACTTCTATCGCGCACCAACAATGCAGTTGCGATGTAACGAGAAGAGAGCGCAATGCGTACGTGGACTTTTTCGTTTCGCTTCTATCGAACAATCATACAAGTCCACGGGGGGTCTTGGCCAAGTTGTTACGCCACCTCTACCACCCGTCCTCCACCCTCTCCCCCAACCCTCTCTCACCCTCTACGAGACCGGCGTTGATGGTGGCACGGAAAAAAAAATAAATACAACGAAAAAAAACTCTCCCCAAAAAAAAAAAAACTATTAGATCTCGTCGTTTCGGGAATGGTTTTGTACGTCTCACCGCGTGTTTCCGCATTGAGATTGGACTCGTCCACTACAGTCTCCATGAGTTTTCCTTTGTATCTGTCCGTTTCCCGCCCGCACCCTCGTTCGACCATTAGACGGTCGCTTCTTCCTCCACCCTCGACCCCTCTCACCCTATCTATCTTCACGGACTGTCGTCATTTTCTTTTTTTTTTGTTCGGTTCTTCTTCACCCTTGTTTGCCTCTAGTGTATTTCTTGGACAGGCGGTCAAACGAAAAAGAAAAGAGCCACCGGTGATGGGGGGAAGGGGGGGGGGGGTAGGAACGAGTACAGCAAAGGCGAGAGGAAATCAATATCGGAGAATTCCTTTCAGCGAAACGGGTTATTGCTCCTCGCCAATAAGCGCTACGTGGCACGTCCACCTTTCTGTCGTTCTACACTTTTGCCAATGCTGCTGCTGCTGTTGCTGCTGCTGCTGTTGCTGCTGCTGCTGCTGCTGCTGCTGTTGCAGGGATGAACGGGGTGAGGATTGTACACCCCCACATATATACAACAGGAAATATGCTGCTCTGCGGCGTTGTGGCACACGGTTCCCTCGACAAAAGTATCAACGGTCGGCGGGGGGAGGGGATCACGGGGACACAATTCGTCGGTGATAATAACGAGTGCTTCCGGCAACTCAAACATTATTTATCTACGTTTGCGAACTGTGAAGATACGAATCGTCGATACACGACAAGAGTTTTAATCACTCGAAAGATCTGCGAAATGGTTTTCGATTCAACTTTCTTTTCACTTGGACGCACCGTTGTATTCACATACACGAATACTGTACTGATTGTCTTCTTTTGCTCAATTGTCCCGTGTCCATATGAGAACGATAATAATAATATATAGATATACATATATAATTTTTGTTATAATAATATAATAATAATCATACTATTAACAATAATCGATAGGCGTCCTACCGGCTATTATAATTGCTGTATTTTGTAATGATTTTTTCGAGAATAAGCGGAATATCGACGCAACGAATTCTAGGTAAGCGAGTGTGTTTACAACGATTACCAGGAGTTGAATTAATATTAATAATAATTCTTATTATATATACTATAAATAATAATTATAAAATTATATATAATAATAGGAAGTATTATATTAATTATTATTATTATTATTATTATTATTATTATCATTATTATATAATAATAATAATAATAATAATAATAATAATAATAATTAATATAATAATAATATATAATAATATTATTCTTATTATTATTATAATATTATAATAATAATAATTATTATTATTATAATAATAATTATTATTATTATAATATCATTAATAATATTATTATTATTATTATTATTATTATTATTATTATTATTATTATTATTATTATTATTATTATTATTATTATTATTATTATTATTATTATTATTATTATTATATTAACTTATTATAGTTCAATAATAATAATAATTATTATTATTATTATTATTATTATTCATGATTATGACGAAATAATAATCGTATTCTATAATTACGATATAAACACGACGAAATCCAATAAAACGAGACCCCACTCCACATCAATTTCCACCATAAAAATCGTCAAAGCCACAGCAGTCGATATTTTTCCCGAGAATAAAAAAATGTTCTCCCCTTTTTTTTCAAACGGATCCGGGCCAAGAGGGGTTAAACTCGTCGTACAACGAGCTCGCACAAACGCCGCGCGGAAATTGTGCACACACAAGCGTGTATGACAATTACACGCGCGTACCGTCCAAGATCGTGGCCCGGATATGCTCGTGATCTCGACAACGAGCATGTAATATGCATTCCCGTTTATTGTTCGCCCGTGTGTTTCTGATCGATGCGTGCACACTGCACACACACACGCACACACGCGTACACGTACGCGCACCTACACGAGCCCTCGCGTGCACACGTCGGTTACCGAGCAGAATAGTGTCATGCGGAGTACGTACACGTCCGCTTTCGGTCCGGATCTTGCGAGCGGAGTAGAGAGATTTGTTCTCGCTCGCTCTCACGGAAGGTCGGAGGCTGCATGGAGGGGAGCAGTTTCATCGCCGTCGTTATTAACGAGCTTCGAGTGCTTTGGACCTTATTGTCCGCTGCTCGGTGAAATGTCTGAGGGACGACGATTGCTCGGCGCTATAGTCGACGACCCAGCGTGCGACGTGATTCCGGCACTGTGGCGGCACCGCACCGGCACTGGCTCTCGTTGCCGGCAGCGGTGTGGTTGTATGTATTATAATGTTAGGCGCTTGCACAGTGGCGCCGCCGAGGTTTATTCGCAGGGTGCTTCTGATGCTCCTCTTTCCACTCCACCTTCCCCGGCCAACTCGCCCATCCACCCCCCCCCCCCTGTCGTGAGTGGTTCTGCCAACGGATCACAATACGTACTTGTGCACCCGGCAACGATCGGCTCTTCAACGAAAGCTCGTTTCACCCTCGTGATATAAGTAGTCCAAGCGCGAATCTCGTCAGCCTCTTCGGGTCCGATATTTCATTGGGACGATGGGGAAATTGAAATGAAATGAAATAAGAACGTCGTTGTTCGATGACGTCGCGTTTCCGGGGAAATACGATCAGGTTTTTTTTTTTTTATTTTTTTTTTTGGCTGGGCAATTAAGATGGACACCTTGAAGTCCTTGAAAAATTCTGGAATGTCCTCGAATTTCATTTGATGCGTTTCAACGTATGTTATTGAACATAAGCCTATAAAATTATGCATTCTAGTTTCGCTGAGATTACATGAATACATTCGTGCATACTGAGTAATTTTTTTTTAAGTGATTCCAACATAAGTGGAAAACGATCGTTGAAACGATAGTACATTACGATATTGGTGCGATTGAACATTTTTTTATGAGTTTTATCTAGTTTAGCTTTTGATAAATGCCTTGACACATCGTGGAAATCTCCTGGAAATTGTCCAGGGCTGTTCTTGAATTTCGTACGAAATTTTCACTGGACACCGTGTAGAATAAATTTGTTTTTTTTTTTAAATTTAGTTTATGCTTCATTATGAAGAGCGGTGGAGAACATGATTGTTGGGATTTTCATGTGGATATGTTCGAAACGTGCTTCAGCTTTTGTGAATCGCATTTGGATTAAATGTATGGATGTATGTATGTATATTTGTGTGTATACGTGTGTAATTAGCATCCAAAATGGAATCGCCTATAGTGAAAGAACGGTTCGAGCTACGGCCTTCAAATTTTACACAAATGAGGCCGATGACGAAATCTGAAGAAAAATAAATGTAAATAATATTTTTTTCTCGGTACAAGATATTCGAGAGTAAAAAAAGGGCACTGTACGAACGAGGCCGCGCCAAATGAGATTAGTAAGATTAGTGAGATTAGATGTTACTCGCGAAAACGTCGGAGTTATGCTAACGAAGCCTCACCGCCGTGTATCTTTTTCCATGCAAATCGCCGCATCGATTATTCGGTCTAACTACATGCGCTCTCTTTCTTCTCTCTCTCTCTCTCTCTCTCTCTCTTGTAGATTTCATTTTGACTTCTCTCTCTTTTCTATTCCTTGCAACTGCTCACATTCTAAGTTTTATTTATATTCTTTCATTTTTATATTTTTGTTATCAACACTTTCGTTTTAAAATTAAACTAGGGCATAAAAAACAATTAATTAAATTTCTCTCTCTCTCTCTTTCTCTCTCTCTCTCTCTCTCTCTCTCTCTCTCTCTCTCTCTCTCTCTCTCTCTCTCTCTCTCTCTCTCTCTCCGTCGAGTACACCAAAATGCGTTGGAGAACGAGAGCCAGTGGTTGCTATTCGTCGGTGCGAATTCGTGCAAACATGAGTACCGCGGCTAGAGCCTATGGTCGCAGCTGTAGTCGTCATCGATGCTGTTCGGTCTGTCGTGTTTGCCGTATCGGTACAGAAACCCGGATAATCATTATTTGTTCTGGCACTGTGCATTCTCGTCGGCACATCAGTGCGCGCACTCGCTAAATACGGCGTTAATTACACATCTCGCGGGAATTCGGATCATCAGTCGATTTCCATATATACATGCAATATACATGAGGTATATGTATGAGGTGTTCCATGGCGAATCGGACGGTTAAAACCCTGATCACTGCCGATTCATTTCATTGTTCTAATTTTTTCTTGGCTTTTATTTGACCTCAAAAGCACGCCTGATTTTTTCAGAATTTCCGGTTTTCCTTACAACCCTTGAAAAATCTGAAAAACAACCCTTGAAACAAGGAACACCATTTTTTATCACATTTTTAATTTTTTTTATGATTCCAGTGGGCAAAAGAAACTAAAATCTTTAATTACGTCTAAATATACTTTTCCGGACTTGGAAATTGTTTTTAATATTTTCAAGGGTCGCAGGAAAATCCGACAATACTGAACAAATAAGGGCTGTTTTTACTGTCAAATAAAAGCCCAAAAAAAAAAAAACCTCGAACTAAATCGGCAGAGGTCGGAATTTCGATCGTCCGATTGCCCATGGAAAATCTGGTATCTTCTCATTACCTTGCATGGAAAACACGTTGTAAAATGTGCGAAATACATCCCGGGCGATAAATCGCTCCGATGAACCAACAATCAATGCCCCGCGTGATTATTCATCGGGTTTCAAATATTACACAGCCGAAAAGCACGCCATAGATGGTCGCTGCTGACGCGTTGATATTTCCGTCGCCGTGTAACAATACGGTAGGTGTACACCTACACGTGTAAACCATGTAAGCGCATATCAAAAAGCTGTCCTTTTATACGTTGCAAATTGCGTGCGAAAGCGCTATCGTGGCAACACTATAGGGCAGATACGAACATTTTTATACAGCAGCATTAAAATTTGATTGCCCGGCTCACGTACGGCTACCGGGGTTTTAGCGACCCGGTCAATGTACCGCCGAAGGAAGGCTTTTGTGACCCGCACGCGCGCCCACCCTCGGCGAACGGATCATTCCGCGTCACTTTAACCACACATGACTAAATTAAATTCCAATGAATGTCCGAGTGACGTTTATGATTGAAAGGAAAAAAAAGTCTTTCGAGCCTGAAAGCACTATGTGGGTCAATCTTTAATAATTTTTTTTTTAAAGAGAGAGAGAGAGAGAGAGAGAGAGAGAGAGAGAGAGAGAGCGAAAGGCACTTTGTTGTTGAGCTTTTATTTTTTTCGAATAATAATAAATTGAGCGGAGCTTTGTGTAGGAATTTCCGGGTGGCTAGAATCTATAGATTTTTTTTTGTTTTTCGTATGAGTGACGTGGAAGGGCTGATATGTGTGGGTGTGGAGCAGGACTTGGATTTGTGGTTGACGGTGCCACGAGGCCGAACAAGTTTGTAGACTGCAACTGCTCGATGGTTTCTCTCTCTCTCTCTCTCTCTCTCTCTCTCTCTCTCTCTCTCTCTCTCTCTCTCTCTCTCTCTCTCTCTCTCTTGCTCTTTCTACCTCCTCCCCTTTATCTCCAATGCAGAGAAACGAACTTTCGGAGGTGCCTCGTGAATATGCAGCTCCCGCTTCTGTTTTACAGCCCGATAAATAATAAAATTGAATCGTGAAGGTTTTTTTTCCTTTTCTCTTTTTTCAGGACCACACTAACGTGTGACCTCTCGACATATTTCAAATCCATTTCTCTGTGTATACTCCGGGCACCTACCAGTGCTCAGTACCTTTTTTTATCTTTGTTTCAAACACGTGAAATCATAACGCATTTGGCTGTTTCTTTCTAATGACTTTTTTTTATCCGGTTATTGAATTTTCCTATTCTCATCGCGAATCGAGTGCGAATTCGGCTATATTGTTTCCGTAGATATATATATAAATATTTTTTGTTGCGTTACGGTCACCCGAAATCAGGGAAATTAATGAAAATTATTAATTATAGTGAATATTATTAATTAATTAATTTTTTGTAAATGTTGTTCGTTTCCTTTTTTCATATTATTATCATGTTTCCTAGACTTTCAGGGATCCTAACGAATTAAAGTAATTTCTTTTAATTAAAAATGAGTGCTACAAAATCGGAATGTTTTTTTCGAAACACTACATATATTACTGTATAACTTTTATACGAATAGGCGAGGTAATATGTTTGCTGAATTGCAACGATGAAATTTACGCGGAGAACTTTTGTTTTTTATTTTCCTCGCAATGTTTTCCATTATCGGTCTTCCGATAGTTCGGTGAAGTCGGGAAATAGACGCCGAGAGGGAGAGGGGTTAAGGATTTATGCCTTTCATCGAGAGGAAATAATTCGCCCACACGATCATCAATAATATTTTTATCGAACAATTGTCAGCGAGCGCGCAAAGTGAGCAAGAGAGCGGGAATGTGAAAGACGGACGGAGAGGCATTTACAAGCTTTTCACAAGTTTTCCCGGGCAACAGAAGGAAACGAATGAGAGAGAGACAGAGAGAGAGAGAGAGAGAGAGAGAGAGAGAGAAAACACGCAGCCGCGCGCGCTGCAGCGAGCTCGACTCCGACGAACGCGCCGACGAGAATGAGAACGAATTGAGAAGATTGATTGTCGGACAAATTGCGCGTCAAACTCGTGCGATACAAGTGTAGTTGAACTATTTCTCTTTTATGGCATACCGCTGAGTGCGATTCTGTGTGTCTGCTCTCGTGCGCAGCGAAATTCGTACCTAAATTATTGGTTTTTTACGATATTTTTATTGTCAGTCGCGAATACGCGCGTAAAAAATAAAATAAATACAATAAAACAAGAAAGAATTTTTCAAAAAATGATTTATGTCCATTGAGTTCAATCAAATATGACAGGTTTCTCACCAAAAAAAATGTACGTACATGCTTCGACTTCAATGAACCATTTTCATGTTCTTGTAATAAAAAATTTTTTTTTTTTTAAATGTACCTCGAATTTAATCGAATATGTTCTCGACAAATAAAAATTATATCTATGCCTCAAATTTGATCTAAAATATCGGGATCTTGACGAAAAAAAAAAATTATGTATCCATAAACAAAGATGGAAGGACAAATGAGATCCCTCGAATAAAGCTTTATTCGCTAAAATGTTTCAAGCCCGTAGTTTTCTCTCCTGGAGATCCTTACGTAGTTCTTCTCAGATCCACCGAAGGATCTGCGATTGTTCGGAATAGAGTCGGTTATATACTCTCTCGAAGTTTTACAGTCCTGGCTTTGGGACATTCTCCGGGCCAGCTAGGTAGATATCTCTCCGACTCTCGTTCGGGGATTTTCAACATTTTTTTTCTTCACCCCCCTACCCAATTCTTTATTTTTCCGTCGTTCTCTCTTACGTCTTGCCGATGGCTCTACGTACTTTTCTCTTGCACCCGGTTGTCGGGCAACACACCGGAGACCTCGATATATCCGGCCATTGGTCCATTCGTTTTCACCTCCTCGCTGTAGTCTCTCTCTCTCTTTCTCTTTCTCTCTTTTCCTTTTTTCATCTCGCTCTAACTTTTTTCTCTCTCCTTCTCCGTCAGTCGATGCGCTATCGATTTGAAAATCGACGTGCTACGTGCTTCGAGAGAAAATTCCGGAAATTGACGACTCGACTTTGCACGTACTGCGATCCTGACGCTGGTGCCGAGCTATTCGAGACCTCGCGACTTCGTGACCCGGCCCGGGAGGGGATTAATCGCGCGATCGCACTGATCGTCCGGGAATGACGTTTCCTCCGACTCCGAGAGACGACGAGGCGCCAATGTCCGCGTATCTCACTCTTCTTATCTCATTTTTCCAACTCGAGATGAAAAATTTTCTCCGCATTTTCTTCACGTACGTCACATATCGGCGGTTCGGTCGCAAAACCGAACGAGGTTATTTTTTTTTTCAAAAAATTACATCAAATTAGGATTCTTGTAATTCGGATTGTAAACACAAGAGGTTGAGGTTGAGAGGTTGACCAGGGAAGTCCATTTTGTCGGAACAACCGAAAAAATCCATTGTTTTTCTGTTTAAAACAAAAATTGAGCGACACCGAAAAATCGAGCAACAAATTCTCAAACTTTCGCGTTAATGCGTTAAAACAGAATTTTTTAATTTTCCGCGGTCTACAAAATGGTTGAATATTCCGGTAGACCGAGATTGGATGCTGTACGCATTGCATTGTTCGACAATAAACGCGTGTATGGGATAAAAAGAGTAAAAAATTATTATAAAAAAAGCTGGAAGAGCGAACACGCGCGGTTCAACAATTCGGTTAAACAATCCTCAGCGCCGGGAAAGTTAGTAAACGGCGTTTGTGAGCGAAACGTTCGAGAGTGGTTGGTCCAGAGTTGGCGAGGGTAGAGTGAGAAGGCCACGTGAAAAATGGCACAGTAGGCTTAAGCCCTGTGTTCGCTCTAATTTTTTTTTCTTTCTATTTCTATTTTTATTTTATTATTATTATTTTTGTTTTTTTTTTCATTGTGAAACTTTTCGATGTGGAGAGTCGAAAACTTCACGAGTACCATGAAGAGTGTACGTTGAAGGAGCAAACTCGAGGCTCGCCAGGAACAAACTACTGAAAAAACTGGCACGAAACATCTGTGGTCCTATTTCATTTTATTTCATTCTATTTTGTTTTATTCTTTTTTATTTTTCCCATTTTTCTCTTGACGCTGCTTGCGCGAGGTCGTTGAATTCCACAAGAGACGCAACGTTCATCCGTCCAATGTAATAATCGCAATTGGATGATTCAATAAGAGAACAAAACGAATGAGACCTTAAACAGCGTTTTCGAGAAATAATGATTTTACGTTGCGAAAGCTCTATCGAAGTGGTTGAATCGATTAAAAAAATAATAATTATCAGGTTGCACTTAGTTTTTGATACTATTCAAGGTAGCATTCGGTAAAATAGTCTGTAACTTATGGATGGTAAGAAATATTGTTTGACTTGTTCGGTTTTGCCTATAAATCATGAACTTACTCGGTTTTATGAGCAATCTTCAGTACTTCTGTGTTCAAAGCCGATGTTTACAATATAAATTACATTTAAACTCATTCCTCCGAACGATCGACTCATTCGACTCCGCCACCAAACCACAGACAATAATTCATCAAAACAATTATCCTCCATGGAAAGATAATTTTTTTCCTTCCTTCCAACATCTACACTATCAACTCTCGTTACATTCGCGGGTCGAGTTACCACCCCGCTTTCTCCACGGGCTGTGCGAGGGAAAGTGCGAGAAAGTCGTATTAGCGAGAGGGATCATACGAGCACGGGACACATACCCAGCCCACGTTACCCGCCGTCGATTGATCCCCGAGACGGTGAGAGTCGAAGACGAAACGAGAAATAAGAAACGTAGAAAGCGTACGTGAGCTGCTTCTGAGACAGGGTTGTCGGGGCAAAGCGAAAAAAAAAGGAGAAAGAGAAAATAAAGAAAGCAAAAGAAAGAAAGAAAGAGAAAGAGAGAGAGAGAAAGAGAGAGATCAAGATACAGCATCCAGGCTGAGTGCGAAAAGGAGGCCGAAATGTGAGGAAGGGTAGGCTGCTCCACTTATCCGTGACACGAGACAAAGGGCGGGCGACACGGCGACGACGACGACGACTACGACGACGACGACGTCGAGACGACGACGACGACTACAAGTCGCGTATGAGCTCCGGCTCTCGAGTAACGATAAAGCAGAGCACAGCCCCGCTGTTGCCTGAAGAGTAACCTTCTCGGCAGGAAACCCTACACGATTTTCTCAACGTATGCGCGAGAGAAACACACGGGGCAAAGACGCAACTGCAACGAGACCAGAAGTCACCGGAGCGACTCCGAAACGAGGGCACTCCGCGGGCGGCTCTTCGAGCTACTATACTCGGTTCGCCTGCTGCGGTTGTTGTACATGCGTTTCCATCGTCGCTTCAACGTGTGCGCCAACCCTTTCACCCGTTTCCCTGGGGGGTTTAGACGTCGCGGACGGAGTAATTACGATCGTTCTTACCTGGCTTTTCTTTTTTTGGCTTCTCAGAGTAAACAAAGTCGGGGGAATTTGACGAATTTGTGAAAACAAATAAAGAACGTCGATTATTACACGTGATTTGGGTGAAGGGCTATGGTAACTCGGTTTCTGGCAATGCACAATGGCCGTTATATGATTTACCACGAAAAAAAATACTGGACAAAACGAAATAACATGAAAAAAAAAATGTTTAAACAAGAAAACACCAGAGAAAACAAATCAACGCAAACGAACGAATAAAAAAGACAAACAACTATAAAAAGGAAAAAAATTTACCGTATTTTTAACAAAAGTTTTTCATCGCTAGTACTACATACGAGTGATTTAATTAAATTTTCTATTGTGACTTGGATCTCGTTGATACACCGTGAAACGTGTAAAAAAATGTGTTGCTTTCCCCACCCGGGGCAATTAAGCTCGCGCCGCGTTATTGTTTCCCCTGCCCATATATATTTATATATCAGGGTCGTTTTGGGCTTTTAATTCTCTCACTCTCTGGAAGAATTAAAGGTGTATTGAAAGATACATCTTCTAATTTTATTCAATACTTTTTTGCATATTAAAAAAGAAGAACTGTTAATTTTCCAAAATGAATGTAATAAGAGTGAGATGTAATAATTTCAAATTGAAAAACAAAACCTTACAACAAAGTGAATTAATTAATAATACATTAAAATAAGTGAATTATTACACGTAATAAATCCAAAGGATAAATTCAAAGGATTAAAAAACTGTAATATTATGGAAAGGTAAAATTCCTCAAATACTCGAGGATACGATAATTAGATAGTTAATTATTCAATTAAGATCTGCAATTTTGCCCGGATTAAAAAAAATAACGATCATATCGAATCAATTGAGAGACTGGAAGCATTGGTAATCCGAAACAATCATATTGAGGATCACCTTTATATAGATATCAACCACCCACCCTTACTTATATCCATATACCTTATATACACCCAACCCCCCTTATACCCACGTCCTTTATATACACTTGGAGTATACATATATACATACGCACTCCACGTATTCGTCAAATGTCAGGGCAGGCCCAACTTTGATGGAAGGCAAGTACGACGACGAGCTCGGGCTCGGTCTACAAACTCCTTCAGGGTGGATGCATGGGGCAAGAGGGGGCGAGAAGGGAGGGCCGGAAGGGCGATGGAGCCACGCCACGTCGACACGAAAGGCGCGTCTCGTTTCGCCAACCCACTAGCCTGTGCTCCCTTCATCGTTTCTTTTTTAACTTCGTTAAACTTATTTTTTTTTTTTTCACTTCTCCTCCCCCCCGTGCTTTTTTCTTCTTGTTTTCTTATTTTTTCCTCGTCCTTCTTCGTCGGGAACAAATTTAGTGGCAGGTGCTGCCTCGTCGGTTCTAAAACCTCGCAGCAATAATTCCCAAAATTATTATATTGCTTGACTCATTCGATGCACAACATTTTACTTCGTGAATTTTGTGTGTTTCTGTGTGTGTGTGTGTGTGTGTTTGAGAAGGCCTTGGCAAAACGGTCTAGCGAAGCAACGGCGAAGCGCGCTCGCGTGCAGTCGCACGTGTTACACCTGGATGGTTACGTGCAGGAATTCAAACTGCGTGGCGATGCAATACGAAACCGCGCTCGCGAATCTCAATTAGTTTAGTCAGAACGTTTGAAGATTTGTTTTATTTTTTTTTTTTTGCTTTACGATAAGAAGCAGCCCGTGGGATTGTAATTGGTTTTTGCGTTTGCGAGGTTCTCGAGTTGTACGTAAATAAAACTCTATGGGGTTCTCAACGGGAACAGATTTGTTTTGAAATAATATTCATTTGATTGACGGGAGATTATTTTTAATTTCAAATATTGCGACAATAAAATAGTATGAAATAAAAAATGATTGTTATTATCTTAAGAAAAATATAAATGTGTAAGAAAAATGAGAGAGAAATAGTCATTGCTGGGGGAGTATTATTTGTATTGGTAATTTTTATTCAGAAGCAATCCGAAGAGCGATCCGAATTAATTTGGAAAAATTGTCGTTGCCCCTAAATAAAGGCGACCATGGGCTTCTATTCCAAAAACAAAATCAAAATGTAGGCCTAGCTAGGTCCGTATCAGGGTGAACCTCTTATCGAAAAAACCCGACACCACAGAAAAAAAAGAAAAAATAAAATCGACGCACCGAGAAACAATCGAATAATCTATCCCACAATTCGCTACGATATTTCACCCTCTATGAAAAAAAAATCCATTGCTTTAACAATTTTTCTCGGACGGTCCGAGATAATTCCATCAAACATTCGTTGAATTTGTAAAAAACTTCGCCTCGAAACTTTGGATTACGAATGTCGAGCTCGTTCTTCCGGAATAATATGAATGTTCCAGCGTGAGTCTCGGCGAATCCGCAGTTTCCCATCGATGCAAATTACGCGAGAGACGTTCCTGTGGAGTCCACACTCGTGCCTTCTTGCTCCTTTCGAGAGAGAGGTTTGTTTTTTCTTCTTTTTTCTTTCCCGATCGTCGATGAATACGTAAGATGAATTATTGCTGGAGCGACCGAAGGTCGTCTGGAAGAGAAGCGGCATGCGGGGGCGGGGAGGGTGCAAAAAGGAGAAGGTAGGAAAGTGCATTCGGCGAGAGAAGGCGCTGGCCGGACTCTACACGTATATCGGCTATTTTACATCAAATAGGGCGATAAAATCCCTGATATCTGCCGAGATACCGTTCATGTTTTTTTTTTGGCATTCATTTGACCCCATGAGACATCCCTAATATTTTTCAGAATTTCTGAATCCCCCAGCAGGGGGAATTTTTCATTTTGGAAAAAAAAATGGTTGCTCTAAAGATCTCACTACAAAATCTTGGCCAACTTCATTTTTTGGTCTGCCAGATTCACAAAATCAAACTTCAAATTTTTCAACCACGTCGAAGTAAATTTTTTCTCATTTCGGGATAGTTCTAAATTTTTCCAAAAATCAGAGATTAACCAGAAAACCCTGAAAAAAAAAATCAAGACCCATTTTTGAGTTCAAACGAAACCCAAGCAAAAAAAACCACGAAGCGAATAAACGAGGAGGTCATAATTTAATTCGTCCGATTCGTCGTGGAACACCGTATATGCACTCTCCGGTCGGGCACTCGAAATTCTCCTCATGGAAGTTTCTCGCCGTTGGGTTCTCTCGCTCGTATGTGTATTTGCGAGTCCGCGAGAAGATGGACGGGGTTGAAAAAAAAAAAAAAAGCTTTTAAAAATCTTGCAGGAGCAGCTCAAGCTCGATCGTCCTGGTGGTTTTATCGATTCAGCCGTGTGGGCCGAGCAGTGAACTCACGTGCAGCTCTCAGATCCGTCCCGTGGAGTCTCGGCGAACCCCTTCGTGCTTTCGCGCGAGACCTCGTAGACCACCTTCGAAACGCTTGGTCGCAGCGGACCGCCTCACCTTCTTATGTGCAAACCCGACCCTCCACCCCATCCGCGCCCACTCGCGCCCCGTGTCCGTTTCTCGCGCATCGATCTGACCCACCTCGAGCTTTCAGAAATGCTTTTACGTGCGGGGTTACGTAAAATGCGGTATAATGTATGGTCGAATGCCGATGCTGAAAGCAGACCATAATCTGGACGTGTCCAGACATATATGGAAGACCTTTTCGTCGACGGAAATGTGTGAAATGAACGAAAATATCGCGTCTCCTGGACATTTGTCATCATTTTTTTCCATTCGGTTCTATTTTTCATGGAAGAGCTTTTATCTTGATAATGGAAAATAATATTTCAACGATTTGAATCGTTGTAACGTTATTAATGTTATTGTGATATTTTTTACTGAGCCTCAGTGGTTTGTGTGTTAAAATTTTGAAAAGTATTGATGAGTTATTGGTCGATGAACATTTGGGAATACAATTATAATTCAGAATTTCATTTTTTTCGGCACTGTAGCGAAGCAAACGGTTAATATTATGACTAATATTATTATTAGTAATATTACTAATATTACTTATATTATTATTAGTAGAATTACTAATATTACTATTATTATTATTAGTAATATTACTAATATTACTATTACCAATATTACTAATATTGCCATTATTATTATTAGTAATATTACTAATAATACTATTAAACAATAATAACAGTAACAGTAATATTACTATTATTATTATTATTAGTAATATTACTAATATGACTATTATTATTATTAGTAATATTACTAATATGACTATTATTATTATTAGTAATATTACTAATATGACTATTATTATTATTAGTAATATTACTAATATGACTATTATTATTATTAGTAATATTACTAATATGACTATTATTATTATTAGTAATATTACTAATATGACTATTATTATCATTAGTAATATTACTAATATTACCTACTATTATTTTTAGTAGTAATATTACAGTCTTATTATAATTATTATTATTTCGTAAATTTTGTGTGTCGAATCGTTGTAATTGGAATGAAAAAAAAAAATGGTGTCGAGGTTGAATTCCGTTTCCACGTACAATTGGTACTATTTCGTCGTCGTTGGCGCAGAATGTCATCAGCTTCGTTCTGTCTCTAATGAAGAGAACATTAAAGGTTTCTTTGCGACGCTGTTTTCTTTCTTCCTCGGTCTTGGTCGACAAAAGACGGAACAGTGTATCGCGTATACACGAGCGAAGAATGAGAATAAGGAGAATAGTAAAAAAAAATTTAAAAAAACGATTGAAAGAGGTAAAAGAGACCGAAGGAGAGAGGGAGAGAGAGAGAGAGCGAGAGATGGAAAAGAGGCGCGTGGATGGTGCACGTACACGCCCGAAGCAAAGTAAAACGCGCGGTTCGTACGGCAAAGCATTGAAATTCCGAGGATCCAGCGCGCCAAATGGTTACGTAAATGGTTGAGCACTGGAGGTCCCGCAGCCTCCCGTTCACCAGCACAACCAACAGCGGACATCCATACCACCTTCCATTTTCTTCTTGTTTTTTTTCTTCTTATTTTTCTTATTTTTCTTCCCAACAGTGGCCGCACTGCTATACGATTCCAAGGTTGTCGTTACTTCGCGCTGCTTCCACCCGATGTAAAGCGCAAACCTACCCCCTGGCGGTTTTTCACCCACACGCGATACTTGTCTATATGTATATATACATATTTACACGAACACATGCAGAAGTTGCGGTAGGGTGGAAGCTGAGGTACTGATAAGGGACTCGTGGCTACCGCACGATCCCATCGTTCCAGTCAATTTTATATACATGGATTCGGGGATAAATAATGGAGGTAAATCGAACTCGCGTTCTCTTCGCAATCCACAGTCGATTTAACGTTCGAAAATGTACCGGAACGATGCTGGGCGACGAGAGAGAGAGGGAGAAAACTGTGAAACGGTGAGGTATATATTCTAGTCTCTAAATTTATGTGTGCTGGAGGCAAGATGCAACAAACCTGGAGGCTAAATTACAAGACATTTATTTTTTGAAAAAAAAAAACGGGCTTATTTGGTTTTGCCTCCACACCGCAGATTTATCTCCTACTTGCGATACAACAATTTCTTCTCATGGAAATTTACGAAACATTTATTGTTTCTATAAAATAATGGGAATCTTTTTTAATTAAATCGTCTTGTAATAACGATGTACGAAAATACGTCGCTTGTGTCGTTACGACTGCACGACCGTATTTCCGTATACATAAGAACTATTTCGACCCGAAGTTAGCCGGATTATATTATACATTCTCCCGGAGTTACACAGAACTTGGGTTCGCCCATTGTACTCGCGGGAAAAAAAAAATTTACGAGTGTAGGTCAAATATCATCAGGCTAAAGGGCCGAGAGAGCGGAATCAACTTCATCGTTTCGCAGCGGCGTTTTGAAAGAATAAAATTTTGTTTTTTTTAAATTTTAATAATTTTTTTTTCTAAAAGAAAAAAGAACGTTATTCCATAATTTTCCGAGTATTATTCTCGCTCGGAGTATTTCACATTTTCTCGGCTTTGCTTAGTCTCTGTGAGTTCGTTTTCTCGAGTCCCACAGCTCGGTGAGCCCACGAAGCCCTCTCGGGCCCACGATGGTCGCGGAGGCGCGCCACATAGTCAAAAGGACTCCGCGTTACCCGTACAACCCCTCCGCCCCCTCCCGCGATCCCGTGATTTAGGTCAGGCACGTTTTTTCATTGTTTTTTTTTTTTTTTTTTCTATTTCAAAAGCGAATCGTCGGGGTCTCGAGAGTCGTCGATGCCGTAGCTAGGACGAAATCTCGAGCGATGTATAGCGGCGACAAGCGTTGAGAAAGATATAAAGAGAAGAAGGATATAAACGGAAAGAAAGGAGCAACGCCGTGAAACGGCTATATCGAGCAGGTTCAATTTAAAATGGTCGCAGTTAACGCGCGTGACGACGCAATTCCACGGGGAATAATATCCTGTCTTTTCACGTTGCTACAATCGACCGGAGGGTTTTTCTCGCTCCTTATCCCCCCGTTCGTTCGTCCTTGTTTCACGCTTCGACGATTCTACGAAGCACGATTCTCTTTGTCGCATTCGATGCTTAATTGTTCTTTTATTTATTCACTTAATGAGAAATAAACGTTAATAATACAAATAATAAATTATTATTATTAGTACTAATAATAATAATCAATAATAGTAATAATAATAATAAATTATTATTATTATTATCAATAATATTATCGCCAATTATTATCATTGATAATGATAATATTATTATTTTATTATTATTATTATTATCAATAATATTATCGACAATTATTATTATTATTAATAATAATAATAATAATCATAATAATAATAGTAAGTAAATAATAATATCCATAATAATAATAATAAGTAAATAATAATATTGATAATAATTATTATTATGATTAATAATATTATCGCCAATTATTATTATTAACAATAATAATATTATTATTCAACTATAATTATTATTAGTTATAATAATATTATTATTCAACTATAATTATTATTAGTTATAATAATATTATTATTTGATTATTATTATTAATAATAATAATATAATAATAATAATGAATTATTATTAATAATAATAATACTAATAATAATAATAAATTATTATTTTATATCGTTGCTTCGTTGACTCCGCTCTCTCTTCTCCCTCTCTCTCTCTCTCTCTCTCTCTCTCTCTCTCTCTCTCTCTCTCTCTCTCTCTCTTTCTCTCTCACACACACACACACACATATTCACACACTTACATACACAACGTATGAGGCACGCGGTTACGTGATTCTTTTACCCGAGAGAAAATCAAAAGTATAGCGATTCGAACGAGTCTCTACCTCTCGACGGTGAAACAAAAATATGTGAACCCCCGATGTTTTTCCTTCACGTCCGAATCGTTCGCATCTAATGCGACTCCCCCCCCCCCCCCCCCCCCGCACTGCCCACATACACGCCCTTTGCTCTTGGTAAATCGCGGTCGGTCGGATTTTTTCTTCTCCTCGTTCTTGTTTGTTTTTTTTTTTTTGTTCAATTTAAATTTTGTTATCAACGTACCCCATCCGAAAGAACGTGTAGAAGAATGTAAAGACGAAGGGATAGATAGAGCGAGCGGTCCGATGTACGTGGCTCGAATTTTCGTCGAAATCAAAGCGCCACTGCGTATGTGTGGTGTGTGCGCGCGTGCTGCGATAGTAGAGATTCGCGTATGTTACTTCTGATTCCCCGACTGTTTGGTACACGAGAGCACCCCCTTCGGGTCTCGCGAGGTTCTTGTCTCCCTCGGATTGAAGCATTAAGAACCCGCATGTTGCAACCACAACAGGCCTCGCATGTCCATAGCGTGAGAGAGAGAGAGAGAGAGAGAGAGGGAGATAAAAAGAGGGATGAAGGGTAGGTTGGTGGCGAGTAGAGGGCGCCCGCTACTCCAATGAAAACTCACCCTCACAATGGTCGCCAATACAGCCCCGGCGGTAACTCGAAATAAGATTTAAGGCCCGAGATAATACAGTCTGGGATCTCTCTTCTCACACCCCACACGGACGAACGCACGGAAAATTGTTTCGATTTCCCACAGCGACCCCCGCACTTTGCTATGAATCACGCAAACACAACCCCTATGAAATTTTCAATGTTTTCTAAGCTTTGTCATTTTTTATATATATTTATTCTTGTCTTTTTTTTTTGTTCACAGACTCAGGTGAGTGTCTCACACGGTGGTTTTCGATTTTACGATGGAAGACGGGATGTGGAATCGTTCGGACAGTCGAACGAGCCCATGGAGGTCAGAATTGTTGAATTACGTGGCTTTTTTGAATTGTTGAAACGTTTGATTTATTTGGATTTGCCTTCAAACCACGATAATGAATCCGATGAGGAATATTTTCGGTTTTTACCCCTTTTTTTTCAATTATTCTATGCTATTTAATTTCGTGAATTCAATAAAAGTCATGGGATCGTACGTTATTATCATTTAATTCCACGCCCAGTTCTCGCAAGTGTAAAGGAAGCAACGAAACGTGGGCTGACCGGAAATCAAATCAGTTCCTTCATCCTCCGACACGCGTGAACGCGGATCGCCGCTGGGCTCGTCGTGAGCAACGCGGGTTGGATTAAACATTATTTACATATCGTATTAACGCGCGAGACGCGAGATTTTCGGAGAAAGTGCTTTCGGCAGACGAGCCCGGCCCTCGCGTAGGTCGAATTTACCGTAATATATTCGACCAAACATCGTCCGCAACGCCGAACGAAATAAATTTTCCCTTCTCACATCGGAAACTATTAACCAAAAAAAATTCAAAATAAACCAAAAATAATTCATTCATTCCACCATCAACCGTCCACACCGCACAAAAAAATAATAATAATAACGACAAAAAATAATGAAAAAAGAAACAAAATGATAACGAGAAAAATAACGAGGAAAACCACGTGGTTCCGCGGTTCACACAGGGCTTAACGAACCGAGCCAACTTTATACACGCGGGATCCATTGAAACCACGAGAATCTTGACTGAAAGCCAGGTCGTGAATGTGCGTTTCCCCTTTTATTTGCACAAAAATTTCCCCATTTCTCCCACAGAATTGTTTTTTTTTTCTTCATCTTTTTTATTTATTTTCAAAAAGTTATTTTTTTTTCTAATTTTTTTACACTCCCGGTGTATGAAAAATCACGAGTGTGGATCAAAGGGCAAGTGCGTGGGTGGGGTCGTTGGGCATTGAAGGTCGGTGGACCCCCGGGGGTCCGGGAGAGGATGGGAGTGGGTGGGTGGGGGGATTGTAGAATGGAGAGAATCTTGCTTCCCAGTCTGGGTGCTGTTTACATTTTGTTTTTTCATGCATTCCACGAGCGCGGGATGGTTCCGGGCGGGCGATGAGTGCGCGAAACCCGGGAGAGCAGGGTTAGCGAGGGAAAACCAGGGTGGAAAGGGCTTGAATACAGCGTGCGGAAAATCAAAGGGAGAGCCGGCAGCAGCAGTAGCAGCAACGGGCTACCCTCTTTCTCGTCAGAAATACGAACGAAATGGCGAGGAGCACCCGACAGCTCGTTCGCGACCACCCCCGCAGGGTTAACGAACCGCGAGACCCCGAGAAGGGCGGCTGCTGCTGTTGCTGCTCGTGCCGGTGATGCCCTGCGCCGCCCGGGCAAAAGGGCGAGCCCGCGTTCAGTGTAATCGCCGCGGTAGCAGCAGCAGCAGCAGCAACCGAGTTCGGCAAGTTTTCTCCCTTCGCCCTTTGCCCTCTTCTCCGTCGTCCGAGCTCCCGTGGCAAACGAAATTCTCCGGGTCTGTACCGTCTTTCTACACCCTCGACTCCTTCACTTCTTCTTCGCGCCGTGTACTTACTCCCACGTACATTCTCGGTGCATATTCACAAATTCGAGCAGGTTGCACCTTTCGCGCACGCACGACGACCGAGTGCGCTCCGTGGTCAACCTCACGGAAAAACCTCTCGTCGTTGCCCGACACAAAGGAAAATGTGCGAATTGGCGATGGTTAAAATTTTTGCTTACACGGAAAAACGTCGAGCGAGAGAGAATTGGAAATTTTTTGTTGCATTTGTTTACTCGTTTATTTGGGTTATTAATTTTTTAATGGTACGTAATCATTAAAAATGGATAAAAAAAGGAATTGAATAATAATGGCCTCTGACTATTACGAAGATTAAGAATTATTGACAAATAATGACGTCGTAAAAAAATAAATGAAAGAAAACTTATCTCGGAAAATATTCTATGGAGTTTATGTTTTACGGTCCATTCAAAAATTCTCTCGAGGCGAAAAAAAGTTTAAAGTCGTTAATTCCATTACTTCGAATCTCGCGCACTTCATTAACTTCTGTTTTATAACGAACGATAAACGAGCCGCGGGGGTAAACAATATATAGCTCGCTCGTTTGATGGTTCCAATGAAAAATCGGAAGAGATTTTTCTCGTGACGTAATTCATCGTAGCGAATGAGGTGGCGTGCGAAAGAGGCGCTGGTGCGCGGGTGGAGACGAGGGCGGAGGGGAGGAGAGGAGAGAAATACACCAGATCAAAGGATCCGCAGCGCCTCCGCTCGGTTTGTTACATACCCTTCGAGCGCCCGGAGCCAGATCCGTATTTACATTTAATTTTTCATTCGTCGAACTAATTTCGCAAACTGAACATCATGAGGGAGGTCGAGCGAGGAAGAGAGACGGAAAAATGAGTTTCAAAGGGCCAAGCGCACATCTGACCTTCGCCCGCAGGGTTAACGAGCTCTTTCACCAACATTTGCCGTCATCCCTCGAAAACCCTACGACCAACGGTTGTACAAAGGATCAAATTCGGACGGCGAGTGGACCGTAAACAAAACGCGAGAAAATAATTCATATGTCGACGGGCTAAGGGGATGAACGCCCTACCGAGAAGAGTCGAAGTTAAAAAAAATGATATTAATAATAAAAATGAATAAATAAAAAATAATAATATTATTTCATTGATTTTATTTATCGAAGAATTTTTTTTTTCAATTTTATCAATTATCTCAATTAATTAATTTGAAAGTAAATGGAATACGTTCATAAATAAAATAACACAGAATAAAATGGATAAAATGATTATGATTATTTTTTTTTAATTGAATAAATTAATACATTTTCATTCAATTAGTAGATTTGAAAACATGAGAAAACGTTGATAAATTAAATGAATAATCAAATGAATAATAGTAATAATAATTGCATTTATTTTCCTTCTCATTATTCAATCTATTAACGTATCTATTTCTGAAATTGATTAATCATGTAAATAAATTTATTTTATTTGTTCGAAATTAATTGAATCAATTGATCTATTTATCATTGACAAATTCAAATATACAACATTCATATCTACATTTTACATCAACATGTCCCAATTCCATTAAATACTTGCGTTACAAATAAAACTCTTGAATAAACTGCAAAATCCAATTTTTTTCAATTACATATTTTTCAAATAAAAATACGCGCAGTGAATAAAAACGAAAATTTATTGGATACTGAATAAGCATTAAACCAACGTTGAAAGGATCAACGAAACTCCCCGTTGTAATATCTCATTCTCTCAAAATTGTATGTCATAATTCTTTAACTGTCCGGCATTGTCGTATAACTCGGTTCGTGCACGGCGAACGTTGAATCGAGGTAGTTGTCCGGTGTGCGTTACTGCCACACTGTTAAGCGACACATGTACACATGCACATACATGTACATATAACTATCTATATGCAGGGGGTTCGGCGCTACGGTAGGGGCAGGGGCGAGGGGGTAGTAAGCCGATTACCTTCGGCTTTGAAAATACCTACGTGCAACGCGATTCCCTCTCATGTCCTTCTCACTGTCGCTGTGCTTCCGCTTCGCTTTCGTTTCCTCCTCCTCCTCCTTCTCCCCACCCCCGCACACCTTCTCTCCTCTATTTTGAATTAACGCGTTAAAACGGCACTTACCGAGAGACGCACGAGGGCGCATATCACGCTTCTATAGGCTGTGAGAATATTTCGTTCTCGTTTTGTTTTCCATTGTCTGGATTATGCGCGCTCCAAATACGCACGAAATATCTGTAGATATATATATATGCATACACACACACAAAGACCCCTTAACGGTCACAGGGGGTCCCGTAGACCCTGAACGATAAATCTGTGTTCCATATTGGAATTTTTGTTGTTTTAAAATGTTAAAAATGTCGGAGTGTTCTTTGAGTTATTTTTCTTTCTAATTATGATTTTAACATAGGAAAAAATTTGAAACAAATTAAAGGTAACATGAGTGAAAATCATGAAAACTTATAAGTTCCGAGCAAAGTGAAGAGGAAATAATCATCCCCTAATTTTTTCGAATTAAAATAACCTCAGATAATCATGATTTTCATTTGTGGCGGTGATTTTTGGACACCCTGTATAAACGCACCTACGTACTTGCTTATTTGTCGTGCCTTTATGGCGCGTCTTTTTCCGCGACACTTGAATATCCCGGCGTCCTTCATGTCCTTCCACGTCGAGTACAATGAAACGAACGAACAAGGCCGAGAGAGCGCGAGAAAAATACGAACAAAAGGGGTCGGAGAAAACTCACGACGAAAACTTTTCGTTAGGCTACAGCCTCCACCCCCGAATCCGGGTATTACGGTCAAACTACTTGAGAAACATCGCGGATAGAGTTTTCCCCGAGATTCTTTCCCGCCAAAACTACAAATAAACTCGACGGCCGGGAAAATGCATCGCGAATGAGAATTTTTATGATTTCTCGAGCTTTTTCTCTCGTTGAACAAAACAAAAAAAAAAACTTGTACAAGCGCGAATTGTTACGCCCGCGAAGAAGAAAAATCTTCAGACCGACGAAAACGACGTGAGATTTCGTAGATTCGTAAGACACACGAAGTACAGACGCGGGCCGCGCGCGTTTTGCGTTTTGCTCGAGCTTCCGGCGCGTAAAAACGAAAACGTTGAGGAATACGGGAAAAGTCGGAGGGGAAGAAACGAGGGCGAGAGCGAGACGAGGAAAGGAACCACCTTGAAATTCGGTTTGCCACACTCGCCTCTACTCGTGATTTCTATTTGCACCGAGGAGGTTGGGGCCAAGGGGAGGGGGAGAGGATTGTACGCGAGGAACCGAGAAACGTCTCACCGTGGAAATGGAAGTCCTTCTACGTTCTTGGTTCGCACACAAACTCCGCATTCGTTCTTCAACGAGAGATCTCGCGAAGGTTGCCGGGTGAACGTTGGCGAACGCTTGGCACACGGAACCGAGACGAGGTGTACCAGCGGGGCAGCACCTAGTTTACTCCCTGCTCTCTGCTTTCGGTTCC
This sequence comes from Sussaba pulchella, assembly GCA_963971145.1. Lineage (NCBI taxonomy): Eukaryota > Metazoa > Arthropoda > Insecta > Hymenoptera > Ichneumonidae > Sussaba > Sussaba pulchella. The sequence goes on from OZ020178.1 coordinate 2,101,041, forward strand.
GCATATATACATATCTAACTTGGGCGCAGTGTTGGCGATTCCCGTTTCCGCCGCGAGTTTTTCGGACTTGAAAAAAAAAAAAGAATAATAATAATGAAGATATTGTGGGAACCCGAGTAAAAAAATTATGTATTGTCCATATATTAGCTATATATAGAATTGGGCATATGTAATTTATATATAGTGTATATATGTCTGATTTTAAAAAATTCAAAAATAAATATAATCATGACAATAATAATAATAGATGATTCTTTTTAATATAATGTAATAATATAATTAAAATTTATATATATAATCTGAGTATGGAATTAGAGATATACAGGCTATATATTATTCATATAGGTACTATATTTGCTCGATCTATGTATAGTTAATGCATAGACTATGTATAAATTTTTTACTTGTAAATTTATAATCGATATACATTGTCGAATAACGAAGTTTAATTTTACCGATGGAGAAGTCTCAGGAAAAATTGCAAGAAAAATATAACGATGAGAGTACTTTTTTTAGCCAGGATAATCCCGCAATTTTCAAGAACTCTGTGTTTCAAAACGACGTCAACAATCTAAGTTACAAGAATTTCATTTAATCTCATTTTTTTCAAATCAAATTTTGCTCCAAGCCGCAGCTCGCGTACAACCTAAATATAACAACCTATCGCGATGGCAATGGCGAATCATATCGAAAAATACGCCCGAAAAAATCCCCATCAAGATATCATCAGCCACGGCGTATTTTATCTCGAGACCGTGAGCGTATGATCGCAATATCCACGAGAATCAGACGGTCGGGGTATTAATGTTCCGATTAGGTAAAAGCCGTGAGCGAGAGGAGAAACCGAATGATTTGTTAGGTCGGCTTAAGCTTCGTTACCGCGGCTGATGCTTCGTCGAAACGATAAAGAGCCAGGAGAGGTAAAGAGGAGAGAGTACGAGAATAAGGGTGCGAAGGGAATAAGGGGCGAGAGATGAGCTTGGCGAGTGGGGGAGGGGTGCGAGGAAGGGTGAATAAGGCTGATGAGACGAGAGAGAACTCGCGGAACCTTTTACCTCCGTCGTCGTCGTCGTCGTCGTCGTCGTCGGCTTCGTCGTCTTCTCATCTACTCGGTTCCATTGCCTGGATTACAGTCCAGGTTTTAACGCATCGCCCCTTGAGACGCTTTAGCGTGTAAAATAAAACGTGTGCCTGCTTGCCGCCTCGGCTCGACTCGGGAAAGTAAAGTGAAAAATAGAAAAAAATCGAGCGAGAAAGAAAAGGTTCAGACGCGATACTCTTCGTGCCGTTGGAGGGTGGTGGAGGCGGCGATGGTGGTGGTGGAGGTGACGGAGCTAATGCCGCTTGCCGGTTCTGATGCCATGCTGCTTCGTCCGTGTAAAATGCTGCAAGAACAATTTTCACTTACACCTCCTACGCTCCAACGGATTTCTTCCTCTTCTCTTTGAGCCAACGAATTTTCACTCCGCTTTTTCCAACCTGGGACGCATTATTTTCTTGTTCCACGCTTTTTCTTTCTTTTTTATTTTATTTGCAATCTTTCTCTCCGGCGTTTTCATTGACGCATTTGTGTATGCATAGTTGTGGATATTTATCGGATGATTATTTATACCGATTTTGGGACGATTGATTAGCGATTACTTGTGGTTATTTTTTTTTTACTGATTTTTGCATTTTCGGTGTGACGGTGAAAAAAAATTGTTTTCGAGTTTTTCGGGTCGATCTGTTTATCAAAATGTGTCAGAACGTTGGGAAAACTTTTTTGTTTTCGTAAAATGGCTGGATATTGGGGCCAGACGTTGTCTAATGAGCCTGTAAAATTAAAAGGTCTATAACTGGAGAACGATTTGAGGTAGAGCCTTCAAATTATGCATGCATGTGAAGCCGTATGATCTCTCTATCATTCATACTTGTGTTATTATCGGTGCAGTCAGCTTTGAAGAAAAATAGTCCCTCAAAAAGCAGTTTAGGCATTACTTAGCAACTTCCAACTTCCAACTTATTGCTAAATACAGAGATAAATATTTATTTTTCAAAATGTCTTCTAGATATTCTATTTTCTGAAAATCGTACATTATTCAAAGAAATTTTTTATTTTATCGAATTTAATTTCTCGTCCAACGTTATTATTGATTATATAAATAAATTTCTTTATTTCCGACGAAATTTTCTACTCTATTGAATTTGATTTCTCGTCCATATTATATATATGATACATATAATACAATAAAACATATAATTCATCCCATAAATAAATTTCGTTTTCTTTCAAGAAATTTTTTATTTTTCAATTATCTTAAATTTGAATTCTTTTCAAATAATTTAATTGTTGAACTGGTGAAATCGATACAATTGCCTCGTGTGATATTCGAGATAGCGAGATCCCTCGTCCGCTTAGCACCGAGGCTCCACCGAGCGTATGTAAAATATGTATATAGATCGCACGCGCTCGCGCCTCAGGCATTATGGAATATACACGCCGTATCGTTTATACCACGTCTGCCATGTTTAACGGCAGATGGGCTCTTTCGTAACCGCATTTGGTAATTCATGTATGTTGTACGAAGTGTGAATACACCGCGCGGATGCGACTATATACGCTGTTATGCGTTGTCGCTCGATGAGCGGAGAGCATAAACTGGCCCACGCGCGACACGCACACGACAACGACGACGACGACGTGAAACTCTACGAGATCGGTGCGTGTGCGCGCGTGCAATTGTATGCTGTTGTACACACGACGTTGGACGACACGAAACTGATATAAGGTTGCGCAGCTGGAGCACGTTCGCGAATCGTGAAGAGCACGAGGACGATCGTCTACGGTTTGAGCGATAAACACGTTTGAAATTTTCCACCGAACAAACAAAATTATTTGTCCGACGATCGCCGATAATCGCCGCTGACGATCTGGAATTCCGGATATTCGATGTTCCGACGGGTTTGTTAATCGAATTGAAATGTTACGAGAATAAATTTTCCGAATCCGGCTTGGGTACGATTGTCAATGTCCCGAAAAATCAAAATTTACGGAAACTCGTGGTCCAGTCGGGTGATTCGTTTCGCAGCAACTTTTTTTATTCGTGCTCCCATATATTTATTTTGTTTTAGGCGTTGAAAAATAAATTGTGTGTAAATTTTAACGCTTTTGAGAATTTTTTGAAGGTCGACTTGGGAAGTTTTCTTATTTTAAGTACATGTAAGAGTCTCCTTTTTTTTGTAAAATAATTGCCACTCAGCTATTTTTGAAGCTGTGACATTGGGCCATGGACCATTTTGGAGAGTATCGTTCTGGAAATCTGAATCTCTACGAGAAAATCTTGTAGATTTTCAGAAATTCGCTTAATTATTGAGGTTTCTCCTGAAACTCCAATTCCATGAATTTACCTATAAAACTTTAACTCTTCATCAGATAAAATATAAACAGATCTCTCAAAACATGCAAGCAAAGAAATAAAAATAAAAAATAAGATTTTTCCAAAATTCCACAATATCTTGTCTCCTTAACGACCAGTCGCTGTACCGTGCAAAAATCCTCCCTCCAAAAATCCATAAAAAAAAAACGAGAAGAAAATCCCATTCTTCCTCTCGGTAGGTTGCAAACCGGAAATAACCATCAGGTAAAATCTCGACGAAAGGCGTGGAGGGCACGAAACGCACAAAACCTTCCCAACCTTTTCCAACGCCCTTTGTACCTAGACACCCAGTCTGGTAGCATTCGCTTCTGCTCCCCATCGCAGCTTCTTCCTTCCCGTCCTTCCAACAACCTCCTCTCGTTCGCTCGCGGACTTTCCTCCTGCCCAGCATCCCTCCACATCTCCGCTATCTAGATTTTTTTCCAGCGTTCTTCCTCGCCCGCTCCTCTCTCCCTTTCATCCCGTGCTTCCCCCATCCTTCCCCAAAACTCACCGAGCGAATAATGCGCGGGATGAGAAGGGGGGTTGAAGCCGGGGGTGCACGCATTCGGATTCGGCGAATTTCCTTGGCAGTTTATCACCTCGTCTGGCTCGGCGTGCATTCGGGCGTTCGGTCGCTAGCTCGGTTTCGCCGTCGCCACGCCCCGTTTGCCCTTCGCGTCGTTCTCGCGGGGGGGTGATGACTGGTTGTCCCGCTGCCATGGGGTTCTCCGTGACCGTAGTAGCCGTGCTATGAGGGTTGACGGGGTGGCGGGGGCGTAGGTAGGTAGGTTTGCCGCTGCCACCGCCACCACCGCCGCCGCCGACGGGATGGTACGGCCACCACGAGACCCGTCGTAATTTATGCATCCTAGGGTTCGGGTCTGCGGAGCCCAACAATGGAGCCATCGCTCCGCCAGACTGTGCGCCCCGTGTCCATGGATTCGTGTGTCCGGGTAAATCTGGATAGGTCGGTTGGTTGTGTGGGTGGATGTTTTTTCTACGACCAGCACGATCTCCCAGACTCACCACCACCCTTCGGCAATACCCCCATTGGTACACCCACGAGTTCTACCCTCTCTGCGCGCCGTATATCTATTTCGCAGCCGAAACCAGACCTGTTTCGATCGGAGTTTATGCATTCAATCTCTCACTCCATAACCATGACGAAACAATATGTGCCGCTGATGTTTTGGTTTTTTTTTTTTAAATATTTGTTTTCTTTTTGAAAGTCCGCCTGTGGATTTTTCTTCAGACTGTTCCACGAGTCTTTGCAATCCCTAATGTCGACGTCGCAGTCGTGAAGGGTTCAAAGCAGAAACTTGAAATTTGGCATATTAATCCTATCAGTGTTTCAGGCCAAAGTCCTAGATCTTACAGATTTATAGACATTAATTATTATAAATATGATACAGAATCCTCCATGCGAAAGACGAACTTGCATTTGATGAGATTTTACTTCTACACATTGTCCCTGAATTACAATTTTTTTCTTTTATTTTCCAAAAAGTATTTAGTAGCGAGTAAAGTCCATGGCTGTAAATATACCGATTGCGAAGAGGCAGGACGTCAGGTACTTACACGTACATATACACATTCATATATACACACATATACACAGACATGTACGTGCCCAGTTCTACGTTCTCTCTCGTAAAAGCAAACTAGGTTTGTTCAGTTCAATTTCGTGCGAGGATTTCAATTACGCGCCAACGGTTTATGTCTCGTTGCTGCCGGTACGGGGAAGAAGAAGAGGGGTTTGGCCCACGGGGGGGAGTCTTTCCACCGGTGTGGCGCGAGGGCTCGGAGAGCTCCGTCGTTATAGTCGATATATATACAGTACGGGCAACGGGCACCGAGGCGAATCCTTCCATTACAGAGAGAAGCGTGACGAGAGAAGGTGAGGCGAGGCATAGAGCTCCTTCCGAGTCAACTTCTCCCTCATTTCTCTCCGTTCCTCCCTTATCCGTGATGGCTCTCGAGTTTCCTGGACGCGAAGAAGGCAACCTCACCCACCTACACCCACACACACACACACACACACACACACTGACATAAATTCCCATTCGCCCGCTTGAGCCTCCCGAGGAAGCGAATTACGGCTTAACGCCGACTATTAAGGGCACCGACGACGTCACCATCCGACGCCCGTTGCCTTTTCCCTCACACACCTCACGACTCGTCAACGCGAGTCAAAAGCCCGCCAAAACTTCTCATGGTCTTTCCTCGGCTCTTATCACACGTCTTATGACGGCAACGTCGACGCGACAATCAATTTGGGAATAGTAGCGCAGACACGCGTCCATCTTCTTCGTCTTTGGCGCATCTCTTGACATTTTGCGTCGTACTCGGGAAACGTCGTTTACTCGTCTGGGGTTTATCGACGGTCGAAGGGAATCACGATCAAAAGGCGTTTCGAAGGACGGAACTATACGGTTGGTCTCGTATGATTCGATCGGTCTTGCATAAAAGTAACGGAGGTTATATCGTTTGCCACGCTGGAACGTCGAATCTTTCATTTTTTTTAATTTATTGTGCGTAACGCAATTTTAGAATAATTGGTGCTTTCGATTGGTTTGATTGTTTTATTTATTCGAGTGGGAAAAAAATTGTATAGGTAGTTTTTTTTAGATGAAATTGGGGATATGGATTGTGTATACAGACTATATAATCGACAGGAAAGGCAGATAGTATAAATTGAACGGTATTTAATGTTTATCGGTGATATACGAGATATATATGAGAAACAATAATACAACATACAATTTATTCATCATTTTTCATTTTTGATTTATTATTTTACATTTTTTATTGATTTTTTAATTTATTTCTTTTTATTGTTCTATTTTAAACTTATTTACTTATATTTTAATATACATTATTTATTTATCAGTTATCAATTGAATGATAATAATTATGATATTATCATTTCTATCTATATGAAAAATTATATATTTATTATTTGTAGACAGCATAGAGTACGTATATTAATTGCGTATCAGCCCAAGTAACAAATATCATTTAATTTATTGCATACGACTTGTCGACATGTTGTACATAGTCCGAATAGAATATACATGTCCACAATCCCACCAAAACTGTATATAAATTGTTCACACATACCACAAATATTTTTTTCACTCGGTTAACCACGATTTCCCATTCGATTGACTAAATTCACAAAAATTATCGTCACTCGGCTGCAGATTTTCGTTTCAGAACAGACGAATAATTCTTTGTGACACGAATGGAATATATAACGTAGATGTGAAAGATTGCGAAATTCTTTCCCACGCTTGGAGAACTCTCTCGTCATCAGAGATTCTTCGGTCGCATGTTTTGCTCGCATTCGCCGTTTTGTCTCTCCTCCAATTCGGTCCATTTTTTTCTTGTTTTCGTTTATTATTATTATTTTTTTCCTCAACGTCCCTCTCGAGGAGTGAGAAGCGAAAAAATACGACGGAGTATTTCACGACAGCCCGAGAGAGGCCACAGGTGGAGGAGAGGTTTCGAGGTCCAGCGACACACACACACACACACACTCTTACACACCCACATACACACACACACACACACACACGCACTCCCGATGAAATCACGGCCGGTTCGGTACAAAACATTCGTCGAGCCGTATTTATTTTCAGGTATGGACAACAAGAGAAACCGACGGTGAAAAGAATTTCGCGGCTGTCGAGAAAGAGAGAAAAAAAAAGAAAGATAGAAAGATAGAACCGTTTTCGAGCCGTTGTTCGCGTCGGCGAACCGCAACCCGCAATAAAGAGACCAACGTGGAGAAAGAAATTTCGATTTCCGGTGTGTCGTTTCGATAATCGGACCCGACGATGCAGTTGCAAACGGATGCTGCCACGGTCACGCCTCCCACTCCCTCCCGCCCATCTTCCCGCTGCCACGTTCACGTTCCAGCATCCACCTGACGTCTCAATATCTCCGGGCTCACGCCGCAAAGATGTGTGTACCGAAAATAATGAGAGATCGCGCGGTGAACGAAGACCGAATGGATTTGGGTTGAAAAGGTTTTTCGGCAGGAAGCTGCGAGATGATATGGAGAAAACGGTGGGGAACGAACAGGCTGAAGATTCGTTGAAATGCGAGGAGGAAGAGCACGAAGATGTATCGAACGGTTGGTGTTTGAAATAGTCTTTGTGTGTAAATAATCGACGGTTTGTGTGTTTTGTTTGCATCTTTCAACCACGGAAACATAAGCTACCCCACCCTTCGAAGGGTGGAGTATTTTTTTTCTTTCTTATTTGTGTTATTTATAGCCGCGCGGATGTCGGCGTGGAATACGCGGTATATTTTTCCCAATTTTTCGAAGAGTTCGGAGACTTTTGATCGTCTCTCGCGGTATCTGGGTCAAGACGTTGGATGCCGATATCGCGGCACGATGTTTCGAATAATAAATAGATAAGCCAACAGCGAACGATACGAACCAGAGATATAAAAAATAAGGATAAAAGTGAAAATAAATGGATATAAGGTTTAGAAAAATTGACTTGAGAAAATAAAATTATAAAAGAATGAATGAAAAAGAGGTACCGAAACGATTCCACGCGAGCAGGCGTCGCGAGAGTGAAGACTCGCTAGGACCGGTTTTCTTTTTTTCTTCTATGTGTTTGAGAAAAAAAAAAGGACAGTCGGAAGGCCCTGAACTTTCGTTCTCTCCAGGAATGGGCATTAATTCGAAGAAAATGTATTTAAAATTCGTTTATTCATAAATTATTGAGTATTGTAATTGCTATTTTTAATATTACAATCAATTGTAAAGAAATAATTTATCCAAATTATTTATTATTATTGCGGGAATGTAGAAAACGAATGTCGAATGCCGCATGACAATTCATCCGAGTTATTCGTACGAAAAAGCATTCCGAATACATTTTTATCGACTGAATGCCGGTCTCTGGTTCTCGCTGGAATTTGTAACGGACCGTTCGAAGCATCTGCTGTCGAACCTCGCAATGTCTCCGAACGTTTTCAGACCGTTCGTGGCTAATTTAATCGATAAGAAATGAGTACGTGTCTAAAAAAACTTCCCAAAAAACGACTCCGTCAAAACAAATCCGTTTAAAAAAAATCTCTGTTCCAAAAAATCCCCAATAAAAACATTTCCATCCCAAATTCTTTCTTTCTAAAACAGCTCATCAACATCAACGTCAACAACCCTGAAGTAACATCTTCGAGGGAAACAAAAAAAAGGCGTCAATACTGTATGAAACAAATTTAATTAAATTGCACCAAAGCAAAAACTTAATTCACAACAATTCTAAATAACCCAAACCTCATACTAAATCTTAACCTAAATACAGTTTTTTCTGCCGGACTTGTTTTAACACAGGTTGTAAATATACAGAGTCCACTTTAACAGGAGTTGTCTTTAAAACATTTTTTTTATCCGGTATTTTTTTGTCGTGAGGCGTTTAGACGTGCTCCCGATAAAATTATCGTCTGGATAATGCAAAAAAGATGCAACACTTGATTACCGCAACGCTTGCGAATAATTGAGTCTCGCTTGAGGGCCGACAAAAAAAGGGTTTGGAAGGGGGAGGAAGGGGGGGGGGACGACGACGACGACGATGAAACAAAAAGATTCAGATGGAGATTCCACCGTCCGGAGGTCTCGCCTTTGTCGAGCATTGTTTCGAGCCGAGTGATTTGTCAAATGTTTTTCAGCCGCAACTAAATTTCGTGAGACACGTCGAGTGAGAACCGAGAGAGAGAGAGAGAGAGACTTGGGTTGGCGGAAAGCTCTTCGGGCTGTTAACTCCAGGCAGTCGAGCGCGGAATCCGCAGAAACAGCAGCAGCGTGAAGACAACACGTTGGTATAGAACGGCCATTTTTATTCTCGCGTTCTCAAGTGGAAAGAATTTATATAGTTCTATGTACGAAATTGGACGATATATATTTTGTATACTGACTGTAGATAGTATATAGACAATAATATACAACATATACCGCGTTTATGTATATGTATATAATTTATATATAAATTTTCATACAAATAATGATATAAAAAAGATATAATAATGATTATTATTGAATTAATAATGTGTATATAATTTGTATGTCGATGGCAGAAAGGTGATATCTATATTTATTCCATATCTATGTCTATCTACTATTTAGACATAAATTATATAGGTTATTTATTATTATATTTTTATCATTATTATATATGAAAATGTTCAATATTTCGAGCTATATACGAGCTATAACTATATATATCACCCATGTGTCGTCTGCGTATAATTTATACATACATTCTCAATTGTATAATAATAATGATTATATGTTTATCATTATTATTCCCATAGAAATTCATATATGAATTATATATAAATAGAATAGAAGATATATATTAATAGCACACCGACGTAAGTATGAAATATCGTTCAATCTATTATACATGAATCGTCTACAGATTGCACACAGTCTGTACACAGAATATACATGTCCGATTCTATGCAAAAATATACCTATATACCTATACATACACATTCACTCGGAAATTCTTCTGTCTCTCGTGCTTTATCGCGTCTTTTGTATTCGTCAACGAGCGAAAGACCCGAGCACTCCGGCTCTGCGAGAGAAAGCACGAGCCGGAGTGAAGTTTTAACGTGTAAAGTGCACTCAAGCGGAATAAACCATTAGCCCGCTGTGCGAATGCAGGCATGCAACTCATGGCATTTATATGGCGCGAAAGGTCGGAGATGTACCCGCGAATGGACAATAATCGTGACCGTGATCGACGCCATCGACGTTATATTTACACCCGAACATTCGTACATTCCGACATCGTAATTCTTTGCACGAGTACTAACCCTTAACCGTTACACCACCGAATAATATCACGGCCGTCACACTGGCTAAATTCTCACCCAGTTATGGTTTTCAAAAAACGCTTGTGAGCAATCTATCCGCCGGAAGTGGCTCTAAAAAATTACAAAACATGCTTCGAACACTCTAGATGATGTACAAACAGTTCATTTATAAGAAATAAAATGTCGTCGTTTACGAAAAAATTCATAAAGAGATGAAAACGGAAACAAAACCGCCGGTAGTTCGCTCGAATCGACGGTTAGATTCCACCCAGCGCGACGGTGAAGGTTTAAGGTGCTGCATCGCTGATGTGCCGCGCTTCCGTGTCTTTTTTCACTCTAATCGCAGCTTCCGTTTAAGACGATGGACCACAAACGCTCTTTCCTTCTCTCTCGCTCCGCAGCGAGCACCGATAGCGCTGTCACCTTCGCACCGGTCGATGTAGTTCATTGCCTTAACGTTGGATATATTTCGACGTATCTTGCAACTCGTCGGTCGGTTGATAACCGCGTCTTTGTGATGCACTGCGGCTGGGTAGTTATTCAACCCGAGCCATCATGGCGCCAACCGAATTTCATAGTCGGTTAGGTACTCACAGCTTTTACCCCCCCCCCCCCCCAACCTCCTCTCTCGCCACCCCCTCGCGGCATTTCGAGCTTTTTGACTCGACGAGCTTCCGGTCGGGCCAAGATTCACGCGTCAAATATCTCCGTTTTCAACTAAACTCGCGTCTTCTCCCCCTAACTTCCCTTTGCACGAATATTTCGCTTCGCAATGAGAAGGATCCAACGTTGCGACGTAGCGAAACGAAGTTGACGTTACTTGCAACCCTTACACTTCTTTGCGATTATCCTTGTAGCCATTTCCTTCGAGCTTGCACACTCAACGAATTATACAACTCTTCTGGCAGCTTTTTGGGTTCTGGCAACGTTCAAACTGTTCTCTCGCTTTTCGTACGTACTCGAAACTTCATACATTTTGCTCGATATCACTTATTCCTTCTTTTGATCGCTGCTTCCGGCTCTTCGTTGCTTATACTTTTCCCCCTCCATCTTTTGCTCTCTCCCTCGCGCTGATCCTTTCATCGTCATCGCTTTTCGCTGACGATGGATCCCTCTGCTTTATATTTTCAGGGGGTTGAAAAGTTTATGGGCCGTTGGGTTCCTTTACGTCAGTTCCCTGTGCGTCGAACGCGTATTTCGTTTTTTTTTTTTCGGTTCGTTTTTTTTATATAGATTTTTTTTATGGCCCGCCCTGAGCGTAAGGCGATGGATTCGCGGAAATCTTCTTTTGAATTCTTTGATACCTAATCATCCGCACTCGGAAACCCATATCCTGCTTATGAGTCACGGAGTTGACTCATGGGGTGGAGAAAAAAATGAAATAGGGAAAATTTGTCTTCTCGGCGAATTTTTTTTCCATCGGTAATTGAGAGTCGTTTTGTTTTATCGTTTTTTTCAACGAGAATGATATCTCTAAGGATTTTACAGTTTGTCAGGAAAGTCTTTAAGTCTGCGATAATTAGAAGGAATTGTTTTTCTTCGAAAAATTGAAATTTCAACACAGTAAAAAAAATTCATGCAAAAAAGCTAATAATTTTCCGAGATTTGAATATTTGTAAAAAACGTTTGAGTTATATATTATTGAGATATTATACTTTGAGATAATTAAAAAAAATTTAATTAGGAGAGATTGGTTTCTGTCAAGAAATTGACATTTTTAAATTTCAGAAAAAAATCGAAAAAGCAACTTTTAGGTTACAGAAAAATTGATAATTCTCTTAAATTAAAATGATTGTACAAAGTAAATTATGTACCATCACGATACAAGATTGAGATCGTCCCTGTGGTGGCGGCTTCAAAAAGTACATTTATTTCAAAGTCCGAAAATCGAAATTTCTCACAAAATAAAATTCGACCAACCTATAAAAAGAACTCCATTCCAATAATTCCCGCAAATCTCACAAAAATTCAAACGCAGAAACATCGTACATTTCTCCAGACTCCGCGCAACCATTGATAACCAATCCAATTCAATCGATAAGAATCCCATAACGTCCACATCCCATGGATTAACGATCGATGCGACCTACACAACCATGACGCATCTATCGTAAACTACACGTACGTACAAATTGCCGCGTTCGACAACGTCGACAGAGTCGTACGAGTCGTATTGCGACTCTCGTGACGCTTTGGGACAAGTTAGACAGCGCAGGGGTGGATGGAAGAGTCGCCAGTCGTGTGATAGGATCATCGGAGATATGAATTATCTGTCCGTGAGGGATTAACCGTCCCGGATTGTTACGTAAAGCGTAACGTTGAAACGTTTCGGGTGTGCGATGCTGCACACACTGCGTTACGACAAGCGGTATAAAATCAAATTGGAAGTTGTCGAGGGTTAGCCTCGCGTTGTGCCGTGTACCATTCTCCGTTGTTCTCCGTCCCGTCGATCTCGCTATCTCCTCATCTCCGGGCAATGTTTCTCTGTCTTTCCGTGTCACACGGTACAACGAGCGAGACGAGATTTTGACTCGATTTCGAACGCACCGTCGCCTGATTTCCCATTGTTTCTCCCGCGGCAAAGCACGCTGGGGGATTATCGGTCGGTGTTTATAGGCTGATACTGCTGCTGCTGCTGATGCTGCTGCTGTTGGTGATGTTTCTCTCGGTTTTATTGTCGCCGGGCTGCCGAACCAAGTGGAAAATATATATATGGAATTGGACTTATATATTCTGTAGACAGACTGTGTATATTGATCTACGGAGAATTCATGGGTGATAAATGGAACCGTATCAAATCTTCATCGGTGATATGTATGATAGATGAAGTAAAATTTAATATTTATGCTGATGGACTATTATTATATATTCTCTATGCTGTCTTGGTATAATTCATAAATACATTTTGATATAAATGATAATAATGAAAATATGATAATTATTATTTTGATTAATAATTTTATTTATACATAAATTGTTAATCAAATAATAGTAATTATTATATTTTTATTATCATTATTAATATGGAAATTTATATAGAAATTATATGTAGACAGCTCAAGATATGTATTTATTGTATACAAGCACAAATTGAACAATAATCGATATAACAATTATCATTATATGATTAATAATTGATAGATGAATTATTAATCAAATAATACTAATTATTATATTTCTTTTCATTTTATCTCCTATTATTATTATTTTTCATATCGTTTACTTTATTGCGTACAAATTATGTACAGATTTTATAGTCTCCATACATATCCGATTCTATGTACACTATATATATATTTTTATATACATATGTATATAGTAGGTACACAATGCTATACCTAAGTAAAGCTGTACATAAATCTATAACCAGAAATATTTTGCCACTCGGAAAGGGAAACTCGGATCACCGGCCCAAGCCCGAACCATAACCACGGTATGCAATCATCAAACGTCGAATGAATCAAATATTTCGACAGAGTCCGGGGAGAAATCTATCGGGTGATTAGCGAGAGCTTCACAACGGTTCTCGGTATCGATCTCCGGGCGTTCGATGATCTTCAAAGGGCGATTCGAACGCATCGAAAATGAGCACGGCGTACATAAATGTACAATCGTCGGTAACAACACGGTGGTAAATATTTAGTGGGCCAGTGAAACTCGTGTAACGGTTTTCAATGGCATTGATTGCACGAAAATTGATTCATCGGAGTTCGTTGGCTCGTCAAAGGGCTTTTATCGAAGAAAATTGTGGTACACATACGAAACGTTGGCCAGTTGCGTGGCAAGATTCGACCGAGGGCTCATCAATAGCTGTGGAAATGTGGGAGTGGGGAGAATATTGAGTAATCCAACGGTTGATACGCCGCTGAAGAGAATGGCGAAGCTTCGTGCGTGATTTCTGAGATGGTTGTCAGCGTTTTCGAAACTTCGGTAGGAGGTTTCTTACATCAGAATTTTTTTTTTAACGACCAATTAAGCGATCGTACTGTAATAACCTGTTGACAAGTGGACCACGAAGAAACTTTTGATTTTACAAGCAACGTTTAGGGTTTGTATTTCATTGGAATTAATTATAAGGTTTGAAGAATGGAAGACCATCGATCATCGTAACAAGACGAAAATCAATAACATTTATACTTCGTGGCGGCCGATGGAGATGGTCTGATCGACGCGATCGCCTCCGGCCGAATATGGATAGGGAGAGGGATCTCAAATCATGGGATTGAAACTCTTCTATCCTCCGATGTGGTCGATGATTTTTTTTTTTTCAGTATTTTTTGAATTTGACGACTTCACTCATTTTTTTTATTTAGATTTTTTAGACCCCCCTCCTCTTTTTTATTTCCCAGATATTTTATCGAAATTGAGGTATTTTTTTAATAAAATATATTTTTCCAATTTTGAAAAAATATTCTCTAAGATTTTAATATATGATAATGATCATCTATCGAAAAAGAATCGAGAAAAAACATGGAATCAATCTCGTAAAAAAATCGATATTTCGATTATTTTCGATAGAAAATCGATTTTTCAAATTATTTTCTATTATTTATTATTTAAAAAAAAATATTTAAACAAATTACGATCTAAATTACAAGAATCTGATTCAATTTTATTTTTCAATCAACTCATTTGATTTACCTCTAAACCGAACATATACCCGTAACTGAAGACTACGATATTCACTACGTTCCATGTCGTTAAGAACATCCGCGCCTGAAGGGAAAACGATTCGATCTCGCATCGAACGATGAAACCCCGCGCCGGTAATCGTAGGTCCCTGGAAGGCCAATTATTCGTAAGATATACCTCGTAGATCCGGAGGCTGGGTCGTTGCTCAACCGTGGCTGCTGCCACGTCTGCCATTGCCGCTATTGCGAGATCCACTCTCGTCTGTAGTGAGACGAAATGCGAAGGGACTCGAGAGTAATACAAACCGTCGTGGAAGGAGATCGATAAGCTTGGATTCTGGGTCCCTATCTTCCGTTCTTTCCTTTTCCCCCCCATGTGCCCTTTCCGCTTTTTCGCCACTCGCTTGCTTGGGCACATCCTGTCCTCATACCCCACTTACCACTCTTAACGCAGCTTCAGTTCCTCCGGATTCTCCACTCCATGATCCCTTTTCATCCCATCCAGCACTTTCTGTCGCTCATCCCGCTCGCACTTATCTCACCGAACCTTATTCACCGGATTCGGACCCCCCCCCCCTCCCCGCCCCCCTCTTCACTCACCTCCCTTCGGTCTGGGGTTCGCTCGACTACCGTATTGGATGCGTGTGTTTGTGCAGCCCCCGAATTTGAACGTACGCTCACATTTCCTGGACCGGGTTTGCTCTTGCTTTATTTCTCTAACCATCGAGATGATGCCTCATTCGTCTCCCTCCAGTGTGGATTATTGCCTTTTTCTTTTATTTTTATTTTTGTTTGATAGGAGAATGAACAATTGGATCGAAATGACGGGGGAGATGTATTTCGAGTAGCTGCGATCGTCGTAAATTCAAACGTTTATGGTTTAATCGGGGAAAATCGGTTGGATCGAGGGCGTAATTCGATCGATGAGGATAGGAGAAGGACTTGAGGGTGTTTTTCTTCGCCTGTGGATTTTCGTTTGATAAGGGAATGAACGATTCGATCGAAATGACGGGGGAAAGTATTTCGAGTAGCTGTGATCATCGTAAATTCAAACATTTACGGTTTAATCGTGAAAAATCGTTGGATCGACGGCATAAATCGATCCACAAGAGTCTCGAAAGGACTTGGAGCTACTGATGTTGCTCCGTTTGTGGCAGAGTAGAGTAGAGTAGAGTATTCACCAAGGGTGGTCCGAGGCATACCGACGAGAGCAGCGAGATACGACCACAGCTTGCTCCGTAATATCGCTTCAGCCGGCTTTCGTTGTTCTTCATCTTCATCGTCTCGCCAAACTCCGCACAGGCTTATATTGACACGGATTTATCGCCATCCGGGCTCTCGGATTACCGTCAAAATAACTCAAGCGGAGTTAAAAAAAACTTTTCGAGTTCGATAACGAGCGTCACAAAAACCGATTTATCGTTCGCCAAACGATGCGCATCTAATTGCCGGAGTGTAGTAAAAATATAAAATAATAATGCAATGAAATAAAACGAAACAAAATAAAATAAAATAAAAATAAAATAAAATAAAATAAAATAAAATAAAATAAAATAAAATAAAATAAAATAAAATAAAATAAAATACAATAAAATAAAATAAAATAAAATAAAATAAAATAAAATAAAATAAAAATAAAATAAAATAAAATAAAATAAAATAAAATAAAATAAAATAAAATAAAATAAAATAAAATAAAATAAAATTCTTTTCATTACATCCAAATCGTGTTAGAACGCGGTGACTAATTTGTTATTTATGGTAAGCTCGGTATATCATTGGTGTAACTGTCAGGTGTCCATTCCCGTGTCCAAATATATTATTTACCTTGGCAGGGTTTCACACGATAGGGCGATTCGGGGGTAACTGTATCAGCCGATTACGTTAGGGTCGGACTTGGGGGGGGGGGGGGGGGGGGATGAAACGGGGAGAACGGACGGTCGAGTGGCGGCAGTCTCTCGAGTTATATACCCACGTAGGGGAGTCAGGGAGGAGGTTGCTCTCAGGGGTGGCTGGTGGCATTGGTGGCGCATAACGTTCGCAGAAGCAGCGGCAGCAGTGATATCCCACAGCTCTCGAAACGCCGACTGGTGTTTCTATCGCCTATATACGGTGTACAGGGTTGGGTAAAGCGAGTATACAGTTGCATTCGGTTCTCTCGACGTACTCCAGCGCCCTCGTACGGTCGAAGCAACCCCTCGGCAACCCTAAATCCCCCGTAATTTTCGGTCCCGGGCACCAAGCATGCCCGGTACCGCACATTTGCGCGCACTGGCGTACTTCAGCGCAGCGAGGGAGAGAAGCCACGTGACCGGGTGAAAGTCGACGTAAAAGCGACGAATGCGCGCGACGATTAATTTTATAGACCGTGCAGCGATAACGGCAACGTCATCAACGGTGAAATCGTCGTCTCGTTTACGACGATGAATTTCGAGGATTTCGAACATTTAAATCGCACCCAATTACATTCGATTCGAATTTGTTTGAGTCGAATTCGTGTGAAAGATATTTGAGAGATATCATTTGTATCAATTGTTTCGAATAATCTTGCTTCGAAAATTTTTTTTCGATTTTTTTCTTCCACATGTATATTTACTACTTCAAAAATGTTAAAGGATCGGAATTTTTTTTAGCGAAACGTCTTAATGCATATGATGGGTGCAGAAATCAAGTCTTAATATTATTACGCGTAGTTCGAAATAATTGACACAATTTGGAGCCAAAAAATGTATGGATTACGAAATTCAATAGATTAGATTTACCTAAGTTCTCTTTCTCTGAATCAATTGCATCTTTCCATGGTCACAATTTTTCCAATGCCCTTAAAGCTTCACAAAATCTCCCTTTCGCGTCCTGCATACATACCTAAATTTTTTCCAAAGCACCCCTAAAATCAGATATTTCAAAGTCGCAGAATTTTTTTTCTGCTGTCTTCTTTCCGTACAATTACCTAAATCGTGTTCGCAATTGATAATGAATTATTTCGCGCCATGGTGAGAAACAAAAAAAAAATCGTATAAAATGGCGTATTCTCCGCGAAACGTTTGCGACAAAAAAAAAAAAGTTAAAAGCAATGTCGTTTCCGTACGGGAGATAATTTGATTGCCTGGGTTTTCTAGGTGGTCCCATTCCACCACGAGTTCCGGGGTCGGTTCGGGTTAATAGCCCGGTTGATCGAACTTACTTTTCCATTTTCGTTGGATTGTGTGTGTAAAGCGTGGCGCTCGCCGAACGGGCCACAATTCGAGGCCAAAGGGGGCTGCAATGGGCGCTGGATGGCTCGGAATGGAAAATAATTGGTAAAATATACAGTAGGTAGGGACAGTGTGTAACGGCGGAAAATCCGTTCGTTTGGCGTCTCTTTCTCCCTCTCCGAATCTTCCTCTCTCTCTCTCTCTCTCTATATATATACATACACGAGGCCAATTCGCATGGGTAAAAGAGAGAAAGAGAATTTTATTGTTTTAACGAGCCAGCAACGCCGCTCTCCGGATGCTCGTTCACATTCGAAATTAAAATTTTCCTCAATTAATTGACTGCAACTCTTGATCGTCCATCACGATTCATTCACTACCGTCCGAATTTTGCATCACTTCTATCAATAGAAACTCCGATATCCCGTGGTTGTATTCACAGCGATTAAAACGGGTAATTCGACGAAGGAACAATGAATAAACAAGTGTCCGCTACTCGTACGTTCCAGATGGGACATAAAAAAAACCGTGAATGGCCCTACGAAACTTATTTTGACGTGAATGACGCATCGGTTCTATAATATTCAATCATTAGATACTGTAGGATATACGTATATATATATATATATTATATACATTTATGTAGGTATACGAAGTTCCCTGCAACAGTTCGGGCCACTTCGTTACACCCTGTTACGGCGATACATTATTTTTCGCCCTCCGCCCTATTTCGAACAGTCTGCCGCGAAACAACTGCAACTGCAGCTGTTGTATCTCTTCGCAACTCATCGGCCACCGACGGCACCGTATAAACTCTGCCCTGCTTCCCTTCTGTGCATTCGCCGCAGTGCCATCGATTATTTGTCTACGGCGCGCGTACCCACAAGATTAATAGAACTAATCGACAGCGAAGGTCGGTCGGTGGAAAGAGCGAGAGAGAGAGAGGAAGAGAGGGAGCCATGAAGGAAGCTGGTCGCGTGTGACGTAAAAAAAAAATGGTTTATCATAGAACCTCCCCATTTTTCCAACGCTTCGATTCGTGCAGACGGTATTTTGACCGGTCTGGCCTATCATCCATCCCTTAAGCATCGTTGGGCCGATTTCACGCTACGCCACTGCACGGAAAAAAAATGGCGTGGAGTTGAGAACCCAAACAAAAGGCGGACAAGTGGGAGTAGATCTCGCGCCTTGAAGGTTCTGGATCGTTGTATTTTGATAAATAGATATTTAATGAATGACCTGAAATTTTGAAACGCAATTTTTACGGATTTTACAAGCGTGCGAAGGTAGAATTGGATATTAACGATTTTTTTATTTTTTTATTGTGCTATAAGAAGTTTCTTTGTGCCAAATTTTAGTGTTTTCGGTTCGAATACCCTATAGATTTTGATCATTAGTGAGTGACTTGACTAATGAATAACAAACTGATCTTTAAGGCAACAAAGTAATCCTCGAAACGAGAAAAAAGAACTGAGATTATATTTTACTTTTAATCTATTACAGTTCTGTTTTAAAATTGAATTTCGTATCAATTGTACTGAGCGCTGCGAGTGACCGGCATTGTCCACGTCGGTAGTGTATTACTGTATTACTGTATACAGTTTCTCTGGGCAGACTCAGAGCGTGCAACGTTCCTCCAACTGCCTCTGCCAGCTGTCGTCAGTAGGATACTCTTCTGCGTCCTTTTCACATGCCTTCTCTCTTTCTCTCTCTCTCTCTCTCTCTTTTTTGCCTCCCCTATTCGTTCTTCATCGCGCCTTATATTCGCCCTCACAACAATTCTGGCTCGCGTGCCCCAAAGTCCCTGAAAAGTTATCGGCCGGAAGTCCGATGACGTCGTGCGTTTAAAACGAATTCTACTGTACACAAAAGTACCATGGTTAAACCGCCCTGTGGAAAAAAAAAGATTGCAATTCACGTTTGAAAAAAAATAAAAAGGGTGAAACTTTTTGCACACTAGAACACGTATGTTGGTGCGACGGAGAATCGAGTATATTTTACTGCGGCTATCGCGGATCTTCACAGACCCTGCGTACACTGCGACCGGAAGGCAAATGCAATCGCGCAAGCGGGTGTCGGCAGATGCATTTTCGGTGGCGAAACCTAACGCGGCTGTTGATATATAACAGAAATACTGGCACGCAACCCGACGAGAAGTCTTGGTCATTATCGATACTGGCCTCCGTCGTAAATTTACCAAAGCCGACGTCGATCAACCCTCAATTAAACACACATCTGTATGCATTGTTTTATAGGAACTGAGACGAGCCTTTATTTTACTTTATTTTATTTTTCTTTATTTTATTTTTATTTGATCTCATTTTATTTTAATTAGGAGCAATCAATTACTTTACACCGCCTCAAATAATCACGAAAAAAATTTTCATCCATCTCCGGTGAAAAAGTGCCAACATTGCAACATCGTTTCGCAAATTCGCTTGAAACATGAGATTACTTCATCAGCATGGAAATTCGGGGTTTGCCGGTGAAAGGGTCGACGTGAGTACCTTTCACGAGTACGTTAAACATATACACGCGGCTGGGTATTCATTAAAACCTTTGACACGTGATAATAACAATTTTTTAGAAAAGAAAAAAAGCAATTTATCCTTTTAATTAAACTGCTGAAAGAGTCTCACTGTGCGCTGTATTGAATTTTATTTCCGTAATGGCTTTGAAAATTTCAAAAATAAAACGTAAAACTGGAAATTTCAATTTCCCATTGGAAGAAACGTCCCAAAAGATCGAAATCGAGATTCGTAATCGGTAAAAAAAAAAAAACGAAAAAGAAGACAATAAAAAAGAAATCGGTTCGACGAGAGTCGACTAACCGCGAGTGCAACCAATGGCGTGTCGCACAGATTATTGCGGTACGTTGTAGACAATCGAATCACGCGGTTGACTCTCGAATCGTAAAAATTTTTTCGGGAAAAATCGTGAAGCCCACGACCAGATGCGACGCAAAGAGTTCTCCCATTTCCGAGGCGGAAGCGTAGCCAGATGGCGTAAAATCCTGTCCATTGTCAACGCGACCACATACCCCGCATGGCATTACGTTACACCGTGCGTACAGAGAAATCCACACATTCATGCATGCATACATGCGTATATACGTATATATGTCGATGAATATCGTTGGCTCGAGCAATAGATTGCAGGTCGTCGTTCTGGCTCTTCCGGGCGGCGCTCGAAGGGCCGAGTTCGATCGCCTCGCCCTCGAACGAATGATCGGTATCGACATATACAGGGTGATTCATTTGCGTTGGCACAGCGAAATATCTTGACAACAAAGTATTTCAGGGAACGATGTTTTTTATAAAAGTTTCGTGTCGCTCAAAATCCAAAAAAGGGACAAAATAATGTGATATTGTACTTTTGACTTGGTGGAGGTTTACGAGGTCATGTGGAGGTCAATATATTTTTTATTCCAATGGAAATGAGTATTTTTATTCTACAGATTTGCATTTTATACGAAGGAAAATTAAAGACTTACATCCCAAATTGCTTTTAGTACATCAATTTATTAAGAGATAAATAATCTTATAATAAACTTATAATTATTATTGTCGGTATTCAATAAAACAGTAAATTACGAGTTAATTTGAGGAAAAGAAAATTTATTCCATAGATGCTCAAAATGATTAACTACAATAAATTTTTGAAGAAGTTCCATGAGAGATGGTTGATAGCGTAGTAAATTTTATCTTTCAATGCCTCTGCAAGCATTTTTCAGTATTTTTTATCACGCTGTAAATTCTTTCTTCGAGGTAGCCTCATAAAAAAAAAGAAGCCTCGTAAGATCCGGCGACCTAGCAGTCCCATACACTTGCAGCCTATCCTAATGTCATGCTCATAAATTCTGAAATACCAAAAAATATTGATGTACAAAAGCAATTTGGGACAAACATTTCTCATTTTTCCGTAGAAAATGCAAATCTGCACCAAAAATGTATACGTTCTTAAAAAAAAAAATACTATTGACCTCCAAATGACCCACTAACCCTTGACAGAATCAAAAGTTTCGATACCACCGTGTTTTCCCGCCCTTGAGCCATGAAAACCTTATCGCAAACACGTTTTTCTAAAATCCGTTGTTCTCAAGATATTCAGTGCCAATTTAAATGGGCCACCCTGTATACGTATATGCACAGACTGTATACATATATGTATGTATATCGATGATAATCATTGCCATGTCCCGGGCGCCGCGGTTGAAATAGCTCGGGGCAACGTACACGCGGAGAATCCCGAGAATAAGGCAGGGTGCATCCGCACACACTCGGACTATCGCACAATACCATAATGGTACACTACGCCGTCTTTTGACAATGGGGTTTTATGCGCTCAGTTGTGCCGCTCACGCTCGTTCACTCGCAATAGATTATATACATTCATGCATGTACATATATTTTTTATACGTGTAGATTAGGGTGGTTCTTATTTAGGTCATTTTCGAATTTTTCTTTCTTGTTCGATTATTATTCCGTGCGGATTTGAGAAGAAGGAGATTTGAGGGAAGTTTCCGGTTTATTCCTGCTGATTATTTTTGGAAAAATTCAATATCTTTTAGAAAAAAAAAGATACTTATATGGGTCGTCTCATGCTACGTTTACGGCGTTCGTCTGACGATTATCGTTCAATTTATTCGAATAATTTCGAAATGAGTATAATATTGGAGTATCTTAGGGCCCTACATTGATTGTGGTTGTTTGAGAAGGTTGTGTTTGGGTCTTTTACATAAATTGAGAGAGGGGAGCTCTGATATTGCAAATTATTTCATACATGTATATTTTTTTTCATAGCAGTAGGATTCATATGCGTTCATTTCAATCAGTATTAAATTTTTCCACTAATAAAAAGTCACCCCAAAAATGTCATCACTGAAAGATATAAAAATCACCTAAATAACCTAAACAAAAAACTTCCCCTCGAATCCGCGCGGACTAAGAACTATCCAAAAAAAGCCAAATCAGGCATAACATCTTTGTTATTTTTTTAAAATCGGTTGCGACCTTGTCGCGACATAAATTCGAAAAATTACCCAAATAAGAACCACCCTAACGCGGATGTACGACACAGCCGATGGAATAAAATGCCGTGGCCGGCGTCGCGTGTCAAGTGAATGGTCGACAGCCGAGTCACGATGGATAATGACCGCGAGGTTCTCTCTTCCATCGCGCTGTGAACGTCCCGTAACCGATATTGAATGTACATATGGCACTCGGATTTAATCCGCGATGACTGTACACATACAAATCCCTCTTCGTATTCGTTCGTGCACTCGATATAACGCATTGTACGGTCGTGAATCTCTTCGATGAATTCGACGACGAAAAGCCCCGCGTGCACGTTAGCGCGATAATAATATCATTGATAATAATACGTATCGAATGAAAACGCATTAACCGCGTCCTCGATTTTCCTTTCATACGATTTACGTAGATAATTGCATACGTTCGACGGCAAAATACCCGTATTGAAAGTTACATTCAGAGTGGAATATTCTCGTTGTCGCACACAGAGCGATGCATTAATGTTGACGGCAGAGAATTATCTCGAGAAGAACGTATTGAAGGAAGGAATAAATGTTTGCAACAAAAATTTCATGGTACCGAGAAAAAACTATTACGAAAAATTTATGCCGTGGAAAAAACAATTCGAGAAAAAAGATTGTTCTTTTGTTTTTGTGTAGAATGTAAATCTGTAGAAAAAAGTAAACATCCTTGTGGGGAAAAAAACAACGTTGACCTCTAAAAAACCTTGAAATTAAGATTAAAGTATTTTCATTTATTTTTGTTCCATAGAATGCTAGTTTGTAAACAAAAATACACTTTCCCATTAAAAAAAAATACTATGTTCGCCTCCAAACGACCTTGTAAACCTTCACCGAATAAAAAGTACGATATCACAGTGTTTTCCCTCTTTCCACCCATAAAACTTCTATCACGTGTTTTGTTTCCAAGATATTTTGCCATTCGAACCTAAACGTACCACCCTGTATATAATCAATCATTAACTCCACATCCGCCATTGAACATGCAAAATTTCGGATATTCTTGAACGACGCGAACTCTCGATACATTCGAATCCGCGAAGATTCGATAAATAATGCAGTGTGAATTTTTAACAGGCTGAGATATGACAGTCGATGAAGTTGTACACCGGTTTCTTTATCACGGCTTTTGTCGTACGATTCGCCGACGGAGTGAGAAAACCGAGAAGAAACAAAGATCGCCCATGTATACGTATACATGCTATGCATTCGCGGGCGGCGCGAGGCAATCGCGAGTTCTCTCGTTGCTCTCGAGCCATGAATGAGGTATTAAAATCAAATGAGCGTCTCGTTTACGACGAGAACTTTTTATTGTGTGCCACCGGTACCGGCATAATCTATTCCTCGTCCCATCGTACCGTTGCCGGTCGTCGGAGCGAAGACTCCGCGAGTGCCGGAGCATCGATCCCGCGACAGAGCAGCCTCTTTCGACTCGGCCGAACGTCTTGTCTCGCTCTCTTTCACTCGCGTACGTCGCGACGCGGTAGGTACTCGATTACGAAGCGTTGGTTAGGCGGCAAAGTCCTCGAAGTACACTCGAGCGATTCTCGTCGCGAAAACTTTGCCAGCAATACCTTCTGTCTTGAGGTCGGAGCCGCAAGGGTTTGGTTGGCGCGTCTCCGAAGCTCGTTCGATTGTGTCGCCCTGCGGTCTTTTCCGATAAGAGGTTTTGAACGAATGAAAGCCCGGATGGACCTTTGTGCGAATTTTGTTTATTAAATGGAGAACTGTGGGGTTTTGTTTGGGAGCGACAACGATTTTGTCAAAAATAACTAATAGGGTTGATCCGAGAATTGCTTCGGATTGGAAATTATTAATATAGATAATTCTTGGCTTGCAATTATTATTTCTTTGGATTATAATTTAATCGTATTTTTAATTATAACTCGTGGAAACTATATGTAAACTATGTATAAACTATATGCACACTGTATATAAACTATCTATAGTCTATATATCGACTATATATGCCCGATACCATATGGAAACTATAGATAGTTTATGTATAGTTTATATATAATTCTATATTATATTATTATATTATATTATTATATTATTATATTATAATTTATATTTATAATTTTAGTTATTTATTATATTTATAATTTAGGTTTATAATTTTTTGAGATAATCATAATCATTTTTTATTTTATACTGTTCTATTATTACAATATTCGAGAAAAAAAAATAACCACTCATCATCATTAAATAAATATTATTCAAAAATCAACGTGTTTTCGTTGAAAAGTCCATGGGCTTGTATTCAGGTGCAACATGAGAACCTGAAAAATGGAAAAAAACGAATTACAACCCCATAGGCCTGTTGCCATCCTCCCTCCCGGGAGAACGAAGGCGAGGGTGCAAAGTAATTACCCAGATCTTTCGTGCGTATATGATTCGGCCAGGAAAGGGTGCTCGTGTTTTTTTATTAAATTTATATCAATAAAATAATAATGAAAAAAGAAGAAAAAACATTAAAAATTGATCCACGAACTCTCGGCCAGAAATTTTCGAGTGTCACGCAAATATTACGCACGCTGTGTCGGATCTCAACGTCGAACCCCGCTCGGCTATAATGAAATTGAAACGCATGGAATGTTCGAAATAGCCAGCAAATGTGAATATAAACTTCACGCGGGGATTGAAGCCGGCCACTCGGCCATATTTCGAAACACGGGAAAACTCGGTGAATATTGTTTTCATCGAAGCGTGGCCTATTTTTTTTTTTTTAATTTTTTATTTTTATCTCATTCATTGAAAATTCAGGAAATACGATGTCTCTCGATGATAGCAATATCATTTTCGAAATATTTATTGTCGAAAATACTGACTGCACTTGATAAAGATATTAATTGTTTTTCATTGTTATCACAGTTATTATATTTTTGTTTATTAACTCGCGCGTGTGATTCCACGAACATTCCGAATGAGTTTATCTCTCCTCCCTCTCTCTCTCGCTTTCTTTCTTTCTCTGTTTTTCATTCCCAGGCTAATCATTTTTTCGAGCAATGTATCTGGTATTTGTCGAATAAATACACTAAAATACAATTTTGGCGAGGGATAAATAAACTGCGTTACTAATCTATTCTCCAGGACGTACTCGCGTGTTCGTATGCGCGTGTATGTGTGTTTTTGGGTCAATTTAATTCACACATTTCTCTATTATTTATTTTCGTCGTTACAGCCGTCAGTTCATCCCCGCGTGATTATTATACGCATCGATAATTTCACATTTTTCTATTTCCATCCCATATCATAAAATTCTCAACCGCACCGAAAACACCGCAAATTTATGGAGACAGAAAAAAAAACCCAAACCGTGTTTCATGCTCGAAGTACAAAATGTTTAAAAAATAATTTTCATTGTATCGTACTTTTTTTCCGTACTTTGCGCAACGCCGAAAAACGTTAAAAACGGCACAAGAATCCGTCAGAGTCGGGCGATTGTGCATAAAACCGAGCCAGACGGTGCGAGCGCTGAACCATAATGGGTTTGTAATTTTTCATCACGCGCTCTTGATCCATTGGCCTTGTCGTCGAGTCTGCGAGCGTCGAACCCGATCGATATGCTCCCATTGCGCTCTCGAGCTCTTTGCAAACTTCTTTTTTTTTTCTTTTCCCATCTTCTTCTTCTTCCACTTCTCTCTTTCATTTTTTTTCACCACCCCCTCCTCTTCTTCTCCTCCCGCTCATTCAACCAAACTTATAGTTCACCGCTTCTTTCGGATCGTCTTCGTCGTTGGTCGGCCGCACGAGCGAAACGAGCCACTCGTCTCGTCTCGTTCGACCCATCAAGGCGTCCCGAAGGGTAGACGATTTTTTTTATCGGCCTCGCCACGACGCTTTTCGAAGGGGTCGCTCGTCGGGCTGTCGAACGAGACCGGCAACGGGATGGAGAATCGAGAGACTACGTCGGAGCAAAAGCGCGCGCCCTTCACCCTTGAGACTCGTCGTAATCATTCGGAACTCGTGTGCATCCTTGCGAGGATACCGAGTACGTACTCGACGAAGCAATCGTACGAATTGCCGCGTTATACCCACGAAAACACACACCCGCGATTCTCGAGAGATCGATATTACGGGACCGAAACGGAGCGCGCCACCCGGTATAACGCAACGACGAATTTTTTTTAATTGCGATTATTTTTTTGGGGGGTAAATTACGCGTTGTTTTGATAGAGCGGATTGTTAGAGTCGTGTTGGTACGAAGAAAAAGAGGTAATATGTATTATTAAGCCACGAAGTTTACATTAGTTGACACATGAAAATATTCGTATAAAACTTGAAAACTAATTAGATGCGCGAAATTTTTCTTTTTTAATTTTTTTATATCATGTGGGTTATCATTTGAAATGGCTTCTTATGTGGAATACAAAAATATTCTTTTTATCATCCCAAATAGCGTACTAAAAAAAAATATTCTCAAAAATATGCGAAAATATAGAATTCCCTCTCATTTTCAAACCGACTGGATTTGAAATTTTCAAAAAATCCGGGAATATAACGTCTCACTGGAAGCCTACAAAAAAATTATAACGAGAGTCCCACGACTTATAGATTCCTTAAAATTAATCATCGATACATCAGCTCTTTTTAAAAAAAATATCAATTTCTTAAATTTTATTTACCAACAAAACAGAGAAACTTAAATCGTCGACTTTTTTTCGAATCACAATAAAGAGATACAGAGATTGATACATTCTCAACCGTCGTGCACTTGGAAAACTGAATTCTAACGGCAATAATCCTCACGCGATTTCAAACAAACGCTCGACAACCGAGAAAGCTCAATCTCCCATGACAGAACCCCACTGCATCGTCGAGATTCCATAAGAAATCCTTATCAGCGATAACATATAAATTCCACACGCAGCTACAAATCATTTATCATCCTTTACAACCCAAATGACTTGCAACTTGGCTCGTGGGTGATGGATACATCCACATCTATCCGTTCACCATCAACTCGAACGTTTTATACACACGTTCGTGTAATTAATCATCCAACTAACTAAGAAATCAATACTCCTATCCCGTCTTTACCCCCCTCGGTCGTATGTCCCGTTCACCCCGCTGTCGGAGAATCAAGCCAAAGGCTCTTTGCTTTATTTCCCTTATTAATTCATGCGCAAAAATCATCGCACGCGAGGTACAACATCGCATACGAGGGCTCCGCGTTGTGTACCGACCGAATTAATGACTCTTCGCAATAACGCTCCGTTGTTATCCTTGTTTTCTTTTTTTCTTCCACACGCACATCGAAGTCGCAAGCCGAAACTACAAATACCACCATAGGAATTACGCATACGTATAGGCAGCACGCCTACTTGTCACCCTGGCTCCGACCACTCGCCTCGTTCCGACCCTCCCCAAGAAATCCATATTAACAGGCACTCGGTTTCGCCCCATCAATTACAAAAAAAAAACTCCCCTCAAAAAACAACGGCAAAAAAAAACCAACGAAACAGGTAAAGAAAAAGAGAATAAATAAATACAACCGTGGCGGCGTAGAATCGACTGGTTAACGTATTCAAGATCGTTTATCGCGGCTCGGTCCGTTTGACGGGGTGGTTTGGCAGCGGCGAGGAACGAAAGCGAGAGTTTTGCCCCCGGAGTCGTTGTCCAGGTCGGCCGTCAACCGTCGCCGTGGCACACACGACCGGTTTGCACCGAAGGGGCCCCGAGTGAGTTCTTTCAACCACCGCCCCGACCCCTCAAACCGTTCGTCGTATCGCGGAGAATCTTTGACGTTTGTTCGTAGGGCGCGACGCGAACTCGCCGAGGTAAAAAGTCATTCTGGCGAACGAATTAACGAACTAACGAAGCTTCAAACGTGTGGAAGCATTGACGAGGTAATTGCGAGGAACTCTTGTACGCGCATATTTTGTTCTGTTGACGAAGCATACACAGCCGTTTCAACGATGATTAGTGGCAAATAATGCGTTTCGTTTGACAATGGCACACAGCGCCATTAGTGTTGCTCGCGTAGGGCCCAGCGGGGTCATTGCTCCACGGGGAAGTCGATACGAATGCGTCGAGTTACGTTGATTTCAGCGGCTGCGGGAGTTGGTGCAAAACGCGTTTCCGCGTGTGTGACAATTGTGTGTGAGAGAAAGAGAGAAAGAGAGAGAGCATGGAGAAGGGCCGCGGTGGTGTTTAGGGCCGGTGGGCCCTATTGTGCCCGCATCGCTTCACTGTGCCCCGAAGAGGGGCCGCCAACGTCGATCCGGGACGTCGCGCGTGCGACGGAACTTGGAATAAAAACCGGCGAGCCTCGATCAATCCCTTCCATCTGCTTCCGGGACGGGACGATGCGGCTGTGTACGACTTGGTGCCTTCACCTTCTTGGTGATTTCACTTCTGAGCGTTGTTAGGTTGCACTCGGTACCGTGAACGCAATGGACGCGGGAACATATGTTGGTACAACGGTTCACGTTCAAATTGTTTGTATCTGGATGTGTTTATATGTTTTCTACGTTTAAAAATAACGAAAACACTCATTTAGAGCACAAGTTTTAGCGTTAGGGGTTGAAAGGTCCCCCTGTGACCTTTCTGAAAGGCTTACGAAATGTGACTGCTGAGGGTTGACAAAGTATGTATGCATATGTGTATATAGGAGTTAAAGGCTATATGCATGCGCTCAAAGGGCAGACCGTTTGGTCCAAATTCGCGAGCCTTAATTGCGGCGGCTGCACTGCGCAAAATTCAACTACGTCATCGACATTGCCGGTTCCCGTTTGTCCGTCGATTGCCCTCCCAGCGACTCAATTAATCAATCTACATAAAATCCCGTCGATTAAAAAAGAAGAGAAAGTAGATCCACGTTCCAGGATTGTAGTCAGCTTTTTCATTAGTCGACGTGCGTGGACCAGACGAAATATGGAAAAAAACACATTCAAGTATGATGAATTTGTATCATTTTCTGCCCTAAAAAATTAATGGTCCCATAAAAATGTGCTTCGAAGATTTCGCTAATGCGTAATCTCCGAATCTACCGAGGAGTATATAAGAAATTCCCATAGTCGCAGCGGTTAGCTGACGACTTAGAACGAGGCGCCATATAATACGGAGTATAATAAAGCGATGAACGCGACATCGTTCATGAAGCTCGGTCCTATCATATATACATATTTATAGTATATATACGTATATCTATATACATCGCCGCGGGATATAGACGAGTAAATCTCCTGCGGGGAATAAAGCTCTGGGGTGGGAAGCCGGAGGCTGGCGGTGGACCGGACGGGCATCAACATCGAGGGGTCGCCATGGGGGGGAAACTCGAGGTAAGAAAAGGCATCGAGCAGAAAAGAAAAAGAATAAAAAAAGGTTGTACAAACCGGACGAGAGCGAGATTTCTGGTTGGTTGTAATGCCTTCCTGGCTTTCGTCAAAGCCGATAACGTTTCTTCCCTCTCGCGAAGCCCAAGCTTGCCGGGTAAGAGTCAACCAGCGACAACGGCAACGCAGACGTTCTTCGTCGTTGTCGTTGCAGTAGTCGTCGTTGACGTTGTTGTTGTCTCCGTGGCTCGCGGCCGCAACCTTTCGCCGTTCTCAAATCTCGCGTTCCACCGACAACGAAACTGTACCGAGACGGCGAGGTATCTCGACACGCTCGGGGGATTTTAAATCTTACTCGCTACCGAGATTTACTTTACTGGGAGGTGGGGGAATACAACGACTGAGACGTCGACGAAAAAGACGGGGTCGCAGACGAAGACGAAGAGGAAGACGAAGACGAAGACGAGGACGAGGACGAGGACGAAGACGAAGACGAAGACGAAGACGAAGACGAAGACGAAGACGAAGACGAAGACGAAGACGAAGACGAAGACGAAGACGAAGACGAAGACGAAGACGAAGACAAATACGAAAACGAAGACAACGACGAAGACAGCAATGCAATGGCTATACTAAGTAGGAAGACATGCTTGAAGCGGTATAATCCACAACTGTGAGGCAAAGGCTGTATTTCAATGTATGTATATTTATTTACAAAACCGTGAGGAACCTACTGCCAAAGGTAATAAACAAAAGACTGCAAATAGTACAAAATACGCGTTGTGAAAAAAACTAGACAAGCTGGAAATATTATAATACAATTTGTACGGACAAGGGATGCGCAAAAAAGTTTGTATTACGAAGGAATAAAAATGTACAATGCGTTGCCGGTGGAAATAAAAGGTTGGCAAAAAGTTGAACAATTTTAAACGAATATCAAATGAACATGTTATATCTTTCGTACAGTAATATAAATATAATTGTAAGAACATATGTAATTACGCATCAAACAAGTAGCTGAGGAAGCTAAAAAACATTATATCAATCTCTCTCTCTCCCCCTTCCTCCCTCTCTTTGACGGGATATTGCACAGGGTATTACGTCCCACGCGAGCTTTTTCCTCGACGGCTAACCCGATATATATATCCACGGGGCTCTCTCGACGCCGTTAGGTGAAATAGTGCAGAACCGTCCCCAGGAAAAGGTGCGCGAGACGACCCGGCTTGTAGATCGGGGAACAGCTCGAAAGTCTGAAATGACGTCGCGGGGCGTCGATTTAGCCCGAGACGAATTTATTGGCACGCGATCGAAAAGTCGACGGCGGCAGCAGCTACCTTATCTGAGCTTCTGCCCCTTCCCAACCCGTCGATCGCCCACCCCTTGTCGACTGCTCGGCTGCTGGAGCGACGTGGCATCGCTCACCCCCTCGAAACGGCGGAGGGACGCTCGGTTGAGCCACGGAGCGGAGTCAGCTCACGACGGAGGGTGAGAAAAGAGCAGAACGTCGATGCTTGCCTCCTGCTGTTTCTACGCTGTGCCATATCCAACGAAGCTGGATGAAGGGTCGTTGGCGCGTGCCTCCGTCTCTCTCCCCCTTCGTCAACCCTCCCTCCCCGCCGCTACTGGTGCCGGGGAACGCATAGAACCTCGTGTAGAACGCCGATGAAACACACCGCGTCATCCTCGGTCTTTTCCTCTCCAGGGCCGGCGTAGATATAAACATAGAGAAAGAGAGAGAAAGGGAGAGAGGAAGAGAGAGAGAGAGAGAGAAAAACAGAGAAAGGGAGAGAGGAAGAGAGAGAGAGAGAGAGAGAGAGAGAGAGAGAGAGAGAGAAAGGAAGAGAGAGAGAGTGAGAGAGCGAGAAAGAGAGAGATTGATGACTTCTTTATTCTTTTTTCTATCTCTATCTCTATCTCTATCTCTATCTCTATCTCTATCTCTATCTATAATTATATCTCTATCTCTATCTCTATCTCTATCTCTATCTCTATCTCTATCTCTGTCTCTAATTCTATCTCTATCTCTATCTCTGTCTCTAATTCTATCTCTATCTCTATCTCTCTCTGAGAAAGAGAAGAGAGAGAGAGACAGAGAGAGAGAGAGAGAAAGAGTGAGAGAGAGAGAGAGAGAGAAAGACAGACAGAGAGAGAGAGAGAGAGAGAGAGCGAGAGAGAGTTCTATGCCGTCGCGGCTGTCAATCCACCGACAAAGGCGATTACCGAATTGTCGCTAATGTGATTTCGTCCCGGTAGCGAAAAAAGGGACTGGCCACTGAGGTGCAGAATCGTAGACGCGCGAGTGCGTATGTATCGCGTACCGGACGCGACAATGCAATCGCTCGGCTGTAACTAAACGTCGTGCCATAAGCGAGCAAGGGCTTTGATGTCACGGCCGGCGGGAGCTCAACAACGACGGTTTGTCTCTTTTTTTTTTTTTCGTTTGTAAGGACCGTGGAATGGCACATCGATTCGAAGCAGTAACTCGTTCGGAATTGGGGAATTTTAACGTGTAACTGTGCAATTTTGGCGGTGAAGGTAGATTGGAGTTTAGGGGTTGGAGAACAATGGAATATTTTTTGTGGTTCGGAGGCAAGAGCGAGATTCGGGAAAAGTGTTTTCGAGAAATAAGGATTCGATGAAATTTGAAGAGTCTATTACTCAAAGATATTTGAGTTTTGATATTTGAAACTTGGTTTGTTTTGCCTACCGATCTGAGACTATTGATAATCGACATATAGATAGAGAGGTTTCACGAAAACTTGCAAAAAATATATAAATTATTTTTTTCTTCAACGGAAAAATGGTGAAATTATTTATTTTTTCCCCTATGATAAATTTTCGGTTACTCTGTGTTAACAAACACTTCTTACAACCCCAATTGCAAGGATCTGACTTAACCTCATTTTTTGTAGAAAAAAAAATGGACTTCCTCGGTTTTTCCTGGAAATGACTTGATTGATGATTCTCGAAATCCCGAAAAATTCGTTAGACTCGAGAGCAACGTCTGTCACCCGAAATCGTCGGGAATGTCGCCGGGATGGTGACACAAGAACGCAGGCGGCTGTTCCTGTCTCGGATGGCGCGCGTGCCGTTCGCAAGAATGACCGCAAAACACCTGTCGCGCGACGGAATAAACGAGAGTGCGCGCGCTTGTGCGGAAGAAATATAATTATGCGTCCAGCTGCTTATAGAGGCTATCGGGGCTTTGTGCATCGTACAACGCGTCTTCGGTCGTTTGGTTACCACCGGAAAAATGTATATATCAACGTGTACCGAGACCCAGCCGGCCGCGCTTCGGCTCTGTCCGAAAATGTCTCTTTTTACCCTCTATTTTGATCTTTTTTATTTTCTTATTTTTTATTATTCTTAGTACAGGGTGGCTGAAAAATGTCTCTATGTTAAGTAACTCAAATAATTTCAAAAAAGCTACTTAGTTAATTTATGTTTACTTGAGATGGTGTAACAATTGTGAAATTTGTCATTGCTATTCATTATATATTATTATAATTATATTCATTCATTATATTATTATTATTTATTATTATATCTTATTTTGTATTACTATATACTGATATTTGCTCTATCGAAGAAATAAACACGGTTCATTCATCGAGAAACAAAAATAAAAAAAAATCTTTTTAAATAACCTAAAACCGTAACCTAAAAAAACCAAATAATAATCTAAAAGCCTAACCTCGACAAAACCAAAAACGAAAAAACATAAAATACAATACTAACAAGACTTATCCTCCACGCGATGCATTCT
Organism: Sussaba pulchella; assembly: GCA_963971145.1. NCBI lineage: Eukaryota > Metazoa > Arthropoda > Insecta > Hymenoptera > Ichneumonidae > Sussaba > Sussaba pulchella. The sequence continues at coordinate 2,135,200 of OZ020178.1, forward strand.
GGGTCGCACGAAAAAAAAATCTCAGAACAAACGCCTCCAAACATTTTTCCACTCAAAATCACCCCAAAAACAAGTGAAAAACCTCCCATTTCGCTTTTGAAAAATGCACATGAAGTATTTCCTTTTCCCCAATGGATCATAATCGTAAAGGCCGCGTATTGGTGCCAAGGATATCGCGATCTCCCCCAATTCCCGGCTGCACTCACGACTGCATTCGTCCGAAACGTGGTTTTTTGTTTTCAACGACCAGCCACCCTACATTTGTCGACGTCGGATCGCGCAATTTGTACGAGATACCGGCCGCAACTTTATACTTCGTGATATACGACGACGATGGAAACCGAGCAAGAAAACAAGATAGTCCACGAGAATTCGCGACCGCGTGTACAAACACCGTGAAAGAAAGAAAGACGAGAATATTCTCGCCAGCGCACGCACGCACGCACGCACGCACGCACGCACAGGGTGAGGAACAACCGGCTGCGTGTAACGTACACGCGATAAACTAGGTACATATACATTTCGCGAGTGTTCTTCATTGCGCGAGCGGGAGAAAGAGTTCAGGTTTGCGCCGGAGGTGACGAAGAGGAACAACTTCGTGGGATAGACGACGTGCGTGACCGGTGACGTCATATCCGGCTTGTGTATGAAACCCGGTGTGCACAGTTCTGCACGCACGCTCGGTTCATCCTCATTTTTCAAGATTCCCGGGAGGAGATTGTTGCGGACTTAAAAAAAAAATGAAAGAATTAAAAATACAAAAAAAAATATTACAAAGAAGAAGAAGAAGAAGAAAAACAAGTCACTCGTGCTGCGCGGAGGCATTTTCGTCCCACGATTTGTCTCTCCGGTCTGTTATTGCGGTCTTAACGTTATATTAAGAGTTACAATTTCGTATCCGGAGCATTATAATACGCATACGCCTTTAGGTACGTGGCGACGCGATGCATCCTACGCGCGTATCAAGAATCGGACGGGTTTAATGATAGATATCGTTGGTCAACGTGCATAAGAATTAAGATTGAATGATCGTGCATACCGCTTGGTAAACACACACATGCACATACGCACATACGTATTCACATTGGAGCGTGGACTCCGGATGATCCGGAATGAGAATTCAACGGCAACGGCTAAAGCAGAAGCGGAGACGATAATTAGCCCTTGCTGGGCGACCGCATGTACGCTGTGTATATCGCGTTAAATCTTCGCTGCCCGCGGGAGATAAAGCCAACCAATTATTTCAGTCTCCGGTTGCCGGTATACGTATGTGACGAGTTTACGCTTGTATGGGTGTGTTCGTTCGTAGGCCCGTGGGTGTGTGTATGCGTGTTATGTCGAGACACAGCGAGGCATAATTGCCCCGCGGGGCCTCATAATTTATCGGTCCACGAATCCTGCCACACTATACCCTATTCTACGTGCCTATCGCGTACTCCGGCCCCTCGTCTTCCACACCGACGTTGTGTAGACAACGCAGAAGCAACTCGGCTTACTCGTAGTCATCAATTTATTATTGTTATTATTATTATTATTATTATTATTATTATTATTATTATTATTATTATTATTATTATTATTATTATTATTATTATTATTATTTTAATGATTAGTATTATTAATATTATTCTTATTATTATTATTATTATTATTATTATTATTATTATTATTATTATTATTATTATTATTATTATTATTATTATTATTATTATCATTATTTTTATTATTATTATCATTATTATTATTATTTTTATTATTATTAGTATTATTATTATTATTATTAGTATTATCATTATTATTATTATTTTTATTATTATTGTTATCATTATTATTATTGTTATTATTATTATTATTATTATTATTATTATTATTATTATTATTATTATTATTATTATTATTATTATCATTATTCCTATTATTAATAACTGCATAACGAGTTCATTGATAATTATTATTCGGATAGCAAATGAATATAGTACGGCAAGCCCTCTTTGGATGATGAAAATAAGTAAATTAGTCGACATTATCTTCGTGAATGGTTACGGAAATTGAAGCCCCGTAACTACCGTGTCGACAGAGAAAAAAAACGTTATCTCCGTAGCGTCGAAGCTTACACCGTCGACGGGTCCCGGTATGTTTTTTTTTAAATTTAATTTTTTTTTCGGTTTCCCTACGTTTCTTCGACGTTCTCTGGGGAGCGATCAATTTGATCGGAATCTAAACGCGTAAATACCGTACCCGGGTTTGCCGCCGCTGCTCACTACACGCTAGCTTTGCTTTTCTCGCGTTAATTAAGGTTATCCGGCGGGGGAAGGGCGTGGGGAAGACGATGAGGCTAGGATAGAGGGGGCGGGGGTGGAGGGATACAAAGATGGTTATCGCTTTTGGGATTGCCTTCGAGTAAGACACAGCGGCAAGTACAAGCGAAAGGAGATATATCGACGGTGGAAGGGGAACCGGCAGGGACACGAAATTATTGCCAAGTTTCTTGTTCACTCGCTGCAGCAGTCCAAGTGTTCACGATGTGTGCCACTGTCGCGGTCGCGAGAAATCGTCTCTAATCGTCATGAATTATCTCGAATTGAGAGAACTTGAATTCTCGTCTTCCCACGAACGACGAGAATTACCAGAGAAAACATCTGTATAATATTATCCGGATCATGATAAACTTTTTCTTTGTTTTTATTTATTTTGTTTTTAATTATTTTTTTCTTTGCCTTTTCAACCGTCGAAAGGGGTATTTACTGCATGGACGTCGGGACGGTAGAATCGCGGGAGCGCGATCAAGAATCTCGGAGTTTTTGTTTTGCCGCGATCTCGGGCGGCAGGTAATTGATATGGCCGAAGGGTTGAGCCAGGCTGGTGTCGTCTTTTTTTTTTTGCTTCATTTATTTTTTTTTTCTTTTCGAGCCTCGCACTCGTCTTAATGCGCGAGCCCGAACCCCGACGGGTTCTGTAATATCGTACAGGTGGATCGTGAAAGGATCGTGAGATTTCTTCATTCGTTTTTTCCCTCTCTCTCTGTAATCTTCCGGTACTTCTTTTCATTCCTTGATTATTCATTTTCGATCTGACAGTCCACTGATTATTTTACACACCGGTGGAGTTGAAAAATAACGATTACGTGGAACGTAATTCGATCACGTCGTTCTTTCGAACTTAATTTTTTCGAGTGGTTTATTATTTTTATTATTATTATTATTATTATTGTTATTATTATTATTATTATTATTATTATTATTATGATTATTATTATTATTATTATTATTATTATTATTATTATTATTATTATTATTATTATTATTATTATTATTATTATTATTATTATTATTATTATTATTATTATTATTATTAATATTATTATTATTATTATTATTATTATTATTATTATTATTATTATTATTATTATTATTATTATTATTATTATTATTATTATTATTATTATTATTATTATTATTATTATTATTATTATTATTATTATTATTATTTTTATTATTATTATTATTATTATTATTATTATTATTATTATTATTATTATTATTATTATTCATATTATTATTATTTTTATTTTTATTATTATTATTATCATTATTATTATTTATTATCATCATCATCATCATCAGAAGAGAAACAAACTTGGTAAAGAGGTAACGAGTGAGTTTCACGATACGGAATCTATAACGGATATAGCTGAAGAGTTACCGTTTTTCCCATTACTCCGATGGCCGCGGGGAATTCGCGTCGCCCTCCCTCCCCCTCCCCATAGCACTCGACTGGCGATCCATTGCTCGAAGCTCCTCTCGACGCGATACTCGATCCGGAAATTACCTGCCATATTATCATATACGAGGGTCAAACCTGATAGTGGCTGCCGCGATGCCGCTGGAGGGCTACCTGCAGACAGAGAAAGAGAGAGGAATACGAGTGATAGGGAGAGAAAAAGGGCGAGGGAGACGGAGAGACAGACGACGTTCAAAACATGTAGCCCTCTCGAAAAGTCCCACTCCACGAGTACCGAGCGCGTACACGCACACACGCATCGCGGTCGTCCCCTCTCGACGCGTGTGCCCGACTAGACAGAACGCGAATCGATAAATCTCGCGAGGATTCCTCGTTTGCGAACACTGCAGGGAGTGCACGAGGTTGAAAAACAGCCGCGAAAAAAACAAAAAAAAAATATATCCATATACATATAAACACACATGTATACGTCTATAATGTATATATATTTATATGCGTCGCCCCGGCATTGCGACAAACTTTGCCTCTCGTTGGAAACCAACGGGACGGGTATGTAGCAGCATGAGCGCGGGCATTTTTGTCGTGTACCGAGCTTTTTACGATAAATAAGACCGTGGATATAGGTACGAGAGGAACGAACGTTCTCTCTCCCCCCCTTACCCGCCCCGCCGCGAGTTGCCGAGCGGAAACGGGTGTGCGGGGACGGTAAAACACGAATCGCATGCACAGCCCGAGTATTACCCCGACGACGAGAGACCCGGAGAGAAGAGGAGAGTCCTTGGCCGTTTCTGGTAGGAAGGGTGGTCTCTCACTCGCCCGAACCTTCGCGAGAAACGCTCGCGCGCACGAGTTATCGATATCATAACTCGACCCAGCCTCTCTCTCTCTCTCTCTCTCTTGCCGGGCTACACACACTCCACAATGTTCTCCACTTCGTTCTCTTCTCTTCCAACTAACGTCGAGCAAGTTGCTATTCCTCCTTATTTTCTCTTTCTTCCTTTCTTTCTTTTTTTTTTTTATAAATTCTTCTTCTTACATTTTGCATTCCCTGCTTCACGTATTTCTCTTCTTTTTCTTCTTCCGTTTCTTCATCTTCTTCTGCTACTTCTTCGTCTTCCTCGCTCGCGTCCTTCGTCCTCGGTGTTCTCACTCGTGCATGGACTCCCGTGCACCGACAGCGCACACCATAATGGCGCCCCCTGCGCTCGCGTCTCGCCCTTACAAACTTTTTTATTTATCGGCACTGGGTAAATGGCCTCCTCGCGATGCTTTCTTCCCTCTCGGTTCTCATCTTCTCGCTTCTTCTCGACTACCCCGCGTTACACTCGTCGAAGCAACCAGCTTCCATCCAGTAGTTTCAGCCTTTTCGCTCCTTTAACCCCCCCACTCAGCCCCCTCGCCGAGCCTCCCAGCACTGATAACTCCCCCGTGCTACCTTCAACGTCTTATCTTCCCGGTGTTCGCATCCTTTCGCTCCGAAGAATCTTTCTCCGGCTCTTGTGTTCGTCTTCTGGGTCAGAGAAACAAGTATGCCCGGAGTCTTTATCTCGACGAGTAAATACCTTCGCTTCTTTCCACCTCGTGTACTCCCTTCATCCTTCTCTCTCTCGCCTCTCTTCCTCGGTCGCTCTTCCATCCGAGCTTTTGCTTCAAACTACCGGAAACCCAACGGCCCGCATCCTTCGAGGAAACTAATTGCCCCGTTCCACGATGACCGAGTGTTGACCCACGGCTATCGCACACACATACCTCCCCCACCCCCCTCCCGCCCGAGCTTTGCCTTCGACTACGTTCCATGTTTTTCCACAGATAGGGGCTATCGTCCGACACGTGCAACGTTCAACATTGTAACGAACACACGGAGTTCGGTGCACACGGAGTCTCGGTGCGCCTGTGTGTGGGGTACGCGTGTGTGACAATGAAGTACGCGCGAGGCCTTGCAGACGACCCACGGAAGCTGGTTTCGCGTATTTATACACGAGATCGTACAAACCCGTATTTACAAGGACTGCAACAACAGTGGCAGCAACACCGGCGGAACAATCGCTGATGGAGCTTCTGAAGAAAAGCTGGATGGCTGTTGTTCTCCCGTGCAGCGTGAAAAGGGGGAACTCCAAGGGTACGGCCGCCACGACTTTGGATGCTGTGTAACTTTCTCTCGAGAGTGGAGCAGCTAAATGAAACTGAATTCGAGGCACTTTGTTGCCTTGCTCTTTTCCCCATGGTCTTGGATAAAGATACTCGTTTCTCCCTACTTTCTCTCTCTCTCTCTCTTGCTTTTTCTCGGTTTCTCACTCTATCACTGCGGTTGCTGTTTTCAAATCATTTAAACTCACTTGGGCGCATTTATTTTCGATGGGATTTCTCTCAATTTCGTTGTAACAATGTTGACGCGATTTTGTTTGGGGGATGTTTTCTTTTCTCGAGATTTTCGTATTACGTTGCGGCGGAATGAAAGCTCCGGGGATGAAACTCGCGAGCATGCGCGACACGGTTGTGATGCTGTACGTAGAATTTATCGCTGAATCACAAACGAAACGGCGAATAATTATTTTGATTAAAAACTGTTTTTATCCGTACGAACGAACGATACGATGTATATATTGAGATGTGTATGAAAGAGCTTGGTCAGCAGAGAGGGAGAACACAGCGGACGTAGCGAAATTATGAGATTTATCTCCAGCGCATCATCCGTAGCTTGGATAAACAACCATTACGGTTTCGTTTAATATTACTTCTTCCGGTTTCTCAAGCACAATTATATTTATTCTAATAGTCTTAGCTGCTGTGAGCACAGCGTTGAATAAAGTCACGAGATAAAAAGAGATGGAGAAGAAGGGAGGAAGATTGTCGAGTGTTTTACTCGAGTCCGTCTCCTTGAGACGAAAACCACGATGCAAAAAAAACAACAGAAGAATGAAATAAGAAGGAAAGAGAAAAGTGCAGCTCGGAGGCTGAGTAAGATCGGATAGTCTTTATGCAGAGTCTTTTTTTCCAGACGAGAGGCGCGCTCATCCGCCTAGCTGCAAGAAGCTTTAAAATGCGAGAGCTCGAGGAGATTCCTAATGGAAGAGGGAGAAGAAAAAACGATGGAAGGACGAGAAGGATCCGAGAGTAAGAGCGAGGAAAGTTGCACCGGCATAAATGTAATATGAAAAAAGGAGAAGGAAAAGAGAGAGAGAGAGGGAGGGAGAGGGAGCGAAATAAGAGGAGACGAGTTTCAAGGGGTTTCCGGAAGAGCGTGAGCCGAGCCAGATATAAAAACTGTCGGCGGTAGTCGATATCAATTTTTGTATTTCATCGTAGAGCTTCGACGATGGGACTTCCGGACGGGTTCTCCTCGCGTCCGTGGAAATTCATTTCCACTTTTTCCGCTACTGTATAGATATATATTTATATATTTATAGATATATGTATAGAGTATATAGTATATAACGGGGTAGTGCGGACGCTGCGTGGTTCGAGGAGGCGCTGCTCTTATTGAATCCAGGGGGGATGGAGAGGCCTCTGGCGTGGCCTGTGGTAGGTCGATTGCAAACGGCTTTATCGAAAGTTTAAATTATCCAACGAGTCAAACGAGTTGCACAAGCTTTGGTATGTACGTAACGAATCGACGCTTCGGACACGTTCGACGAGCGGCGTTGACCCCACGCTTTTCCGAGGGATTCCATCGGCTCTTGTTCTCCTGGCTTTAGCGACGATAACTCGGGCCGTGTTTTTTTTTTTTTTTGGTTTCATTTTTAACAAATTTGTTTTTTTATATCTTTTCGCGGTGAACGAGCGTTTAGATACCGGAGAATTAATTGACGAGCATTCGCCCGGCGGGCTTTGATACGACAAAACGGATTTCTCTTTATTTTCACGGCCTTCGGTAGTTGTGGGAACGTTGTCGACCTTGCCACATCGTCTTTTGGTTTTATTACACGGCGATGGTATCAATAGTTTTGTTTTTTTGAAAAATTGGGAGTTTCTTTTCTTTTCTCTTTTGGTTTTGTGTTATCGAATTTTGTGAAAATCAACTTTGTTTCATTTTCCTAATATTCGAAATACAAATAATCTTTCATTAATGGGTGTAAAAGGGGGGAATGGAAATTACTTATATTATACAAATAACTATCTTCTTGCAATTATTATTTTTCTCATATATTTATAATTTTTTAATATAATAAGCATGATTTTTAATTTTATACCGTCCGATTTTCGCAACATTTAGAATACAAATAATCTTTCATTAATGAGGATTTATTTTCATCGATTATCAATATTATTTCATCACTAGGGGGGTGGGGATTCTATAGCGCATTTTCGAGCGCGATTTTTACGCAAAATTGTCATTCGACAATTATATCTTTCCGATTTTATTGAATAAAAATAGTTGATGACATCCAACGGGCCTCATTTAAGATCCTTCAAACAGTACCCAGTATTTTTATGAAGTTAAAATACCGAATAATGTGTCCGTAATAAATGTTTGAACTTGCCGGGGTACGCCATAACTCCTGTGCGCACTACGCAATTTTTCCAAGGTGTGCCCAGCGAAGTTGAACGTAAAAACGCGATCAGTTCGCATTTATAATCGTCGTCTTGAATAAACTCGAGCCCGTCATCCGAGCTGATTCGTCATCGCTCGACGTTAACATAAACTCAAATACGATCTGTATATACCCACCGACGTCTCAGCAGCCGTTTGCTCAGTCGTCGTTCGACATTAATCGCAATCTCCATTTTTCTTCTCCTTCTTTCTCCTTCTAATTTGTACTCGCGTCTAAAACCGGGTTATCGAAGCCGATAACCGAAAGTAAACCAGATCGATGACGAAAATTACCGAGTGTACTCGCGAAAGACAGAAATTAACCGTTCCACGATCGAGCAAAAGGTTCGATTGGTTGTTGGTTCGTGCGGACTGTAAACATTAGCGACGGAGCTCTGGAGAACCAGCGAGGAGGATTCTGAAACGAGAGAAGTCAGGTTTAGTTCAGCAAACTGTTTGGCTCGTTTGGTTTCACTCGCTCGCTGCGTTACCACGTTACGTTTCGAGTGGGGGAGGACCGAGGAAGAACATCAAGGGGGAAGAAGAAGATGGAGTTAACGCGTTTGATCCGCACCCTAACAGGGTCGAAGCGAACTAACTGAAGAGCAAGTTGAAAGTCGAGCTAGACACACAACCGTGAGCGTCTGATTATTGAACGTAACTAGCCACAACAGCTCGACCCCTATGCAACTTACGCTACGACTCCGTAAATGCCCCTTAATCCTCTTAATAAATTGTTAAAACTTCTTTTTTTACCGCTTCTTCTTCGTTCCGCGCGGTCGACCACTTAAGACTGCACTCGCGTCGTCGAAATTGTCGCCTATTCTCGGGCCCGAGCTTTCGAATAATTTCACGAGGAAAAAAATTCGATGGAATGACGTCTTGGCAATGATTCACTTCCGGCGGGAAGAATTTATTGTCTCTCTGTTGTTTGGAGGTGAACCTGAATAAGTCCGGAGAAAGAGTTTTTGAGAAATAACGATTTTACGTTGAAAACGTTCTGTCACTGTCGACAAATCGATTGAAAAATAATAATCACCAGAGAAATCAAATAAATTTGATCTAATTCGAATTAATTACTTGAGTCGTCTAAATAAATAATCAAAGAAATAACATTAAACCTAAATAACGTACTAAAATTCGAATTGATTTCCATGTTTCAGAATCATTCGACTTGCGACGATAGCGACATCGATGCCGATAGCCACAACCGCCGAAACAGTTTCGAAACTATGCGGGTAAGTACGATTGAAAAGGAGAATCAAGTTAATTGCCGCTGTTTGATTAATCATCGTGAATAACAACCGTGAACAACGAAGCAACGCGAAATATTTGACCCCCTCGCGTACGCGTGACTGATCACTGGGTCGAGAATTTCCTCGGGACCGAAACCTATCCGTCTTAATTACGAATTCGGTATAACATATTCGTTTTTCCATCAACCGACGTATATGTATGCCGACCGCTGGTGTTGATACGGCGAAGCAGCGTGACGGGATATCAAATTACAAGACGTGTGCTGCTGCTGCTGCTGCTGCTGCTGCTTCTGCTGCTGCTGCAACAGCAGCGACGTCGGATTGTGTACGTGGCTTCTGGGATCGCAGCTGGGTCCGTCTGCATTGCAATGCTTCTCGGGAGAGTACTTGCCGAGCGTCAACCCAGCAGCTGACAAATTCCACCTCGAAATTCCGACTTTGTCGACCATCTGTCACCTGAAGTTAACGCCCGGGGCACTCCCTCGTGTGACCCAGTGGTGTGCACCGCACGCGAGCATCCACCGAAACTCCACAACCCCATCCACGCCTTCCTCATCCCCCCCCCCCCCCCCGGAACTTATTTTCTTGCTTCGACTTTGTCGCCAGACCGTGAAAATACCGAAGTGCGACGAGAAAATTCCTACAAACGTGAAAAAAACAATTTTTTTTTTCCTCAAACTCGAGACTTGTTCAATTTCCGTCTCACGATTGGGACGAAATAATTGAAATAATTTCACTCGTCGGTTGCGACGATATCAAACGTGGGACTGCATATGCGACAGGACGAGAAAAAAAGTAATTACCCGAACGAAATTAAACCATCTTGGGTCAGGGCTGAAGATTATACATTTTTTTCCCGGATATTTCGAAGTTAAATAATATTTTTCGGTATGGAACGAACGTCAATGAACGAAAGGTTAGAACGAGAGTGACATTTTCTCCCGGTTCAAAAGAATTCGAGGTTACGCATCGTGGTTGGGGATGGCATAGGGTCAAGCTCGAATTAGCGATGAAAGCGAGAACTCAGGGTGGGGTCATGTCAAAAGCGGGGAAGGGTTTGATGCGAGGAGCAATTTAGAGTAATATATACGTCGTATACACGACGCGATCGTTGGTTGGGGATGCACTCGTGTTTCCCCCAAGTTTCCAAAAGCTTCTCGGTTGCCGGACGATCCGTGATGGTGGTAGCTACAACGACAGAAGCCGACGAAGACGGAGAGAAGTGCGGTAGCCAACGAGAGAAAGAGAGAGAGAGAGAGACAGAGGCATATATAGAGACAGAGGCAGAGAGAGAGAGAAAGAGAGAGAAAGAGAGAGAAAGAGAGAGAAAGAGAGAGAAAGAGAGAGAAAGAGAGAGAAAGAGAGAGAGATAGAGATAGAGATAGAGACAGAGACAGAGACAGAGACAGAGACAGAGAGACAGAGAGACAGAGAGACAGAGAGACAGAGAGACAGAGAGAAAGAGAGAAAGAGAGACAGGAAGACAGAAAGACAGAGATACAGAGAGACAGAGAGAAAGAGAGAAAGAGAGACAGAAAGACAGAAAGACAGAGAGGCAGAAAGACAGAGAGACAGAGACAAAGCAAGAGAAAGAGATAGAGACAGAAACACAGGCAAAAACAGAGACACATACAGGTCCAGAAGCAGAGACAGACGCATAGACAGAGCCAGAGGCACTACGTAAGAGACGGATAGTGCGCAAAATCCGTAACATCGGTAGTGCGGGAGCGTAGTGCCACTGTAAACGGGGTTGCAAACGATGTCCCCGGGCCCGGGACGAGGGGATAAAGGGCGAAGAGGGTACAGCGGTGAACTACACAGAGCGAGTGGAGGAACGAGAGAGGTCCGGAGCCAAGTGCAGTCGAACACGGCGAACCGGCCGCGGGGCGTCGGTCGGTGAGCTGCGCAGGGGCGAAGGGGCTCATAGCGGTCGCATGCAACTAGGTTGTATCGCGTACATAATTTCGTCGAGGTTTAGGCAAACCATGAGCGAGATAGTAGGATCGGGAGTAAACGCGGTTACCAGTCGCGACGGAACTAGATGAAAAGAGAACGGAGATGAAACTCCACTGCAGGGGGTTTCTCCGGTCGGTGGAGAGATTCGCGTGTATTCCACGGGATACGACGAAATACGTTTAGTGCTTCTGTTTGCCAGCGGTCGCTGCATCCCCCTCCCCCTCTTTTCCGCCCGCCACGACGTGCAATTGTAAACCCTTCGGGCCTTCGTTCGCACGCCCTCTGATGCGCCTTCAACGTGCGGCTATGACGCTCTCTTTCTCTCTGGCCAGCATCGCTCTTGGATTCTGATTTCCGTCCTCCACTCGTAGATGCACCTATGCGACACTGAGTGTGTGAATATGCGTGAGAGTTTGTGTGTGTGTATGTGTGTAAGCGTTTGTGTAAGTCGTCCACCGGTTGTATCGTATATGGCAACGAGAAACAACCGACGACTCTTGATTCGCAACGGTTAAACTGTTGCTGACCGTTGGAATTTCTCCGCGAGAGGAACCTTTTGCCGGATGCGATCGCTGTCATCAGCTTCGACCTCGCGTAGGGATGAGGCGTGTGGGAGGAGACCAGGGATGTAGCCCCGACGATCAGTGCCGGGGAGCCAGAGGCGGAATTATGCCTCGACAACGTCGGGCTGATCTTGTTTCTACGGTAAACAAACTTTGAATTTCAAACCGTGTCACCCAAAGCGTTGCACATGACCTCGCCATCGAGCTTCGTTATGTTACAGTGCACGTCATGTATGGGCGTGTGTGTGTACGTCCGACGCAGCCCGGGATTTCACGAGCGGTAATTAGGTGGGCTACGCGCTCGCGGTTTCGAGTAATTCACGGTTGAAATTGTCGCGAATTAGCAATTACGGAGAAACTGGTTTTGAAACTGTTATCGCGGGTTTTTTTCGTTTCGTTTTGGATTGATGATTTTTCATTGTCGGAGAATTGATGTGAAAAAATTTGGAAAATGTGAAATTTCGTGGAGGTTTTGTAATGTAAAAAGAGGCAAAATATTATTTGAGCCTTCGGCAATTGGGAGCAATTGGCCAATTTCTGGGAATTATAATTTCAATATGATTTAAAAAACGTTGAAAAATGTCGAGACAGTGACGTTTATTTTATAGTATAAAAATAAACATTTCGAAAAAAAAAATTCAAACTAATTACGAAAACAATTCGAAACGTTTCAATTATTTTTCCAAGATTATTATTATTTTTCACGCAAATTCGAACGCAAAAAATTCCGTGGGGTCATTCGGACCCCGGTTGATCGTCGAGAATCAGATAATCGTTCATCGCCATGAATCGGTTGTTCGAAATAATTTTAGCCTCGTACGATAACGACGCGTAACGATTCTAATGGCGACCAGATAACCGAGTGTTAACTGCACACAGCGTGATTACGAAGCGGAGAACTCGCGTGAGGTTCGACGACCTATTTTTAGAGTCGCCAACAGCACGGTCGAAACAACGTGAAAGCAAAGACCGAAAGTTTTCTTTCTCTCTCTTTCTCAAACTCGTACGTTGTAGCTGTGAGAAGGTTGGTTGTTCGCGCCGGATTGCTTAAGCTCTCTCGCGTGTTTTCCCAAGCCCCACAGCGTGAAGTCATCGCGGCTGGGGTCTTATATCCGCGCGTCAGTAGAGTGCTATCGCCGGTATAGATGTATATGTATATATTAGGATGATTTTTATTTGGGGAATTTCGGAATTTTTATTGCGACAAGATCTCAATCGATTCCAAAGACGTAAGCAAAATGTTAAGCCTAATTTGATCTTTCTAGTCCGATTTTTACTACCCGCGGATTCGAGGTTTGGTTTCCCGGTTGAAATGTGTGGTATTTTTCTGTTCTTTGGTAAGGATATTGGCAGAGCGACTAATTAATGCTGGAAAAATGTAATACTATGTGAAATGAACGTTTATGAACTTTGATTTCTGAAAGTCTGTCGTAATGCAGAGCTTTACAGTCCGTTGCTAGTTTGATATGGAGCCAGCAGAGGGATTATAGGACGAAAATTTACCCTGTTCTAATCAGACACCAAAAGTATAAATTATACTCCTATATTAGATATAAAATCCACCTAATTTAGGAAAATAGTAATCGCTGTTTCAGGTTTCCCTCTGCTAGTTTCACGTCAATCATGCCACGTTTAGACCGTTTTGGTGACGATTTTCATATAATTTATTCAAATCATTTGAAAATATCGAGAATATTGGAGAATCTCAGGGCCCTAAATTGATTGTGATTGTTTAAGAAGGTGATGTAGGGCGTTTCACGTCAATTTTGAGGGGCTGAGGGCCGCAAGACTCCTCAGATATTGAAAATTATTTGAATCAATCGGGTGACAATCGTCAGAAGACCGACGTAAAAGTAGCATGAGATGACCCATACATCCATACATATTTTTCTTTCTTTAAATTAAAGTACGGAAATAATTAGTCGCCCGCAAATATAATTACCGAGAAAAAGAAATATTGCCCGTATTTCAACCGGAAGACTTAACCTCGAATCCGCGCGTAGTGATAATTAGACTACGAAGGTCAAATCAGGCTCCAAATTTTGGTTATTTTATTTGGAATCGATTAAGACCTTGTCGCAATTATAATTCCAAAATTACTGAAATAAGCACACGTATTATATATTTACATTGCGAGTCTGCGAATCGAGTGGCAGACTACGTGTACCCGAGCAGCCGCACTCGTTATCGATACGTCAAAGTATACTGTACACATCAGTGTAACCGTATAGCGTACCGTTTGACTGAGGTCTAACGAGGCGTGAACCTCGAACCGCGCCGTGCTTGTCACATATCGCGTCAGCCGAGACGCATTCGATAACATTATATACGCGTATGTATACAAACCATGGTCCATGCCATGGTCCAATACCATGGGTCAGACATCGTAGCTAGGTTTACTTTTTCTTTCTTACGTCGTTGGGTCATTTGGGGTCCGGAAAATCCCACAACATTTCGGCTTTCGATTATCCGTAAAATTCACAAAAATAATTTACATTAAGAGCAAAAGAATTTCGGTGGATTGACCTTTCTACGATATTGAAAAAAAAACCTGACAAGAAAAAAACCCAACAAACCATCGCAATTTTCATGCTACAGTTTTTGTTCCCGTCGTTAAATTATTTTCGCAGTATAATTAATGATCCTGAATTATCGTTCAACATAATTTGCGATGCAACTGCGGTTCGTGGTATTATTATGTACGCGCATGGTGCATGAATTCGCGACGGCATCGGGGAGGATGATGATGATGATGATGAAGAAGGAGATGAAGAAGAAGATGAAGAAGAGGCGGAGGAAGATGAAGAAACGAGCCGCGGACGATGAGTCAACGAACCGTTGCCGCGGAGAGAAACCACAGCCTCCCATACCGGTTGGTCGCGCTCTCTCGCACCGATCTCTCGGCGCATCGCTAACGAACTCCGAACAACCGTGCTCTCCTCCGCGAACTCGGTGGCGTGGGTATGACCGCCCAGCTCGTTTTCGTCGCATGCATCACAACGAGAACCAAACGTTTGGCTCTCGGAAAGCAACCGAGTGAGTGTAAAACTTTGCTCCGAGACATCGGAGAAATATCATGACTCACACGCGCACAATACATATATATATAGATATATATATATATATTTATGGTTGCGAGACGACTGCCTTCGCGAACGATTACCCGGAAGTTCGCGAGAGCACGGAGTCACAAGATCGATGCGTGCCGATTCCATTCAGGTGACTCGTATCCGCTTTACTCTTTTTTTTCACATTTTTTTTTTTTTTCTATACCAACGTAACTATTTGTACGACTCTTCGCGGACACGTTTCTTGTATTGAATCCCGCACGAGCAATGCCGGAGACGAATGAAACGAGAAATTTTTCTGACGTCTCTATGTGGCGCGAGCTCGGATGACGTCAGTGACGTTTCCGCAAGCCTCGAAATTCTCGACGGTGGAGAAATATTTTTTGACGTGAGGTATTTTGGGTATTTGCGGGAATTTAATCCATGGAAGGACGTGATTAATTACTAAAATTACCAAAATTTGTTGAATTTCATTCACAACATCTTTGCATTCGGTTAATAAAAGTTGACAAATTTATTTTTCTTCTTCTTTGCATGCATTGAGAGTAAATCTTCCGAATGGAGAGCCTAACTTTGTTCCAGACGCTATTTCGAAGGTATTTCCCGGTTACTAAAAGTAGTGGAGAAAAGTTTACAACACTTTCAGCCTCCAATTTTCCTCCAATAATTAAAAAAACGAAGAAAAAACGGTCAACGATAAGAATATTTCCGAGAACATTTATAAATCTCACGATACCTCAGCTTCCGCTGTACCTTCCAGCTTCCAGACGATTACTCCAGAGCTAACCTAAAATTAAAATCATTCCAAATCCTAGTTCAAACCGGAGCAAAGTCTACACCGATTTTACAATACCTTAAACAAACCGGTAAAATAACGTAAACCGATCGATCTCCGATGATCGACGGCACGATGATTCTCGTACGAGTTTACACGATTCTCGGGTTTCTCTCCGACCGTTGCGGTTTGTCGAGTACAGTGTATAAGCTAAAGCGAAAACCACGAGCTAATTAGCCTGCGGAAGCTACGTGTATAGTCGGACCATGGTCTCGGCAACCGACCTCGGTAGCGATTGCCATACGTACACACACACACACGTGCTATCACCGTACGCTGGACCTATGGGAGAGAAAGGATCGCGTGTGTCGATCGTGGACCCCACGAATCTCGGATCCCCTGGTCTCGTTGAGCCCCCTACGGATTATCGCTAACCGTGTAAACCTCGCGCGATCCTTCCTTGCATATCCTCGCCCGACGACGAGACCGAGCCGCACACGAGAGGTCGCGGCGGAGGGCATTAGCGAGAATGTCGTAAAGTAACTCACGGAGGCTGCACAGCATCCACCCGCGGAGGTTTCGCAGTCGCGGTAACTCGCCATTGCCGTTCCACCGCTTCGTTGGTTTTGCCACAACGTTCGGAGGACATTCAGCACCGTGATATCCGGCTCTACACCCGGATTCGTGGAAGAATAAAAGAAAAAAACGAAAGAAAAATGGACAAAAAATAAATTTGAAAAAAAAAAAAACACCCCGCGGGAAGTCTCGCGAGGCTATTATTTTGTTGGTTTTATTTGCTCCCGGTCGTGACTGTATGTATGTATAGGTTGCGCGGAGAATTCAGCGAAACTTTTGCGAGGAGACGACTAGCCGGAAGCCCTCCGTTTCGAGCTATATATACACGACCGTTGTCCTCCACGTTTTTTTTTTTTTTGTTCTTTCTACTTTTTCTTTTGTTTCTTTTTTTGTTATTCTCCGTTTCGTTCTTCTGGTCGTCTGGTATCTTGATAACAAGCTGGGTAGGTGAGATGCTGGTTTACCGGATGTCCATCGTACAACGACGCTGGAACTCGCGGGTTCGCTCTCCCAGAAATCCGGCGTCTACTTTATTCATGACAATACGAGAAACACGAGACTCTCGCTTATTTCTGTCTCTCTCTCTCTCTCTTTTACGCTCTTTTTCTCTTTACGTCTGTCTCGCCCCTTTCCCTTCGTTCCACTCTGTTCTCTTAGTTTTCGTCGTCGTTGGGTCGAAAGCATGGACAATGGACGCAACGCGAGCCAGGGAGCTCGGGGCTGCGCGAGCAATCAAAAAATGGGAAATTGTCTCTGAGAGAAATCTCATCTTCAATATTTTAGAAAATTTAGATATTTATTTATTTATTTCACAATTTTGAGAGTCGAACCCACTGATTGTTCATTCACTGGCTGTTGTGGATGGTTCGATGTACCGCGTTTTCCCCATCGCACACAAATTGAGTCCATACGCGAGCCGCAAACCGCAGGCGGCCAAAAAAAAAAGGAATGATAAAAAAACGAAAAAAAAAAGTCGATAACAGGACCGGCCGACCGTAACCGCGTAAAAGTGTGTACGCATAAAAACCGTTCTACGACGTATAAAAACGGCAGAGCCGGGAGAGAAGAAGGGTTGTAAAAAGTATCGTTAAAAAAAGAGAGAAGTTGGGAAAACGCGGAAAGAATATACTCTTCGTTGTATAAAAAAAAACGCAGAAAAAAATCGGATGACTCTGCAAGCTGTCAAAGCTGGACTGGTATTAAATTTCCTCGGGCTTCATGGATAGCTTCTTCGTTATTACACCCCAGTGAAAATGAAAGTTTTCGAATGCTTCCATGTCTTTTTTTTTCTCACAAAAATTGCGAATGAGTAAGGCAGAGAGAGAGAGCGAGAGAGAGAGGGAAAGGAAAAAGAGAGAAAGCAGTCAAATGACCTGCTTTGAGCCAAGTTTTTTTTTCTTCATCGTCGTAATGCAGAACAATTTTATTTTTTCTCGTACTTTTCCGCACTTTGGCCAACCCTACTCCAACCCGTTCGGTATAGTAACTCGTTCGCTCGAGTAGCAGAAACTCGGCAACCGGCACACAAGCACCGGAGGGGTAAACATGAGCAAACGATGCAGTCGCCGTTGCTCCGTTGAACTTGTGCTTCCGCAGTGTGCGTGCGTGTGGCTGTCCGTCTGTGTGAGCAAGAAAAACGAAAGCTAGAAAAGATTGAACTACAGCTATCGGTACGAGCCGCGAGGAAATGTGAGTTAGGCGTGTGAGAGAGGAACGGAAAGCGAAAGAGAAAGATAAAGAGGGAGAGCTTTACGATCGTCAATTTTATCGACGTTTTAACCAAGTTACGCTCGTTTTCTTTCTCTCTCTCTCTCTCTCTCTCCGTCTCTCAGGTACAAATCGTAGTTTCGTATGTTCGTCGCGATGCTTTTGACTTCGCGTACACTCTGTGTGCGCCCATGCCGTTTGTCTTTTTTTCTTCTTTTTCTATCCATCTCCAACCCCTTTTTACCGCTGGTTCGCCACTCGGCTCTTCTACTCGTTTACGATCTCCCCAGCAGGCCACCTTTCAACTCTCCGAACTCTTGACTGGAACTGAATCATCTACCGAACAGGTTTTAATCGGTTTTTCCCCGCCAGGTCGACACGTCGTACCGGCCGGCGTCTGTTATACATATGTATATATTAGGGTGGTGCTTACACGAGAGTTTGGACGAATTTTGACCGGGTCAGCCCCTAGGTTGACTCCAAATAAATTTTAAAAAATCTTCGTGGCAGCCTTTCGACCTGTCTCAATATTAAAACGTACCGCCGGAATTTTAAGTTGGATTTGAAGAGAAAGGAATGTTGGTCGCTGTTCAGTTAATTTATTGTAGCTAAAATATCAACAGACGAGAAAAATTAAGTGATAGGCTTTCTTTATCAGGAAGATGCTTTTAAAAAAATGCATCGAAACGCAAAAAATATCAGTCGCTAATTATTCCTCATGCAAATTAAAGCTAGTCAGAAAGTTTGACATTCTTACCGAACCAAAACTCGCGCGTCCCGGGTTAATCATATATTTTTCCGACTTTTCCAACCGCAGCATCACGTACGATACACCCCCCCCCCCCCTCCCCCCGCCCCGAATTGTTTTATTCGCCTTCTTTACCACGAAAATACTCACTTTCCGCACGTTTTACGATCCACCCTAGGCCGGTTATTCTTCGGCTGACAGCAGCACGTTTTTCAACTCCGATGCACCACCATCGGGAAGATTCAGAGTTCGGAGAGTCGAGAAGAGAACCCTGGAGAGGGTTTGGAAAGCCGGGATCTAGACCAGACGTAAAAGGAGGGTAGTGGTCGGAGGAGTTGGCGGTTTGTAGCAACAATCCGTGAGCGAGGAGAGGCGTCACGGGGGTACCCCATGCGGCCAACACCACTCTCGAACACGCACGCCTGCCCCGGATGCGGTTCAGCTCTCGTTCGGTCCCCTTTCCCAGTCCTCCATCCTCCTCTCTTCTTCCCCCCGTCGGTGCTATATACTTCCAAGAAACGGAATTATTGATTTCCCAGTTGGCTGGTGGTACCAGCAGCCAGTTTGCGAGAGGGGCAGAGGCGAGGATAAGGCGAGTTCAGGCGTTCCTTCTCTTAACCCCTCCCCACCTCTATCTCCATCCATTTCCTATCCTTCTCGCTTCTTCCCCAACCCCGGCTGGGTCTCTTCTCTCTAGAACTCGTGGCTGGGCCCCCCCAGAGCTCAAAATTTGCTCGCTGCACCCGCCAGAGAGATTCCCGTCGCACTTCGACGTCGTCGCCGCGAGCCTCGCCTTCGATTACACAGAAATCCCGATTCCTTTCCTATTTTCCCTCTCACCTCCCGTGTCACGATCGTGATCGCACATCTCGACTTTCGCCGTATACCTTCCAATCTTGTCTTTCCAAATGTCATCGAGTCACATCAGGTTGCCACGTCTCTTGCCATGGAATTTCAAATTTGCCACGATCAATTAAGTATCGCAGAGTCGGAAAGTGAAGAACGATCGGGAGGGGGAGAGCTGTGGGGTGCGGAGCGCGTGATATAACTACGAGAATTCTGGGTGAGAATAACCACCGGTGATGGTTCTACTGAAAAGTCTAAGAGAATCCGGGCGATCGGTGACTTCCGGTCGCTGACGTTACTACGGAATTTCTCAACTCCGTGGGCAGCGGGCTTACTCTCGTCTCCGCAGTTGAGATTCCGCGTGCGGAGACGATATTCTACGCTATTCGATGTTCTCCAAATGGAATCGAACGAAAGTTTTCGAGTCTTCGAGGGATATTGCATAGGATAGCTTTTACTGGATATAGCCGGGTTTCTGGAAATTCTCTTTCCCATCCTCTATTTCTCTCTCTCTCTCTCGCTCACTCTCATTCCGCCCACTCGACTTATTTCCCGAGTGCGCGCCTCACCGTACATACAGTATCGCGAGTTGAGGATCTTCGGTGAATTTTCTATTATCCGAAGAAGGCCAATCGTCCGCGCGAAGCTTCTCAACGAAATTCCATACTCGGACTGGCTGCCGGTGTCTTGATTCTCACGAGTGACAAGGATTTTCCCGGATTACCGGATCTTACGCCGCAAATCCAATTGGCCAAGAGTGGACAAACTTACGTAGCAACTTGGCTAATATAATGAGAAACTTTGCCGAACCGTTCTGCGAGTATGAATTAATAGGTTGAAGTCGTTTTTCGGAAGACAAGACGTGCTAATTTTACAACCGAATTATTTCTACGATTTAACGAATTAACCGGAGTTCAACGAAAATTCAACTGACCTCGGTTACAATTTTTCGCACGTTGGTTGAAATTTCTACTAACAGCATTTTACGTTTTTTTTTCTAAATACAGGAATTTTTGTAATTGCATCTACCCGTAAAGGTAAAATGTAGGGCGCGAAAAAATGTGCAAATACATAGTTTTAACCCCCGTACGGGATCGTCGTCATTGAAAAATGAATCGATAACCGATAACATTTCCAACAGCTCTACTTCCCACTTGATCAATTTTCTGTAGATTCAGTAAAATTGCGGGAACGGAATGTTTCAAGCTCGCATACAGTATTCTCTCGCCGTTCGGGAAATCGTCCATTTTGCAATCGCTGTAGCCGAGCGTACACTCTCCCGTATGTATATATAAATATATATATATCTACATATATCCGGTAGCCTCTCGTTTCGCGACAATTTTTAGATTTTCCGGAAATTGGATTGGCCGAAACTAACGAACGCTCGTCCGCATAATTGATTGGAACGTGGGGTAGTTGGGGACGCGAGTACAGTCGGTGGCACGACGGTGGGGGAAAACGTCGAGGACGCATCGGTTCCGAGCTTTTGCGCGAATGCAAGCTCGTACGCCCGCGCAGGAATGAGAAGAGCGGGGGAAAAAAATTGCAACGCAAAAAAAAAAAAAAAAGTATCAACGCGTGAGAGAAGCGTATGTGTGCGAGTGCGCGAGTGTGTACGCGCGCGTGGATGTGCGCGTGTATGACGTCGTTTCGACGAAACTCCCTAAATTACATTGCGGTTATACAAATACACGATGAAAGCAAGAAATTCAGGTCAAAGCGGGTCGTCCCCGCCCGTGTATGTACGCTCGCAATTATTCCCATAGTACATCAGTCTTCCTCTCTTTGCACAGCGTAAATTGCCGCGTCGCGCGACGTGGTTCAATGAACTTTTGTTTATTTGTGCAACGTCGATGTACCCGCATAATGAGATTTCTGTGGCGTTGGAGACCGTTCAACGGGGGAAAACTATGTGACACGACCGCAGAATCGGAAAGGGTGGGGTTTGGTCATTTTCGGAATTTATGGGTTTTGTCACGTGTATGGATTGTGGTTTGGTGGGAAAATCGAATAAGTCCATTTTGTTCGAAGAAATGAGATTAAATTATATTCTTTCAATTGAGATTGTAATCATCAGTTTGGGACCTAAATATGCTGAAAATTTCCCGAACCAGAAGAAATCAACGAGATCAATCTAACCAAGTTAATCCATCTTGTCGGAAAAACCGAATAAGTCTTCCTTTATTCCGTTGAGGTCCAGAGAATAAAAACAAGATCATGTTATATTTTTTTGCAAGTCGACGTTTTTTTTAATCCATAAGTTGCGGAAGTTGCATAACATGCAGAAACATTAAGCAACCCTTGGAAAATTATTTTATCATCAAAACGTTTCATCATCCCCAAAAGTCCGATCCCCTAAAATGCGATAAATATAACTTCGATTAGAAATTCCATTTCTTCGTCTCAGTCCGTTGTTGCCTTATCCATTATTCCCACAGTCGGACAAAAGGTACAATTTCAAAGTAACCATCTGGCGCCCGGACAGATTTATGAGATTTCTCGTGCCGTTCGTCCGGGAGAAGGTGGTTTGTTTTTTTTTTCATTTCCAAAGGGCTGGTGCGAGACGAAGCGCGAGTAGCTGCTGTGTGACTTCGTCTCTCCGCGTTATATAAATCCCAAGGGCCTCGGCTAAGGTACACCCTCGGGAATGCGGACAAGAAACATGTAATAAACGTCGGCCGTGGTCCAGTGAACGTCAAACACTGGGGCGAATCCGGTTCGTCGCACTGCGCGTGCCTATAATTTGGGTTTCGTTGACTGCGATGCGTCGGAGACAAGTGGAGTGGAATATAGAACCTTCACGATCTCGCATTCTACCATCATTCTCCTCTCGTTCGTTTCCGTTTCCTATTTTCTCCTCGTAGAGGCATCGCGATCCCGTTGCAGATCGCTGAAGAAGAAAACCCGTTGTGGCGATGTTTGGGCAAGGAGGGCAAGGGGAGAGGTTCGTGGAAACAAGGAGTGTCCCGGGTCATATCGATTCGACACCTTCGCGAGAGGTTTCCACGTTCTACGGTTCCTCTGCCACTGCAGACGATAACACATCCTGCGATCCTCTCGCCTGTGACCTGAAATGTTTGCTCCCTCCTCGTCGAATCTCCGGGGTGAGCTTTTTTTTGCGTCCAATGTCGAACAAGATGGGACGCAGTCTTTCTTTATTGTTATCGTCTCGATAATTCGGAGCGCAGGTTCATCCTGATCATCTCGTTTCATCCCGGATGTTCCTTGAAATAATCGACAGCTCCTCCCGAATTAGCTGCGGCCATGGATTTTCTTGACGACGACTTCATTGCCTTGATTTTAGGATTGGAATTCGATTAATTCGATCGAAATATCTCAACCACCATTCTGTTCGAGTAGTTCGTATCGTTAAGATTAGATACAGTCGTAACTAATTAGTTCTATCAGTCGTTACAATTGGAAAAAAAGCCGATTGACTGATAACCAAGAATAGGGGATGTTCTCGTGTGCAAATTAATTACTACAAATCACCGAGCAACAGCTCTTCTTGTTCGCCATTAAACCCCCTCCCCTGCCGCGTGCAACCGAACACCAACACAGAGTTCAACCTCGTGTGTGTGTCTTCCCAAGGGGGTTTGAGAAAGTGTTTTCAAGCAGCGGCGAGGGTCGATCGGGGGCGCTCGTTCTGGACAAGACAGAGGAAAAAGAAAACTCGCAAGGGATGAAAGAAGTCTCGTTGAGTGAGCAAAGTAGCATCAGCGGTGGCGAAAGGTTGAGCAAAATAGCGAAGGGTATTCCTTCTTCCCACCTTCCGCCCCGAGGCTTCTTTTGTTTCTGCAGGCGGGGCTGGGAAACGATTTCTCAGTGTCGAACGAGAAGACTCGTAGGCGGCTATCGAGCAACGTCTGATGTTTCTTTTTCCTCAATTATTCTTACGGCGATTTCGCAACGTCTATCTTTCTCGAGCGAAACCCACGAGGGACCTAGATCAGGTCCATCGATAAAAACAAAACAAACAAAACAAAACGACCCAGCGAAATGGCAACGAGATTATTTCTGCTTTGTTCGTAGATCGAAAATGGCATTGTTAAGCAACCCTCCGCGCATTGGTTTTGACCCTCCTTATGATTGCGAAAGAGCCAACTACGATCGGACGAAGTGATCTCGATAATCAGATGTGACTAATCGAAGGAAGCTCGTAACGAAGCTCGTTCGCGCTTCGGTCTCGTTCTCTCGCGCCATTGGCTTATCGCTAATGGTCCCATAAAAGCTTATGGTGCGCGATGGCTGTTCGATACGCTGGAAACCGGTCGAGCTTGCAGCCGGAACGTTGGTTCTCGGGTTATACCAATACCGGAATGCTCGCGCCACAGTGCTTCCAAGAATCTCCCTTACCCTGATTGGATGGTTCGGAAGAAGAAGAAAAAAAAATAACACGGGTTTACGTTTTCCAAGTATATGATCACCGTTCCGAGAAATGCAATCACACAACGCGCAAATTACGAACGGAAAAAGAGAGGAAACGACCTCGAATGCACCTAGCTCGGTGTTTCATGGTGGTTGAAGCGAAACGGGGTATACTCAAAGTTGACCTGACAAGTAGGGCCGAGAAACAGACCCCCTGCGAAACACACCATTGCGAAGCTTTGTGACGGCCTCGGGCACTCGCATAGTTTCGCGAATAACGATCGTCGCTGAAAGCTCCTGCAGCTTTCTCTTCCTCTCTCTCTCTCTCTCTCTCTCCGTCTCTGTCTCTCTCCGGCTCACCCTTAAGCACTGGATATATCGAACGTTCATAATAATGCAGCCACGAGAGAACCCTCTGGTCCTCACGACCCTCTCTAGGTCCTTATAACCGCGCGATGCATCACCGGCTCATGCTCCGATGCATCGCCCAACCCTTAACGAGAATATTTCGCGTGATGCGCTTGCCCAAGGACTATCACCCTTGTTCGGCCCTCTCTCGTCACAGAATGCGGCTATGTGTACCGCACTGTATACAATACCCTACACTAGTTATATAGTAATATCGTGGCAAACGAGGGAGCTTTCCACCCCTGGGTTCCCCGCAAACCCCAACTATTCGATGGATGTATATTGCGCCGGATAATGCGGATCACCTGAGCGAAAATTCTTCCTTTGCGAGTCAAGTTACCAGAACGGGACAAAGTTCAATCACTATCGCTTAATCTCTTCGGCACAATTACAATTTCGAATTGTATCAACGCGTGTCTGTCCGAAAATATCTTAATTAGGGCATAATCGATTCGGTGTTAATTTGGTACAAAAATAGTTCGGTAAATTGAAGGTTTTCAATCCCCGGTTCCTAACGAAGGGTTCGTTAAAAGAAACGTTATTTGTTGCTCGCGGTGGATTGTGGCAATGAGCGATCCGCATTGTCAGCCGCTTCGAACAAGCCCTCCCAACCCTCATCCACGAGTCTGTAGTCTACACATAAAGGGGCTGGGGTATTACGTGCTTCGGATTCCTTCGTCGCGTGCACCACCATCACCAGTGGCGTACTATCTCCCGATACGTTGCCGGGGGTGTGAGTGCGCGAGCCAGAGAGCGATATTAACGCTGGGCGTACCCGTCGTAACTGGGAATCAGCAAGCTCCTGCTGCTCCCGTGGCTCTCTTCCTCTCTCTTCCAACGTTTCTGCCGGAGCATCTATCCTTCACGTACGTCCTATCTATATCTAGACATATATAATACGCGAAATATGGGGTTGCACGTGAGTATACACATAAAGAATAGTCTCGGTATAGAAAGAAGGGAGATGGAACGAAATGAAACGGGGATCGCGACCAAGCACGAATCGCCAGGGTGGTAGCCGTAACGTTTATGGGCGTCTGCCGTGGACGCGTATCACCCGACTGCCCCCTCCTCAACCCCCTTCGTCGTCCACCGGCGTCGTAATAAATAGTCGGCGATATAAAACCCCTACGGGGGCGAAAGATCCTGGGAGAAGCCTAGATCTACGATAACGTTGAAATCGTGTCTCGAACTGGCTAACATGGAAACGTTTCAACGTTTTCGATATCAACTCCCCCCTCGTTTCATCCTCTTTTCGATATAAACCTGTCGTCCGGAATATTCGAGTAAAATAGTTCACCAAGACGACGCTAGGTGGCCCATGGACGAATGGTTTCTCGCGCGCGGTACGCCACACCCTCGAAATATGCACAAGGTCGCGCGAATTTAGCTCGACTTCGGGTCATACAAAACCGCGTTGCGGGACGATGCGGTTTATTTTTTTTTTCGCCTCGAGTGTTACGGCCGGAACGGTGGGAATCCGACACCGAAACACCGCACCCGGGGGAAACAGCGACGTAGTTTATTTTTCGAAGTCGTTTAATGAAAAGCTGACCGGTGAAATAATATTCGTTGGTTCGAATTGTGACGATGCGGACAATTTTCGAACGTATAACGAGAAACGTCGACCGCAACGGCCGCCGCAGGACGTTCTGTCTATCGTGACGACTGAATATCATGGAAAGTCCGGGACAGAATGGAGGACACGTTGTCGGACCGTAGTTGTGCGGTTAACAAACCTGTTTCGCGTTCGGGAATCCTATGATAAATATAGCTCGAGATATATAGAAACAATGGAATCAATGTATTATACCCCACGTATATGAATATAAACACATCGTGCGGGATCGAGTGTTCATGCAACACGAGCCAAAAAGCTTCGTCCTTGTGTGCACAAGGGTGGGTATACAAATCCCGTCATTTTCAATTTCCCATATGCGGAGAATCCGAGTCCCGAATCAATTGATCCAACCGTCCGTTCTCACTCCACCCGACCAAAGTTCAAAACGTACAGCAAGTTTCTGGAAAAGCACGGATTAATCGATCCGTCGACGGATTCATCATTGGCTCTATACATCTCCAACCCTCTACGCCCCTTCGTCTCGCGTTGGGTGCGTTAACGCTCGTGGAAAATACAACCCGGTTGACCGTACAACGTTGCGTTAATGCACTTTCATCGACGCGCAATACCATCGACGCGCTCGAACCGGAGCATCCTTTTCATCCGATTGTCACTCACTTCGTGATGTAATTCGAATTGCGTCGGCGTGTTTCATCAACCGGTGAATCAGGATGAAAAGCGTTGAGGAGGATCAGAGACAAACGACAATCGAGCTCCCTCGAACAGTAGCTCCGGGGGTTTGAAGGGCCGTACCTGGCCGTTGGGGCAGGGAGGGGCGAAAGGGCCGGTGAAATTCGGTTGATACAATTTTAATGGCGATTATTTTTGGATATGGAAATAAAAAAAAAGGTAAATAAAATTGGGATAGTTTTAGTGTGCCTCGCCACAGTTTGACCTAACCCAGTTTGACCCGGCACAGTTTGACTCCGCGAGTTTGACAGATGAGAGTCACTCTCTCTCTTTGACATTTGACACCCTCTCTGAGTTTGACAAAGACTGAAACCATTCCATAAAATTGATGGGAAACCATTTCGAGCTGTGTTGCTCGGAAATGCTGCAAGAAAGTTCCAATAAAGATTACCGCGCTTTCTCGGCTAAAGAAGAAATCACGGTTGAGCTTCGAGCAAAGAAGAAAAGAGCCGGAACGAATGAACAATGCAGTCAGTTTGAGAATTTTCACATCCAACGACAACGAAGTTCCTTTTAGAAACAGTGCGCGAACGTGGAGATGAAGCGGTGCGGACAATCGTTTCGGAAGAACGAGCGAGCCATCCGCGACAGCGTAATTCGATTTTAAGAGAGTGATAATTTCTCAGGGAGGACGCTAGAGGGCAAACGGTAAAACGACGGGAAAAGGTTTCGAGCTAAAGGTGTTGTGCCAGGGAGCGACTACTCGTCTCTCGTTCAGGTGCTGCTCGGGTAATTACGTAAAAGCCTTCGCTCGCTATCTTTCTCTCGCTTCTAGGACGAGGCTGACTGCGGAAGGGTCACGCTGGCGCAAAAATACAGGAGGCCGGGAAAGAAAAAAAGAAGAAAAATGAAAAAAAAACGAGTGAAACGGAGAAGAAGCCTCGAGAGCAAGAACGATATTGTTGAGAAAAAGAGCTCGATCTTCAGCAAACCTGACTCTGAAACTGTGAAAACAAAAACTATTACGTCCGAGCCAATTTCGGTGAAGTGGCTAGCAGCTTCTCGTCTCTTCGTTTCTCAACGTTAATTATAGTGCCAAGGATCTGGAAATCGTATGATCAGTTGGATTTTTGTAATTTTTTTTATTTCATCTTTAAACATTGGCTTATCACGAGCAGAGCGTCCACGTCCTTTCCTTTTATTCCTAAACTGTTACCAAATGATTCTTACATTGACATGATTATTTCTCTCTTATTTGTCTCATATTGTTATAATTTTTAAGAATAATGAGAATCATTTTTTATTCCATACTGTTCTATTCTTGCAATATTCGAAATAACGATAACATCTAATTAATCAAATAACGATAATATAAAAATAAACCTATTCCCTTCAATAAGCCCATGGGCTCCTCAAGGTCAACACGAAAACCTCGAAGATACCAAAGACGAATTACAAGCCCTTGGGCTTCTTATCGAAAAACCCCCGGTAAATAAATCGCCTATTGCAGGGGCGTTGTTCAATCTCATACTTCTCCGAGATCTGACTGTAATCTCTCTCATATCTCGTCCGCTCTAGCTCCAATGCCATCCTCATTTCAGCCGTCAGGGTCTTACGCAAACTCGTGAAAATAGGGGAAAAAGTTCATCCCCGATCCCCGGAATAGACGATAAATAGAGTCACCGTTCGGCCACGCGTGTTACAGTACTTTGGTTCGACAATGAAGGGAGGTTTGAGGGTGGCTTTGGAACACAAGAGGTGTTTAACCCCGAGGATTATTCCTTACGTCATTTCATCCCCCGATCCCCGTTTATTGCAGGGGTCACCAACGCTTTCTTTCCATTATTACTACTTCTGAAAAAGGGCGACCGTGTAACGTTCTCGTCTAGTCCTCATTCACTCCACCCTAACACACGGTTACGAGCTGTGTGTAGTACAAACTTCACAACACAACCCCGCATGACGGTTTCGTATATGCGTGATAATGCCCACGACCTCCCGTGAACTCCGTAGTGGCCCCCTGGATGACGTCTCCGAGACGGCGAACCAAGCGACCCCATTGGATAACAATTCACCCTCACGTGTGTATATTTTTCTCCTACGATTTCGATCTCTCGACGTTTCCCACCCAACCCCCGTCGTGGTTCGAAATCCTCGCGCCACCCGGTAGCCGCAGACAGTCGAGACAAGTCAAGTCGCGCTGCCGCTTTTCCCACGTATGCAGACAAGTTGATGCAGAACCTTCCAGCTGCATCGAACAACTCAGGTGGCAATGGACGTTTAAATTGGCCACAATTCCTCGATCGATGACGTATGTGGCTCTTTCATTTATTTTTCTTCTTCTCTCTATTTTTTTCTCCCTTTGTTGCATCATAGTTCACCTGCAATTTGTGTCACTCGTAAATTACACACCCCATTCGATTCTTATTCTTCTTCGTTCTTTTTTTTCTTTCTTCTTCGGTGTTCTTCTCGCGAAAGGTGTTATTACGAACGGCTCGGTGTTATTTTCATTTCTTCGCGAAGTGACAAACGGTTGTGTTACGAACTGTGGGATCTGGTGCAAAAGCCCTTCAAGACTAACAAATTATTCATGGCCGCACACACGCGAACGAGCGACATGTATAGAGCCCCTCGTGACTCTCCGGGTACTAATTGATCGAATCTCCGTTATTCCTCCAACGCTATTCTCCGCGGGACTCGTGCTTGCATGCCTCCTTCTTCCCTCTCTAGCTCTCTCTCTCTCTCTCTCTCTCTCCCTCATTCGGCTAACTCCTCGCGCACAAAGGGTAAATCGGGCCTCTCACCCGGGTCGCGCCCATATATAACTCTCAGCTTCGAGCTGTCCCTCCCTCTTTCCCTCTCTCTCTCTCTCTCTCTCTCGGCTTAACGCTGCTCTCGCTTCGTCGGTGCATTAATGCAATCCCCACGGCGAGCATCGAGCATCGATGCACACTCTGTGCAATGTCCGGAGCCCAAAACGTCTCTCACTCTCCGAATCTCGATGCGTGTTGGACTCGAATGATCGATTCGGATTGCTTCCTTCCGCGACTCGCTTCCGGTCTCCCTATCTCCCTCCCAACACCCCCCCGGATTCGCCGTCTCTCTCGCTCATTCCGCTGCTTGGACACGTTTATCCATTCAGATTCGGGCTATCCGCGACGCCTAGGAATCGTAAGTTCCATCCAATTTAATTCGACCGAATCTCGTTCCGTTGACTAATTTACAACAGAACGATTTTTCTTCGACGAACTCGCATTAACTTCTTCGTGCGCTCGGGTGATGCACAGTCGCGTGATTCATTCGCTGACGTGGTAACGTAGTTGCATTAAGGGTACGAAGCTGGGCGCGTCCCGAACGTCGACTTCGGCAAAGTTAGACGCGAGAGGTGTGGCGACGACAGGATTTTCGGCTGAGTACGTATGCATATTTCACGAGAGTACATGGCGGCGTTTCATACACGTATATACGACGCGTCTGCGGCGTTGGCGAAATTGCTGTAACGTGGATATACGTAACTCGATTTAAGCTGTAACGGAGAACCGACCTCTGATTTTTCTTTTTTTTTTTTCTTTTTTGGCGACTAGTCGAGCGTTGCGCTCGCTTTTGCCACTCGTCCGCGCCATTGGAAGCCGGATGAATTCGGCGATCGGCCGAGAGGCAAAGGATTACTTCCGAACGCCCTCGTTCTTCTCCCTGTCCGCTTTTTCACACACACACACAAACACACAGACGTGTATAGATATATTTATGAATATATAAGGTATTTTATGTGTACGGAATGTGGGTTCACTTTGGTTCCATGTGGGTTAGGCGACTGGGCCACCCGGTAGACCGCGGGAAACCTTCGTAAATTTTTACATCGACTACCACCAAGTACTATTCCGAACTCTATATGGAATCAGTGCGGTGTGTGTATCGAGAGTTCGATTTATCGCTCGGCAGAGCGTCTCTGCCGTTGTGGGCTGTGCCGATATATGTAAAACCCGTTACGCCAGCAACGTTTCGTTCCATCGACGACGTGGAATCGAGCGAAGCAGTTTCAACATTTTTCTATTTACTTTTTACACGTGACTCGATGGCGTTTATTTATTTTTTAAAATTTAAACAAGGTTTTTTTTTCTCCGTTTTTCGCCAATGCGAAATCAGATGACCTCTTTATTCACGATAATGTTAAAAATCGTTCTGTCGGGGAAAAAAAAAACGTTTTTGTCGAATCGGGTTTTCGAGTTATCGCGTCACAATTGCTCATTGTAATATTTCAAACATCTTCGGTGGCTCGCTTCCGGGAAGGTCTATCGTTTATCATCGGCACGATTGCCGGTACTTCGTGAAAGCAACAAGACGATATTGTCAATATCCGCCGGTCCGAATGGCACTCCCGAGCATTTATCGATCTCGGTAAATACCGA
Source organism: Sussaba pulchella (assembly GCA_963971145.1). Classification (NCBI taxonomy): domain Eukaryota; kingdom Metazoa; phylum Arthropoda; class Insecta; order Hymenoptera; family Ichneumonidae; genus Sussaba; species Sussaba pulchella. Next base: position 2,166,406 of record OZ020178.1, read on the forward strand.
TCGAACGATACGCACGAATCGGCGATAAATTCGTAGGCAAATAAATAAATAAAAAAAAAAAAAACACGGTTGTAAAAGAAGTCGAAACACGATGGCGCTGCAATGCGTCACGACGTGCGAACAGAATCCGAGCAGAAACGTACAGTGGTCGCATTGACGAATAGGTCGTATACATGTACGTGAAAATATATATGTATATAAATGTATGGAGGTTTTATATATGTGGTGTATAAATGGAAGCAGTGAACGAATGTACGAATAAACGGCTGGGGATGAGGGAGAAACAGCCGAATGGTTCCGTATACACACATATCGATTTCCCATACACGCAGTTCTAGTTGCCAGAGCGATAATAACATATTTCATGGCTCTTCTGTACGTTTCGTGCTTTCACTGTTAGCGACCCTCCCCCCTCCCCTTTCCTCCACCAGCTATCAATCTGCGTTTCCACAGAGCTCGACATGATATATCTACATTTAATATGAGAACTCTCGTTGAACGGCAACCTCCACGGGGGCCCCGTGAGTTTGTCGGAGTGTTCATATCCCTTCGCACATATCTCCGGGCTAGGAAACCTATAGAACGGAGCCACTGTTGTATGCACGCCCGTCTGCACTCAACGACCCCCAGTGTATAGCAACTTTGACTTGCTCTAATTTCAATGAGATACTCGTGCCAGTCGACGCTTAATTAATTGCTACATTACGGAAATTGGATGTGATGTGGCATCATTTTTCTTCTTCTTCTTCTTCTTCTTCTTCTTCTCTTTATCCTTTTTTTTTTAAGGTCCTTTGAATATTTTACGATATTCATCAATTTTTTTCCATAAATTTCGAACGACGATCTTGGGGTAAATTTTGGTTCGGTGGTTCTTGGCTTATGATTGGTGACACATACGATGGTGACCCGAATGAAAAGAAAAAAAATTCGATCTTTTCGTCTCGCTCGCTCTCTGGCTTCGCTCATGATTTATGTAGCCGGAACATCCACGACGAGGCCATGGGATGGCGCGAGCAAATCTCTTTTGCTCTCTCGCTCGGTTTTTTCGGTCACCGACGACGTGAGCGCAGTTTCGACGTCGCCGGAGAACGTTCGACGCCACGAATTTTCCAAATCGACCGACGTCACCGCACGAGGGTTACGAATGTAATACAAAAAGTTTTGCGAAATTTATAACGTTTTTCGCAACATTTATTACAGTCGAACGAGCCTCAAAGTCGATTGCTCAAAAATTAATGCTCAAACGTTTAGGTCGCAACAAATTTTAGATGTTTTCGTAAAATTCGACGTATACACAATTCCAACGTCCCATAAATTTGACTAAAATATTCATGGAATATCCTCGAAAAAGCGATAAGCGTACTTTCCCAAAACCCATCGAGATAAAAGTAAGCAACAAATTTTATAGATTAGACTTTTCTCGTTGATGACAGAAATACTCGGGGAAAATAAAGTGGGCACAAAAGTTGGAGGGTGTAAGACTCGAGGCGAAGGGAGATAAAGGAACAGCAGGAACCGCAGAACCACGAGCAAGAAGGGGGCGGGGGGAGGGGGAGTCGAAGTAACAGCAGCAGCAGCAGCAGGAGGAGAAGCAGCAGCGGTAGCCCAGAAGAACCAGGAAGAAAAGCTAGAGAGCGAGGAAGTAGCATGACGAATCTCTCGCACGAACTTCGATTAATCCAAGTTCACGAGAATTCGAGGAGGAGGGCGGCAGAGAAGTGGATGAGAGGGGGTTGAATGGCGGTGAGGGGCTGTAGAAAACGAGAAGAGAAAAGCGAAGACGACACCGTGCGACGGTTAGAGAGGGAGATGGAGAATGGGGGAGGAGAGAGGATGGGTAGTTGGCGGTGGGTTCTTGCAAAGCCCCGGCGAAAATAGATAAGGAAATACCGCTGTGGGCCCCGCCGGGAAACTTTGTTACCCCGGTACGTCGCTCCGTTGGGATATATACTTTCCTCATGATTTATGTAGAAAGAGAGAAGGACCGGGGAAGGAATCGGGGGGAGGGGAGGGACAACGGCGAAAAAGAGAAAGAAAGATGAGGTGTGGGGGGATGAGAGAACAAGGGCGACGAGAGAAGCTGTGGCCACCGATGCAGACAGGCTTCTACTTATTTTTCTTATACAAAAGAATCTGTTCGGCAAAAAAAAAAAAAAACAACCCCTGCAGCGAAAATCGATCTCAACGATCGAGAGAAAAGTTTTTTATCAGAATCCTTTCATTTTCATTGACTCGTCGATTTTGTATTCACGGAATAATTCAAATAAAAATAACGGTATAGGGATGAAAGATTCACGGGGTTTGGGGCAGTGGACGGAGACGTCTGATTGAAGAATTTATTGCGGGAAAGGGAGGGGGGAGGGAGTAGAATGGCCCGAGGCGAAGCAACGTCTTGGACGAATATTCTCCAAGCCCTTTCTCTCTCGGTTCTCAAAGTTTAATTAGCGCAAGTTGCGTTCCGAGAGAAGGTCGGCCAGCAGGGAATCGTTGACGAAGAGATGGAGTCTGTGAATTATAGTTGAAATTGGGGTGTCAGAAACGTGGTTTATGGAATGGCCGAGGATTAATAGACGTCGATTTCGCAAACGCGTGAAGAAACTCGTTCGCGTTTGAATTTCAAATATATCCCGGTGGTCCATGAAGAAAAAAATCTTGGATCAAACGAAGAAAAGCTGTTGATCGTGTAATCGTCTTGTTTACGCGTGTTTTATTCGCGAGTAACGACGTCGCGTGACGCGAGATGGTGAAGATAAAGGGAGGAACTGCGTGTAAGCAATCGAAATAATGGCTCGAGGACATTATCGGACTGATCCGATCGATTCGGAGGACGGAAAGAAGGAAGAAGAAGCTAAGCCTACTTTTATCGCCTTATTTTTCGAGGGTTCCGAGAGCCCACTTATATCCTCTTTTTTTTCATCGCTCGCTTTTCACAGCCTCTCACAGCTGCTTCCCGTCTATTCGAATAACACAAAGCTATTACCGAGCTTTATCGGCTTATATGGAAAAATCTCGGCAATTGTGGATATCACGATGGGACCACAGCGAGATTTTGTTTCTTCAACAAGCTATAAAAAATAATAAAAAAATCGTTGTTTGGTCATCATCGTCGTGAAGATTTTTTTATCAAGTTACATTTGATAGAATCAATCATTAACTCATATAATAACACTCAATATAAATTTTCATTTGGCAATTGATTTTAGAGTCGGTAGAAAAATTTTAATCAGAAATCGCGGTTTTTGATTGAGCTTGAAAATCAGAAAAATTCGATGTTTGACGTGAAAATCTTGATAATATACACAATCCTGATATCTAAGATAACCGCTTTACACGCTGAAACGTCGGTGTGTCTCAGAATCCTTCGAGTCCGTTATGCCGGTCAATAAAACCTGTCCAATAAAACTTGCTATTGACAACTTCCTCCAAAGAGTAGACGTCTTCTCACCTAGAAGCTGTGTGAAAACAACTCCTGCACAAAACATTCTCGACGTTCAGGTTTAGATTTATATTCCTGTGGTTCAAGTTTAGGTTCTCTAGGTTGATTAGGTTACTCTAGGTTCCTTAGAATTTTTGTAGATTGGGTTTTTGCTTTTGTGCAATGTAATTAAATTCCTCCCATACACTATTAATGTGTTTTCGTTGATTTCTTCAAAATTACCTCTCCAGACCGTCGGTGTTAATATTAATGAGTAATTTTGGAAAAAAAATTTTTAAGATAAAAAGGTTTTTGTCGCTATTTTTTGGAACGAGACTTTCTTGGGCGGAATTTTCATTTTCTCTGGGTGTTTTTCTCGACGTAGTCGTTTGAGACGAAATTTTTTTCAGCCATGGACCCGAATTAATTCTCCATTAATCAAAAGACCGAGGGATCGTTAACAATGAGAAAATTGTCACTCACTACGACGAGCTATGCGTCGCCGTCTGCACACGTGAAAAGAAAACCCCTCGACATCGACACGTAAAAGAGTCCGAAACACGATTTTTCCGCGTGACTTTGAGACACACGCGATAGGCAGTCGCAGCACACAGCAACGACCTACGGCCGGATAAGCCGAGAAAGATTCGCGTGAATACGCGTAGGTCGAATCGACGAGGGGTTGGGTTTCGTGGTTGGCGCAATCGCGATAATATTGTCGCGACGTTATCAGACGTTATCCGATTGATCGAGGACTCCGGCCCGGGTCCGGAGCGTTATCGCCTTACTTTCCGTTCTCTCTGTTGTTCCACGTTTCCGCACCCTCCGAGACCTCTGTGTTGGCTTCGGTATCACGCATGACATCCCGAATAAAAGTCTTGGCAGCGCCAACGACCTGAGAACGACCGCACGCGAGAGTAATATCGATTTTTATTTTTTTTTTTCGTTTCGAAGCTTTGATAAAACGTATTACAAACATTTTCGGTTGCCTTGTTTTTATTATGGTGATTATGAGATCGTCCGCGTGTCTGTCCGTCTGTCCCTCTGTCACAGCCAAATTTCTCCGAAGCTATGAGACGTAGAAACTTTAAATTTGGGACGGTAATTGATCTTATTAACTTACGTAATTTGCGCTACTGAATCGTTGAAAATATTTATATCAGAATTAGAGAAAGGACAAATTAGGTACTCCATTTTTCTTTTCAATTTTACACATCATGTTAGGTAGGTATCATTCGAAAGCTCTTGTTATGTAGAATACTAAAATATTTTTTTTCATAATTACAAATTCCACATTTAAAAAAATATCCCGAAAAATATGCGAAAATATAACCTCCCCCCTTTATTCCCGAAACTACCGAACCTAAAATTTTCAAAAAATCAGGGAAAAATTAATTATTAAAAATATTGTACTAATCATCCCAAACGCGATTCGAATTCAAACTTGACTAGCTTCTTCTTTATTTTCTTCAAATCCAAAATCCCAACTGTACAATCTCGAGGCCGAGGGATTGAGACGTGGCAGAGCCTATCCCGGACTCAACCGCGTTTCGGAGATCTTAATTAAACCCGGCGAATCATTCGATGCACGCGGAGACGCGTGCAGGGGTCGACGCGCCGCAATGCTCATCACGCACGCGAACCATCGCAGTTAACTGATCGAGGAACAACTCGTGTGCTGCCACCGATTAATCTGCGCACCTTTCCATTTGCCTCGGCGATACAACGGGCCACCGTTTGGGCACGCACCTACGCGTCTCTCAAAGCAACAATTTACGTTGAACTCCGTACCTCCACGGGGACGCATTAGTAAACTCAAACTCACGCACGTGCGTCGTAACACGCGATTTTGTGTGCACAATAGGGTGTCTCACAAAAAAAAACAAAAATTTGTGTTGGCAGCTTTCAAATTCGTATTATGTACTGTTGGAATACATCTGGCCAAATACGAGCCCAATAGGGGTAGATTGAGAAGTTCTACAATTATTAAATTGACTTTGTATTTAATCAACCGGTGAAAAAAAAATGTAGAGTGGTTAAAATCGATTTTTCCGGTAGATGTAAATATTCGAAGATTGAAACTGAGTCATTACTACATGATATTACGCAGAAATAAACTGAATATAAATATTCGGGGAATGAAACTGATTGCATTACATGATATTACGCTCATTTGAAATCGGGAATTATAGGATCCGGAATAATGTTTTTTTTTATTAACAATAATTATTGAATATTCAGGAAAATGTTTTCAGTTCAAAAAAACACGTAATGGATCGATTATTTTCAATTCCATTCAATACAAAAAGGTCAGCAGTAAAAATGATACATACGCCAATAAGGTGATATTCATATCTACTAGAAAAATCAATTTCAACGGTCGAACAATTTTTTTCACGTATTAATCAAATTTTAAAAACAATATAACAACTCCAAAACCTCTTAAAATAATCTGATTGGTTTCCCATTCGTCCAGATATTCTTTAATATTATATACTTCGAATCTACAAGCCTCCAACAAAATTTCCTCCCCCCTGAAACCCCCAAGTGCACAACCATAGCGCAAAAACCATTTTCTACACGCCGACCAACGATATCAGGAATACTTTTAAATCCGCTTCAATTTCTTCCAATCCATACCCTTTCAATAAAAAAACCCGTGAAAGAAAAAAAATCCAGCCACAAAAAGAAAAACAAAAGAAAAAGAAGAAATCCAAAGAAAGAAATGTTGAAAGAGAAGAACAATGTAGATGAAAAGTTAGAAGGATGAAAAATAATGGAAATAAGATTGATGGAAGGGCGGAAGTTGTCTCTGTCTGGACCGGCAGTAGAATCTGACGGGTTACCTCTGGAGCACTCGAGCGAGTTGTGCCGCTTCTGCTGCTGCTTTTGCTGCTGCTGCTTCTGCTGCTGCTGGTCGGCGGAGCCACAGCCATCCCCAGCTTTGCCGTTTTCCTTTCACCGGCATCATTATCCATTTCGTTGAATACTCCGCTCTTGGCCTACCTCCACCTCTCATTTTGAACCTCGCCTCTTCAGTCTCAGTCTCCATCTCTCTCTCTTCCTCTCCCTCTCTTTCTCTCTTTCTCGATGGATCTCGTCGAGACCACGACGACCCATGACCAGCTAGCCCCAACACTTCATACGCGTCTCCGGCGGTCGAGGTCCAGACCGTTGACTCCGTGAGATTTTCCGCGACCTTTTCTCGCTTACTCATTATTCAACCTCTACGCCCGTCATTGAAACATTTTAGACCTACACCCGCACGAATACGGCATTCCTTCAACAGAACATACGCGTGTGAGTGTGGGTAGATGCCGTTAAGGTGTGATTTAGAGAGAGAAAAAATGTCGGTGGCTCTTAGATTCGATATATACTATTAGAAAACATCTGGCCACGTCTGAGCCCAATGGGAGTGTGTGAAGAGAGGCTGCTATTATTATATGAATTTTGCATTTAACTGTGAAAAAAAATGTTTGACTGGTTGAAATCGATGAAGATGTTTTTAACTCGAAAGAACGATCACGTAACGAATTAATTATTTTTGGTTGGATTTGCAAGTAGATGCTTAGAACAAGCAATGAATACGTAAATAGGGTTATTAGGATGATATTTATCCACTGGAAAAATCAATTTCAATTGATCAAACAATTTCTTCCACTCCCTAATCAAATAAAAAATCTATATAACAACCGCAGCACTTGTTAAGACAGTCCGATTGGGCTTACAATTGACAAAAAAAAAATTCCGACAGTATCCAATGGCTGCCGACAATTTTTTCTCCTTCAATAACACACCCCAACGTTCCTCAGCTCGGCACGCATGAGTTTGTAATTCACCCGAATGATTTCTTCGTATTTTCTTTTTGTTTCTTCCGAATTTTTTTATATTTTTATTTCGTTCATCTTCATTCGGTCGGTCTCCTAAAACCGCCGGGGGTTCGACGGAAACGAATTCTCCCGGCAACGCAATCGTCCGAAGCTTTTTCGCTTTCTCTCTCTCTGCGAACAGCCGGCGCGTTCCATGTTACTGCTCCGGTGCGGCTGTTGCAAGCTTTTTGTTTTTTCTTTTATTTATCATTCGTCCGGAATGGAGAAAAGAGAGAACGTCGAGGGAGGGGGGGGGGGGGGTGGGAGGAGGAGGACGGAACGAGGGGGAGAGGCACTGCGTCAGTGACTCACTCGGTTCGTCTCCTATGGTCAAACTCGCCGGACGTTTTCTCTCTTCCATTTATCTTCCCTATCGTCGGAAAAAATGTTTTTTTTTTTTTCGTTTTTTTAAATATTCTATCCACTCCTATTTTCTTTCTCGTCCGCTTATGCGTGAATTCCGGCGCGGCACTTGACAATGGAAAGAAATAATCCGAAAATATATTTTTCCGTCGAGCGGTATAGCTCATTAGCGAGTAACGCGCGATTTCAATCCGGTGAAAAAGAAAAAAAACTCGTAAGAGACAGCTTGAATTTGCGTGGAAAAAAATGGAGAAAAAAAAGGAGAAAAAAAAAATGCCGGGATAAAGATTTTCACCGGACTCGAGTGTGGCTCTGAAACTTCAAAAGCTCAGCCCTCACCTTTCCCATTAAACTATCTCTCACTGGCAAGTGCGGCGAGTCGCAGTCTTGCACGGTGCGAGCTTTTGCAACCTAATGGGCCGCCGGAAATTCACGGCTGAGAGGCAGTGAGAGTACTCGGTTAGTTTTACTAAAGGGAAGAAATTAATCCACGTTAAATCCCGGGGTAACGATGAAACACGGGCGCGTGTTTCGCCGGAGCGGATTGGAGCGCGGGAGCATTCGTTGGGTTGCTGTAACTGCGGAGATTTCGCGACAAGTCGACGAGAAAAAAAATGTGGCGTTTCATTTATAATCGGGCGACGTTTTTTTTTTTTTTTTTTGTGATAATGAAACGAAGGTAAATATTTTATGAAAACTCAGCTGGGCAAAGACGAGCCGATAATCGTTTGATAAAACTTTTACGTGATACGGAAAGAGAGAAAGAAATGTTATTTTTATGTACCAAAGCGTTTAATTCATTTTTTTTTCGAATGACTTTTATCGATTCACTATTGTTCGAGATAAAAAGGTACGAAAAAAAATGTAGTGCTTCATTATAATCGCGCCATATTTAATTCTATCAAGAATAATGGAATGAACGTAAATATTTTTTGAAAAGTCGTTGAGTACAACCGAGCTAATAATCGTTCGATAAATAATTCACATAATACACAAAAAAAAACATAATTTCGACATGGAAAATCATCTATCTCTTTTCTCCTCAGATAACTCACGTTGACTCGCACGCGGCTGTTATTCGTAATAAAAAAAGTACGAACAAAAAATCGTAAACCTACCTGTCAACCATAATCTCATCGTCATTAATGACAACAAAACAAAGCCAAACATTTCTCCCCCACTCGCCAAGCACAATCCATCCAACAATCGTTCGATAAACAATCCCCCTCAAACCAAAAAAAAAACCATAATTTCCACGTGGAAAAGCATTTAACTCTTTTCTCCTCGAATAACTCACGTCGACCCACCCGCGGCTGTTGTTCGAGATAAAAAGGTACAAAAAAAAAAAAAAAAAACAGAATACATAAAAAAAATAAAAAAATCCTCCCAGCGAGTCAGAGTTTTTCCGAATCGCCCACACGGCGCAATGTAGCTCGCGGTTGGTCGCCGTCGAGGTTGAAAGCCTGTCGGGCGCAGTACACATCGTGGAAAGGAAGAGAACAGCCAGACATAAAGCTCGAGAGGGGGGCAGGCAAGGACGGATGGTAGGAAAACGCGAGCATGATAAATGCCGGGGCTCTCGCACACATGACGTCGAGCGACGCACGTCGCTCAAACCGCGCGGTCCCCTTTCGTTCCACAATGCGCGGGTGAGAGACGAATGCCGCCCGAGCGCGGGGGCGGGGGGGGCGGCCTCGGATGGCACCAGGGGGAGGCAGGATAGATGGGCGAGAGGGTGGAGGGCCGAAGGGTGTAGGCAGTCGGGTCCGTGAACGGGCGCGCCTATTATGCTAAAATGCAATCTCCTGATAACCGACGCTCGCGGGAGCTCCACTCCACGAGAAGGCTATGGGAGAGGTGCCGCGCACGTATTCGCGGTTCCCCGGGCTCTCGGGGAAGCTTAATTTCACCTATCTGGATTCTGTATACGTCACAGCATCCCGGACGGAAACGAAATGCTCTGGGAACGAGAACGGACCGCTCCCATAACCCCCTTCGACCCCACCCAACTCTCGTCTATCTCCACCATAACTGGGATAATTGGCCCGACGTGGATTAAAAAAAAAAAAAAATCTGCAAAGAAAAACCGGGAGAGATAGCGAGGTTGGAAAGGGGGTGGGAGAACGCGGGTGTAGGTTGAATGTATAATAAGAGAATAGTCGAAACTACGTTCGGTCGAGTGGACGGCAAAACGAATTGAGAAAGCCGCATCGGAATGAGATTTTGGGAGAGAGAAGGATGGAGGGAGAGAAAACGATTCATCGATGCTCGCGAAAACGGAAGATACCGGGGAGGGCGGAAGGGCTGTCGGAAGGTTGAAGGCCAAAGAGGGCAAAAGCGCGGGGGTCTGACCGCTAGTGAAGGGAGGATCAACCGTGGGAGACGCCGGAGAGGAAAACTAATCTCGTAATCGACAAACGTCCGGTCGGGTCTGGAACATCAAAGCTGGGATTCCAACGACTTCTTCGTACTGCGCGGGTGTATATATGTATATATGTTACCAACGATAGATCGGTACGTTGGCAAGTCCGCCCCCACGCCTATTTGCGCGAGGATAAAAGGAGATCTCGTGGAAGAGAATGAGAGAGACGGAACTCGCTTGATCTTTGACGGGAATGCAACCAGGCCGGATATCGAGCGCGTTAGATCGCTTCTATCCGTACCACAATATTTCCTTTTCACTCGATATACGGTTCTACGGACGGGTCGTTGAATTCAATGAGAAACTGACCGATTCATGAAAATTCCATTGAAACACATAGGGTATAAAATAATTTTGAAATTGCGGTAGCAGACGGAAGGGAAAACGAAATAGATGCCGCCGTTTGACCCCCTGGCTTTTGCCGGGAACTCTGGAAAGAGTAAATACGAGTAAAAGTAAGACAACTTCGAAAATATCCGAGAAAAAAATCCAACCCAATTTACAACGGTCTTAATAGCAGTAACCCCTCGTTAAAAAAAAGGAATTATCATAAGATTCTACAAAAAACCAAATAAATTCCTTCGGTCCCCGGACCCAGAAAGACACTAAAAAAAAAAAAATCCTCCACCACATCAGGGAACAAAAAGCTCCCTCCGCCTAACCACATATAATTCTTATTAGATGTAATTCTTATTACAACCGTAGTAGGTGGTTGAAATTATTATTATGCGGGAATATAATCGCGTTAGAGCGAGGTATAACGAAGGAGACACCGTTGAAACGCGGGTACGTACGAGGAATACACTCGTCCGCACGTCGTAAGCTTATTCCGGTGTGTGTGAACGACTCGTCCGAGCGTGGAATATAGGCTCGGAGCTCTCGCGGAGTTGGTTACCGCTACTGCTTGCTTCCACGGATTAGCCACGGCCTTTATTACTCCGGTAAATTGGACGGTGTTACGCAACAACCGCCACCATGACCGGCGAACCATCCTCCGGACCGTCCTCTCGCTCTCATCTCTGCCCTCGGGGTGTCTCGTCTACGTACGACTCGCCGCGTTTCTCGTTCACCTAATATTCCACGTGCGTACGCGCGTTTAAGTACGTCGTCGCTCGGGAAATACCGGCGTATCACAGACACACGCGCGTACGTGCGGCGCGTGTGATACTCCGAGCGGAATTATACTACGGAAAGTACTCGCCCAACGCGAATATACCCGCATAAACGTGTTATAATATCATTACAACCTTCGCGAAGCGTCTGAATAATTGAAAAATTTAATCAGTCGCCTCAATGGAGAAATTTCATTGAAGCACTAAACGCTCGGGCGAACACTCCGATCGTAAAGACAAAATGATGGTTTTGAATGGGTTTGATCTACGAAATATAAAATAAATACACTTTTTATCATATTTTCGAGAGGAAAAAAATGCGGACTGATAAAATTGTTCGACGGAAAATCGGAGCGAAAGGATATTTTCTGTATATCGGCTTCGTTCGTCGATCCGGACGATAACCGAAATTCCGAAAACGGGTTGCGGGTTATTCGCTCCCTCACGGTTGGTCCATTACGTCTAATCTCGTAATTTTTCGTCTTCGCCGTTGCTCCGCGCGGACTTGAGCAAAACCCGGGAAAGGAAAGAGAGTTGATACAGCGAGAAAAGCGAAGAACCAGCGAAGAACGAGAACTAAGCAAAGGACGCACTAAATCTCTCCGGTTCCTACACTCGTTCGGTAGCCAGGAGGGGTCCTTTTCATCCAGCATCCTCCCAGTCTCGTCCTGGCCTCGTTCTCCGTTTCGCGTTCTCCCAATTCTCGTTCCAACGTTTCTCACACGTGAAACACACTCCGATCCTTTCGCCCCAGCAGCAGCACAAGCAGCCGCACCGAGAGACGAAAACGGGACCCCGCGTGGTGTTCGCGATCTTGGCGGTGTTAAGAGCCCGTGAGCGTGAAGAAGGAAAGATGGAGAAGCGGAGAAGAAGAAGAAGAGAACGAGGGACCGTGGGTTTGCCCTCGCCTAGCCTGCTTTTCCACTACTACCTTTCCCTACCGTGAGTTAAGAGCCCAAGCCCGGGCTACGTAATCCGGAAAGCTCATCGTGTAATTTCCCATAAGACTGCGAGCACGAGACGACGACGAAGCTCTTCCACCGGCTCTCGCTTCACCTCGTCAAAACTTTCCGCCAGAGAGTCTATACAGACTCCGCGCTGGTAGTTCACGTCTCCGTGTGTGTGTGTGTGTGCTGTATGTATAAATATATATATGTATTAATGTATAGCGCACGTGACCCAGCCAAAGCGAGAGCTTTACCTCAGGCATCCTTGTCCCGGTTTCGAAAAGAGCCGGCGAGTATATCTGTATACACGAAGCTTTTCTCCACCGGTGGCCCAGGTGGCACGACGCTTTATCACCCGGTCGATCCCCCAACTCTCGTTGCACGCAAAGAGACGAGAAAGGAAAAAGAACTGCGGCGGCCAGTTCCCTTTTGACACTGTATTTATTAACTTGAAGTTGGATGACGTTCGTTTGGGATAAACTCCCTCGGGGTAAGAGAATACGAGGAATAAAGATCGCGAAGATAACGGCGAACCGGCCAAGCCTTTGGGCCCGGCCTTAATGTAACGAGAAGCTTCGTTTCGCCGCAGGTGTGCGCGAACCACGGCTATGACCGCGTTGTTCTCGTTGAATCGAGCGGAGGCCAACGCTTCGTAGCCGACAACCGACGATACGACGCCATAACTGGGCTCGTCCACGGCAATTTTCCTTCTCTTCTCGTGCGCGAAGGTGAAATTAATGGTGTTGCGAATGCTAATTAAATTTCTACGGCGACTCGGGGGCGTATGGGTGTGCGCGGCTATAACGTACTTCGGATGAGAGTGACGCGTACACGCGACAAACCCTCGACCTATAACCGTATGGCTCTCAGACCCGGTGACTAATTTAATTTCGTTGCGAAACGAAGTGTATTATTTTACGCGATTATTCCATTAATTTCGGGAATTTTTGTTGGTGTTTTTTTTTTTTCGTTGGATGAATAATTGATGAACTTGTTTGGAAGGTTCGGCGTGGAGCGAATCAAGTCGTTCGTGGGTGCAGGGTGCGGCGGATGGGAAACGTTTTTTTGGAATGATGATAGGGCGGTTGTTAATTAATTTTGAGAAACGTTCGTTGCGACAAATGGAAGTTGAGGATGTGCCATTGGAGAAAAAGTTAAGTCTTGATGGTGCCTGAAAGACGCCGTACATTTTTCACGATGCATCGTCGTAGCCATTTTTCGATCTGACAAAAGTTTTTGAGATCGACGATAATTAAAGCACAGAAAAAATACAAAAATTACACTAAGAACACAAGAACAATTGAACTATAATATATAACTACAACCCCCCCAGAATTAAAGTATAGTAATTTCAAAAAGCCACGTCCATTCTCCCATGCCCCGTGTACATTTCCCCTTCGCGACACAGCGAAACATAATACGACACATAATGCGCGCGCGGCGAGTGCCAATAACGAACTTATCCGAAGCGTCGTCATTCGAGCGTGTGTTCGAAATCGTTTAACGTTTGCAACCGCGACGCTTATAGTTCGGGGAAAATCCGTTTCGCGGAGGTATCCAGCGAGAAGGCTTCGGTGTGTGGGTAGAAGTGGAGGTGAAACGGGAGCGTTAATTCTGATTCGGTTGGACGTCACGAGGCTTGCGTCGACGTGCGCGTTGTCGGAAGAAGTCCTTGGGCGTATGTAAGCGTAACGAGCGAAGCGCGTTTGCGTTTTCCACGCGAGAGACTGCGAAAGCGAAGCCTCCGTGGGTAGCTCTGGCGAGGGGGTTGAGATGAATATATGCCAGAGGGATGAGAAAGAGAGAGAGAGAGAGAGAGGACGTAACCGTGTGGGGAGATGGAGGATGCTGCAGCCGCCAGTGGATTTCCGCATACGCGATCAATTACTCGACGCGCGTAATTATCTCCGCGTCGCCTTTGAAATTTTCATTGTCAGCGGGGAGGGAGGGAAGCGTGTGTGGACCAGCGTGCCAGAAACTCTCGGGTGCAAACGGGGGTTTGGTTCTGCCGCGACGCTCGCGGCGACGGTCGTGGGTGGAGCTTTTGCTTATAGCGCAAATATATACGTGTATATAGTTTTGGCCGAGTGTGTGCTTCTGCTTCTGGAGGTCTGATAGAACCCGACAGCACTTCGCCCGGGCTAACGTGCACTCAACTACTTAATAATGCACCAGTCGCCCAACCACTATGCGCCCATTACGCTTCCATGCGCGTTGTACGCGATAGAGTCGCGTACAACGCGCGCCCGTTGCGCCAACGTTCGCCGTTGATGCCGGTGCATCGGTCCGAAGCGCGGGCGTGTTTCTAACCGTCTCGGCACCCGCGAGAGACTCATGCTGGTACTGATATTGTTCGAAGGCCGGGTTTGAGATTTTATTTCCCAAACCCTCGGCGTGATGATAACGCGAGACGCAAAACTCGTGAGACGGAATTTGGCGAAGAGAATGAAGCACGTGTGTGTGGTTTGGAGGTGAAAATTAATTAGTATGGGAAAAGATGTACGGGGGAATGACGATTTTTCTGGCGATTGGTTGATTTGGTTGGGGAATTTGGTTTGGGTAGCTTAGGGTGGGTAGCTTTGGTGACGGACGAACATGTGTTTGTTTGATTCACTTTTTTTATTATGTTTCGCACTGAGATTTAGGAACTCTGTAGATTGATTTTTTTTTGTTATATACAAATTTACGATAATTCTGCGACAAGGTTTTTTTTTCCAAAAGCCCAAAATTGTTGACACCCGGATAAACAAGAATAATACAAATTAATAAAATTGAGTAGTAAACAACAGTGGAGGGGAAATAAAATAAAACTGTTCGAAAATTGGTTTTACCTAATAATTTGGTTAAAATTAAGAAATGAGAAAAAAACATTGTTGTAGAATTATCGTACAATTGTATATAATTGAAAGGATATAAATCTGAAGACGCTCTAAATTTGAAAGCGAAACGTAATAGAGGAGATGAATTAAATAAACACATAGTCGTCCGTCGCCAAAGCGATCCAACCTAAAGAACGATTTTACATTGCGAACGCTCGAAAAAAATATAACGTAAGTATTATTCTTTTTAAACAGAAATAACGGTGGATTTACTCGAGTTTTCCAACAAAATGGACTTATCTGGTTAGATTAATCTCTTTCATTCCTTCCTCGCGTGAGCAATTTTCGGCAATTCTGTGATCAAAAACAATGTTTCCAATCTAAATTACAAGAATCCGATTTAATCTTATTGTCTCAAAAAAACGGACTTATTCGGTTTCGCCTCTAAACCACAGATATTACGCGGCAAATTGACTCGTTGAGATACAAGATTAAGGAAAATTCAAGTATCCTCCATATAAAAGAGGGAAGGTAGGGGCAAGACGAAGAAAAAGGATTTAGCTGGAAGAGAATTCAAGAAAATGCGTACTTTGGCTGGAATAACCCGTGGTAAATATAGATATAGGTACGGCTGCTGATATTCGCCGCCGAGTAATGGAAGCAAAATCTGGCTTTATAAAAAGATATAACTATAATAAAAAATCTAGTTGGCGTGAAATGGGTAATGAAGAGAGAGAGAGAGAGAGAAAGAGGGAGAAGATCACGGCAGAGGGGTTGGTTAGTCGTTCCAACGGCAAGGATACGAGAGCTTTTCTGCGGTCTATCCGCCGCAGGAAAATGAGACCGCGAGCGGGGGAGGAAGAGAGAAGGACGTATAACGACGTCGCGTAAGCGCTGCATATACCGCGTTCGCCTCAGAGGGCCCAGGGTAATTTCCTTGTACGATTAGACAGTCGCCCGGGGCGTATAGCTCTGAGCAACCACTACCGAAGATATTGAAGATTAAATCGAGAGCAGTGTGCTCGACGAGATTCAACGGATAAAACGAATTTCGAACGAACGAAGACACTCAGAGATTTAAGATCTTACGAGATGGATATAAAAAAATCGCAAAAAATCTTGAAAATTTGAGGAATGACAGTTCTTGATAGAATAATGTTACATGAATTATTTTAGAATTATTCAATACATAATTTTGTAAGTCCAAACATCTACGACACGATCCAGACTTGTAAATCCACGATTCACTCGTTCTAAACTAACTTTTTTCTCAACGGTCCATCCAGTATAAACCTTAATCAATTAAAAATACTTTTAATCCAGAAAACCTTTCACAAACAATGCGTCAAAAAATGGGTCACAAAAAATTGTGTGAAATCAATAATTAACACGCCAATGAGCGAACGAAGGGTGTTCAAGAAAACCAAGAGAAAAAAACAAAAAACCCCCCCCTTTGTACAATTTACCGGTATAATGTAACGAGACCGAGTAAACGAGCGGATTTCACGTTTCCCGAGTCGCCGGGGGTTTGCCGTGGAGGATAGAAACAGCGGAACAAAGAGCGAAACGAGACTCGACTGTAGGAAAGTGCTGTATATGCCTCAGTACGTGCTGCATAGATGGAACGGGCGAGACGCCGGGTGGTGGCCACAATTTATTCGCGTGTTTGACTTGCCAAGTCGCGGAACGTCGTCTACGTCGTCGTCGTTCTCGTCGTCGGTTGGATTTTCTTCCACGGCGGTACCGTAGAACGAGGGAGGAAATAGGAAACAAGAAGGAACAAAGATCACCGAGCCCTCTCTTTCCCTCCTCTCGTTCTTGCCCGCGCGATACACGATAATCCGCGGGGCCTATATTTACTCGTGAGATGCGCCCGGGGCGTGTTCCGTTGTATAAAGAGAACGCGGGGGTGGCGAAGAGAGGGCCAACAGCCCGTTCGGTACACCCGTTATACACGGAAATAAGAGCAAAACGCAGGAATGGCGTCTAGGATCGTTGGAATGGAAAGCCTCGTGGAGAAAGAGACGGAATAATCGCGGTTGCGAAACTTTGGCCAAACAATCGAATTTGCGGGGTGTGGGAATCCCTTAAGGGGGTTGAGGAGGAGGCTGTATGGTCCTCCGTCCTTTCTCTATGGGACGGAGGAGACCCCCGCAGTGGTGGCTTTCCGTAAATCGCGGGCGAAAGCTCGCTTTATTCTATCTTATGGGGTAGGATGTGTTGAGGAAAAATTAATGCTTAGGCAGCTCTCAGATTTGAAGTATATACTACCGGAGTACATGTGGATTAATTTTAGCCCGATCGGACTGTTTTAAGAGGTTCTGCTGGCGTTACAACGATTTTGCATTTGAATAATACGTGGAAAGAATTTTGTTTGACCAGTTGGAATCGATTTTTCCATTAAATATAAATATCACCCTATTCATGAGTTCATAGCTTTTTCTGCTCATCTACTTGCGTTGAATCCTATATACGTATTTATATATACATATATACATAGACGCATACATATATAAACGTACAAAGACGGGATAACAATGATGATGAAGAGCTATCTGTCTTTGTTCATTGGACTTTGCCGAGTTGTACCCACCGACGGGTTTTCGGTGAGACGCAGAGGGTGGGCGGACGGGTTTTCGGGGGAGTGAGCTTTTAAAGCGAACCCACCGCTACCCCCCCCCCCCCCCCTGCGGCTCGGAGAACGCTCAGACGAGGCATGAAATCGCCTTTCTATACCGAATACCGTACTGTATCCCAAATCCGAAACGCTCTCTATCACGTAAAATAGTCAAACGCTCGTTCCGCATCTCCGACCGTTCCGTGCGCGAGAAAGCGGAGGGTAAAACCGAGACCGAGATGGAGAACCGGGTAAATCTGCTACGAGTACCGGTATCGAAGCTTTAACCGTCGCTTCTCCCGCCGAATTCCAACTAAATTCCAACGCTATATTTACCAGCGTTTAAGCGGAGATCTGATACTCACCCAGCTTCCGATACTAAACTCGTCGCCGTTTCTCGTTGCTTCGCGCTGCGAGAGCTTCATCCGCACCCCGTATTGTCTTGTTTTTGGGCGATCGTGTGGAACCATTACGATTTCGCAGCGACGCGTTCGCATTTGAGTCCGAAATTCACGCAACGTTTTACGTTTTTTTTTCGTCTTTTTGATTTTTATTTCTCGGCTTTTTCTCGTACTCGGGCGGCCTCGTCTTATCCTTATCTCGCTACAAAGCTTCACCCGAAGTCATCGAGATGAGGGAAGAGAGGGGGGGGGGGGTGGAGAGCGAGAGAGCTTTGAAACTCATCGGCGATCTTCGACTCTCGAGAGCCGACAATAAAGAAGATTGGGATCGATTTAAGATTCCAATTTCCGGGCTCTCGGCTCCGGGACGGGCGTCGAAGAGTGCTGGTGGAGAACTGGAGACTCGTTTCCTTCTCACTCGATTTTCGTGGTACGGCGAGACTCGTACGCGGCGATGCCTGTCCGAATTGCCGTCGGTCTTTCTCTTTTTCTTCGTCCGACAAGATTCTTTTTTTTTTCGTTTTTTTTTTACACTTTCGTTCACTCTCAGACCTCTCTCGTCCTACAATGCAACCTCCCCTTTCGGCCTTCTCTTCTTTTATACGGCTCGACGTTTTTTTTTTTTAACTTCCATCTCGTCCGGAGTTTCGTAATTGGCTCTTCGGTCAGGAGCTTCACTCGTTCTTCTTCCTTCTCGTCTCGCACATTCGACAACCTTCCACGTATTTGTCGTATCCATGCGGGGAAGAAAAGAGAAAAAAATATATAGGTTAGGGAAGCTTGGAACGGACGAGTACCTGGATCTGATTGTTTCTTATGTCGCTAATTTTCTTTCGAACTCGCTGTCATGAAACTGTGTGTGATTCAATATTTTTTATGTAATTACATCATCTAAATAATAATAAATATATATTATTTAATAATAATAATAATAATAATAACAATAATGATAATTATTATTATTATCATTATTATTATCATTATTATTTTTTTAATTTGAATTTCAATCTTAATTTCTTTGGTTTCTATCAATAATTTGTAAAAATAATACATTTTTGAGAATCAGAGAACGATTGACAAACACAGAAAGCTAATTATGACGAAAAATAAATATCCCATCACCTCTCAAACTCGTCCGTAATATTCGAGGGCTTCCATTTCCGTGTGTTCAATCACGATTCGCGGTACATTGCTCGAAGAAGCTTTTCCACATTGTGTACCACGCCGTGTACCACGGCGAAAAGCCAGCAGCGACATCCCGGGGTTAGGATGAGAATTTATCGAGTAATTTTCTTCGTCTCCGGTGACTCGTCCCCCCCCCCCTTGCCCCCGCCAGGGCGAAAAGTTGCTTGGTACAGCAAAGAGAACGTCGAAGACCGTGCGAGCTCCGTTATGGCGACGAACCCGCCACAACGTTTAGTACCTGTTGAGGCGAACTAGGACGAAATAATGCCACTGGTTCCGCCGTTCCGGCGAGAACTTTATGTCCCGGAAAGATCTGGTCCACGGGGATGGCTGTGGCCGGTTCGCCGCGTTGTTAAGCGAATACCGAGGCTTCGAATAATCGCCACAGGGTCGATGCGATGATGCGGTCCAGGGATTCCGACCGAGACACGCGTTTCGTCATAAAACCGATGAAACATCGTACGAAGACCGACAAAGAGATGCTGCGCGTTCGCACAATGACAACGACGGGGAAAGAAACGAGATAAATTCGACGATAGAGGCTCCGAGATGAGCATTTCCGGTAACGTTCTTTTTTTTTTTCTATCCTTCCTTTGACCGCTATCCGGTGGGGACAGGAAAAATTTGCGGGGATCTCGCGATAGGAAACCGAAAGAGAAAGAGAAAAAAAAACAAGCCGTTGAGCTACGAGAGGGTAAACCGGTGCGCTCGCGCGGAGCAAAGCCTCGGAAGCGTGAGGAATGCGCAATCGATCACGTGTGGGTCAACGGTAAAAAAAAAAAAAATGCACCCGTCGGAGCCATGAAGCTGCGGAACCGGACGTGGCCCAGGCCGGTGGCGAATTTTGGGACGGATTTCTCTTTGACTATTTCTCCGTTTTTTTCGTTCTTCGTCATCTCCTCTATCGGACGATTTTTTTACGTTTTTTTTTTTTTTTATGAACGTATATAAGAAACGCGGGGAAACGACGGGGAATAGTTTTGGAGGATATTGTATTTTCTTTGTTCACGGGTGGGGTGGTGCAAGATTTTGCGTACACGAGCCTATGTGCGGGATCTGCGCACAATGTGCATGACGAAATTGGAACCACGGTGTGTTTCGGTTGAATTCACTCGCAGCGTCCGAGCATTTCGCGGCGATCAATTTTCCACCGGCGGGTTTGAATTTTGCGATTGGTTGAAGCCACTGCTCGCCCGGTCATATATAGGTCGCTGTTAGATATATATATATGAGGTATTTCATGGCGAATCGGACGGTTGGAATTTTGAAATCTGGCGAGTCAGTTCATTATTTTTTGTTCGGGTTTCATTTGACGCCAAAAGTACTTCTGGTTCGATCCGGAAGTTTCGGACCCTTATATAACTCTTGAGAAAATTAAGGACCACTCCTAAATAGGAGAAAGTGGGCTTTGACGTATTTGACAATTTTGGTTTCTTTTATTGATTCTAGTTGGTTCGAAAAAATTTGCCAATATGTTAAAGTAGGATCTTTTTTGCAACTATTTTTTTTTTTTTTCAAATAAAAAATGAGAAACATGTACAGAAAAATATTATCAATTATACAAACCCGTAATAAAATTAGTAATATTATTATTATTTTCGTTTCCAATTATTTCTTTTACCAAAATAAAAAATATCAAAAATATATAGAACAATATTATCAATTCTTCAAACCCGTAACAACATTGGTGATATTCCCATTATTTTCACTATTATTATTACTACAATTGTTTCCAATGATTAATTACAGAAAAATCATGAATTGAATCGACAGGAGTCAGGATTTTCGCCGTCCGGTTATTTCCACTATTATTATCATTATTATCGTCGGAAAAACGAGTATTATTTCCATTGCAACTATTTCTGTTTCAAAAATAAAAATATACACAAAAAAAACTATCAATCACATAAACCCGTAACAAAATTACTAACATTATCATTATTCTTCCCATTACCACTATTATTATTCATAATAGAGTCATTTCCATTCATCAACTATAAAAAAATCATAAACGAAATCGACGGAATTCCGGATTTTCACTGTCCGATGTGACATGGAACACCCTATATATATATGTGTGTTAGCTATATCGGGTTCTCTCGCGTTTCGCGGCGACCGCAACCGTCCGGAAATTACGTTCTTCCGGGTGGCTTTGGTATAATAACCAGCGAGCGTCGCGGGACGATCGGTCGCACCAGAACATTTTCTATATTGCTTTCTTCCTCACACTCTCCCCCACTCGGTCATACTCTCCGAGTTGACCTAATCGAAGCAATCTTCCGCGCAATTTCTGTTCCAACTCCTTCGGAAGTTCCCCGACGTTTCCCCGCAACGCGCTGCCACCCCGGCTGGCGCTCCCACACTCGCATTCGCGTCTCGGCGATGGCGTGACATCATTTTTATTTCGCGTTTATATCGCCTTAATTCACCGACCTCTCGTCCGGCAATGGCCGTTCAGGACATTTCAAATAACCATCGCCACACGATTGAGGGAATAGAAAATTTAAAATCGTGGAAATTTCAATGGATCATCGTTTAATCGCGAGGGTGGGAATTGAAGTTCCGAATGGTCAATGTTTCGAGAGCTCATGAGTTCGACATGTTTTTTTTTCGAATTTTAATTTCCCGAAAATTCAAATCGCCGGATTTTTTTCTCCTATCAGACAAAGTTGCGAAATTGAAAGGTCCGAACGTTCACAAATGTCCGAGAGGTCGATAATTCGAATCGAAATGCAATTCGGAGGCAGATAAATAGATTTTGGGACGATAGTTTGGAAATTCGGAAAAATGTACCTTAGAATCGAATCTACAATTGAAAAATTAAAACCGAAACTAAAATTGAATAATTGAAATTGAAATTACAATCGAATAATCAAAGTCAAAATTAAAATGAGACAATTGAGATCAAAATTAAAATAACCAAATTGAAAAAATAAAATTGTAAAATCCATTAAATTAATTAAGTAAAATTCAATTCTACCTTTGTATCAGAATATTCGATGCAACGCATTTGAATTGAATTTTTTTTTTCGTAACCACGACCTTTCGAGACTGTTCCCGTGAGGACCATGATGGTCCGTCGGGCACCATGGTCGATCGAAACATCGCCGATCAGAACATTCAATTTTCCAAATTTTTATGCGCCATCGGAACTTCAAACATTCCGTAGTTCGATCCTCCCCCCAATCGCGGTGGCTAATTGGATAATCCATGCAGCATTCGATGGCAACCGAGAGTAGAATCGCGCTCGTTGAACGGTCGTAGCGCCGAAGGGCGGGGAGGGAGGGGGGGGGGGGGGGAGGAAGGGGCACGCGTGATTACCGAGTGCTCTCGAAATCCTTCGGGTAATTCGCTTTAATTTATGCCCTGAGAGGAATGTTTTATGTACGAGCACGTAACCGGGGCACCGAGAAAACTAACCCCTCCCACCCCCTCTCTGTCTCTCTCTCTCAATCTCCATCCGGGTTGCAGCATCCCTCTGGTAATCGCGGGAGTTTCCGACGTTTCGTCGTCCTCAACGGCACCAAGAAAATCCCTCAAGACGGGTAAAACGAGGGATAGAACGTTCGCAACGAACCCGCGGGGGTTGCAAACCCGTTGGAAAACCCCGCGAAGCCTTTTTCCTCACGTTGCCGGGCCACCGGGGCCCGGTTTTCTCCCCGCGGGTTTCTCAGCTCCGCGCCCCGGCATCTCCCGGTTAATTGGGTTTGTTAGAATGTTTTATGCACCGGCACCTGCCAAGACGTGATTCCCCCGTCAAAGCAATAGCCCCACGGTGCACCGCGTCGCGGTGCGTTTCCCTTAATTGGATTTGCCAAAGCTTCGCTCCCGCAACGCGGTTCCGTCGTTTCTTTTCTTCTTACTCTTCTTTTTGCTCCCACAATCTTTTTTTATTTGTAGAAACAGATGAAAAAACGTTATTCCGTAAAGACGACGGCGAATATATGTATGCAGAATTTGCAGTTCAATCTTCGTGTAGGTACGCAAATTAGTTGAATATTTTATTCGTTATTTGATAAAAAAAAACCTCGTCGTTGATTGACATTCGATACGCCGAGAAAGCGAAAAATATTTTTATTCACTCGATACACGAAAGTTCCGTTGATTGGCGGCAACCCGGAAAATTTAATTGCAATATCTCTCATTAGACCGCGATGGTAGTAACTGGGAATCGGTGTTGAAACGTGAAAAAAAAAAAAAAAAGAAAAGTAAATGCTTTGACGGGATCGAGGCGGTCGGCGTTGATCGCAAAGTTATAACTTTATGAAAGATTCTCCTCGCCACCGGGATTCATCGAATTATTCAAGCCGAGCGAGAGTGTCAGCTGCGCTTCGTCGCCAATCCGATGGTTAAAAATATCTCATTGGTGCATTAACTTTGTCTCGCTCCCTCGTTCACATTCACGCAGCAATTTCGAAGGACCGAAGGCTGATTTGCAACCGTCGCTCGTGCACTCGAAGGTTCAAAGAAATCAAACCGCGACGTCGACGACGGCAACCAGTCGACGCGCACCCGAGGGCGATGATTACTGGAAAATTGCGCGATAATTACGAGCGATTAGGCGCCCCGGTCTACAGTAATAACGTCTATCTCTATCCCTCTCTCTATCTCTCACTCCCTTCTGGCTCGCAGTAATTACGAAGGACGTAGTCCGTCGACCGAGCTCCAACGCTCTATCTATCCATGGTCTTCGGTTTTATCTCTTATTTATTTTATTTTTATTTTTCGTTCATCCTCGTTTCACCGCGGAGAGAAACCCCTTGCGATTTATCGAATTTCCAGAGCGTATTATAAAGTCCACGGGAATAACCCTCGGAGACAGAGTTTTTGTGACGGAAAGCTGGAAAAAGCGGAGAAAAAAACGAGGTGACGAAAAAAAAAAAAAAAACAACAACAAAAAAAAGTAGTGGAATACAACGCAACGCCACGATCTCTTCGACTCATCCGACGATTTATCGAATTTCGTCGCGGCGGCTCTCGAATAACGGGTTTTCATCGGCTTCCTATCACCGAAGAGTGATGAAGAGGGACAATGGCTTCAATTATCGCGGGCGGACGTTCGCAAACCGGGCGAGAGAGCCTCGGAGGATGAGAGAGAGAGAGAGAGAGAGAGTGAGGAAGAGAGTTAGCCGCCCATAGGCAGGTCCATCCGCCGGAACCTCCCAGACCGGTCGATAAATCATTCGATTCCATCAAGTCCAAATTTGATCGCGACAGTCCAATCGAAATCGTTCATCCCCCCATCTCCCCCCAATCCCGTATCTCAATTCGCCTAAATTCCTACAACCGAAAAAAGTAAATTAAAACAAAAACAAAAAAACGTGTGACAAAAAAGCAAACCACGGTAAAATAACTCAATCAATGATATTTATCAACCAAAGGGGTAATGAAACGCTCGTCGGTCGGAAGGGTGAAAGCGCTAATTGCGGAAAGTGAGTATCGAGGTGTAGAGAAGCCACGAACAGGAGTAAAGGGTGGGTTCCGCGGTGGCGAAATAGGGGTTGAACAGAAGGGTTGCGCGTGTATCGCATCGGCGAGAGCGAGACGAGATGAGACGAGCGTGAGGGAAAGCGCGCGTGGGCGCGCGCCAGAGGGTAGCTAATGGATGAAAGGGTAATCTGTAATCGCTAATTACAGCGGGTTAAATCTGACGTATCCGCGTGCGGAGCGTTGCACCGGCCGGGTCGTTGCCGAGTGCAATATGCGCGAAAGAGAGAGAGAGAGAGGGATTGGTGCAGCCTCGCTCGCATCTCTCGCGCACAGCTTGACTCGTTACCCCGGGGTTGACATTATCCTTACGGTCGTGTGATTAGTACCCGGGCGATATCAGGCGTCTGCGATGATGTATCTGCGTTATCTGTATGCATTCGTCGTTGGGAATATTGCGTACGCGGGGGTGGAGAGAACCGGAGGCAGGTACTAACGCGCTGTTGGCGATGCCGTTGCTGGTCCTGCTGATGCTGCGGCTCTTGCTTCGCTCCTGCTGCTGAGCGAGGATCTCTCAATGGATTCCGCATCGCGCTTCGTGCGGGAGAAACTCCACACAAAAGGTCTTTGTCAGAACCGCAACGTCTACCGAGCTATGAATCCGCACGCTCGTCGTACGTACACGCATATAACGTCGGTCGTGGCGTATCCGAGACTACGGATTCCCCTTCGGATTCCTTCGTGTAACGTGGCTTTCACTCGCTTCTCGGCTTTTGTACTCGTACGTACGCTTATCGTTCGGTGATTAATCAACCCGTTCGACAGATACATCCGCGAAGATTGGTACGATACGTCTGAGAGAATTGGGGTTGTCATGGTTGTGGCTGAGAGACAACCATGAAACGGCTATTTTGAAAATGGTTATGCTCATTATAATTTTTCGCTGAATCAGTTATTTCAGCTTCTCGTAAATATGTATGTGCTTTTAATACGCTCGGGACGAATCAGCGCGAGTAGGTGCCATATAACGGCGAAGACGGATCGTAACGGGGTCATAATCAGCAGCAGCAGCAGCAATGGCGAGGATCCTTTCGCGGATAGTCCTACTCCCCGAGGGAGGAACTTTGGTATTACGATATCCGAAGAGCTCTCTTTCCTCGCCCCTTCTCTCCATCTCTCACACTCATTCCGCTCAACTTCAGTTTCCACGTAACCCCTTCCAAGAGTCGGATATAATCCTGCCTTAATGACGCGCCCCCGTTTTTTTTCCACGTCATATCAGCTGACACGTGATAATGATTTGGCCACAGCCTACGGCAGCATCGCTCATATTCGCACGTTCGTTTCAATCTCCACCACGAAATGCACACCGGGTTTGGGATTACGACTTTCATTTTTATCCCACGTCCAAATATGTACGCGAAACGGTCCAAAAATATAGCGTGCGAAATCACAGTAGGATCTCATATCCGTCGACGAGTGTCGGGCGTATTTTGTGTCACTCGTACGTCACCACACCGCGATTATACGTGCCGGACAAAACGAAAAAATTCGTAACAGCAAAAATAGGCAAAATCCTCCTCGACCCAGTGAACCTACGGACGATCGATGGATCGTCCCATTTTTTTTTCTGAATAATACTTTGCAAAATTCGCATCGATGCAATTTTTTTTCTAACAACGTACGAATTAATTTTTGTTGCAGACGTCACGAGAATGGAAGAGCGTTACTTGGCCATCAAAGTTGATGTTCGTCCTCGTCACAGCTTCGATATTCACCGTCGGAAGAACGGGATTCTGTCCGACCACCTGCACGTGCGACGACGAAACGTTGGTCGTAAACTGTCTTCACGGCAATCTCAACGTAATACCGATCGCCTTGAATCCGAGCATTCAACGAATAGTGCTGAAAGAGAATCGTATAAGAGTCGTGGAAGCTGCGGCGTTTCAGTTCTACGGAGATCTCAAAAACGTTGATCTCTCGGACAATCATTTGGTGACGATACCGGACGGTAGTTTCGAAGCTCAGAAGCAACTGGTAGAATTGGATCTCAAACACAATCAAATCTCGAATCTGACGATACGAACGTTCAGAGGACTCAAATCCTTGACCATTCTCAATCTTCGCGGTAATTATCTGGAAGATCTGAAGAGCGGTTTGTTCGCATCACTGACGAAACTCGAAGAATTGGATCTCGGCAAGAATCGAATTTCCAAAGTCGAACCGGGAGCTTTTCAAAAATTGGGGGCTTTGAGAGTTCTTTATCTGGACGACAATCAATTGATGTCAATTCCATCGCCGGCATTGTCGCCGTTAAACGCCCTGGCCGAATTGCACGTGAGTTTCAACGTTATTTCGTCGTTGCCCGATGGCGCTTTCAACGGATTGGAACGTTTGGCCGTTCTCGATCTCATGAGCGTATCTCTGGACAATGTCAGTGAAGGAGCGTTTCGCGGCTTAAATTCCCTCCGCACCCTCAATCTCGGTGCCAACAAATTGCGGGAAATACCGACTCGCCAATTGGCACTTCTCACCCGTCTCGAAGAGCTCACCCTCGGTCTCAACGCTTTCGCGACGCTAAGATCCGGAGCTTTTCAAGGATTGACGAATTTGAAAAAACTCGACGTTTCCGGAGCCAAATTATTGACAACGGTGGAAAGAGGAGCGTTCGCCGACAACGGTAATCTCGAAACCCTAATCCTCAAGAGCAACAAACGTTTGGAAACGATAGAAGAAGGTGCACTCTCGGGATTGACCAATCTACGTCATCTCATTCTTCCTGGCAACGCATTCACCAGTTTTTCCGAATCTCTCGTAGCTTGGAACGAGCTCAGACGTTTGGATCTCAGCAACAATCCCTTGATCTGCGATTGCGGTCTTCTCTGGCTCGCCGAAGTTCTCGTGCCGAGAAATTCAAGCCCGGTTTGCGCCGAACCCACGGAATTTCGTGGCAAACCTCTGAAAGGTATGACACCGGACGAATTGGGTTGCGCTTTTTCCGATCCTCGCAAACAAGCCCTTCTCGCGACTCTTTGCGCCGCTGGATTGGCTCTTTTCGCCGGTTTAGCTCTCATTCTCTACTACAGATGTCGCAAACGCGTTCGTGACGCACTCAAAGATTACAAATGGAAGAATCGTGCGATATCGCGTAAAGAACACGAGTATCAAAAAACTTTTTCCGACGACGAATACATAGTACGAGCCGCTCACGCACCTCATCATCATCATCAACCGCATCATCATCATCATCATCAACAACAACAACAATTGCACCAACAACAATTTCAACAGCAACAACTTCAACAACAACAACACGGACAACAATTAGCAACGGGTATAAAACCTATACCGGTTACGGAACTGTAGCTAGAACTTCGGGCAGCGAGCCCCGGTAACGGTGGTGTGTGGTTCCTACCTCACGGGGGTAGCACACCCGCCGGCGAGGGTTTTACCTACATAGACGGGGAGACCGCGCGTCAAATGAGACGTCCGGGTACGCTGCCCGCTGCCGTTGCGGTCAACAACAATCATTCGACATCCGTGATTTCTCAACAACGTTCAACGGCCAATGGATTATTTTGCACGAGTCCGCAAACACCCGGAACCGAATTGTCAAACGGATCGTCGAGTTTGAGGACGCATCATTCGAATCATTCGTTGCGAAGAAATCATCAGAATCAACCGTCCGCGATGGCACCGGCTTTGCCGGCCAGAGGAGATTCTTGCACCGCCGAGAGACATCATCAAAACAATTCGCGTGTTCAGAATGGCGGAATTCCGGGAAATCCGCCTCCAACGCCGAGATTCTCACCACCGTGTTCCCAATCGTCGTATCCGACGTTGCCGATAAATGCTCATGTTCCTCATCATTATCGTCATTACAGGGGGGAACGCGACAGATCGCGCGAACGAAGTTTGTCACGCGATCGTGAAATCGTTTCGCATCGGGGTGATAACAAACATCGGGAGTTGGAACTCGAAGTTCACGGCGATGATTCCAACGGTGGAATCGGTACTTACAGGGCGTAGACCGCGCGGGTTGGTGGATTGGATAATCGACGGGTCGGACAATGATCGCGAGAGCGCTCGGGATCGGGCGATGGTTAATCAAACGAAGACGGAGATTGGTGGAAACGCGACGATGACGATTGAGTGTTTTTTTTTTAAAGACAAAATAACCGTGGCGATTCTTGTATCAGGTCCGAAATGTAATTTTACTTTGTCGTTCCGAATGTTAATGTTGCATCCAGGATGATGCGTGGGATGTGTTAAGTTCGATAGCCGAACGGTCTAAGCGATCCGACGTTTGATCGACCATTCCGGAAAATGCGTTATCGGACTCGGGATCGCGACGGGCGGCGGGAGGGGGGGGATCGTGAATATCAGCGGAACCGAGGATCGTAATGAGAACGCCCGGGAGCGCAGCCATCTTATAAATATATAAATACATATAAATATATATATATATATTGTAAGCGTCGAATTATTTTTTAAACGAGAAAAAGAAAATGATCAATCGCGAGCGATCCGGCGTGACAGCGTTTGGATTATTTCTCCGTGACGATGTTGGAACCGGATGTTTGCGTTGGGTCGCACGCGTTCCGTATCAACGTTGACGCACCGACGTGGTCGGTGTTTCAACAAAACCGGAAGTTCTGAATATTCTAACGATTAGAATGAATTTAAAAAAACATTCCGGATCCGTGTAAAAATTAGAGAAAAAAAATTACTTAATATACGATTGCGATAAAATCTCGAAAAGATTTTATCCGTTAGTTTGATAATCGTTGATTACACGACGGGGAAAGGAAAAAGCGCGAGTGTGGAAACCGCGACTTCGTTTCGAGTGATGAAGAATTCGAATTGTCGTAGAAAACAATTTTTCTCTATGGAATCGATTGAATAATTGAAAACAATTTTGTTGATAAAATTCTTGAACGAACGAACGCGAAATCTCAGCTTCTCGGTCAGAGTGTACTCGTTGGAATTCCGTACTGCCAAGATGGCCGCCTGTGGGTTTGAGAAGGAGAAGAGTTGACTGCACCTTGAACCAAGTCGCTCTCCAGCGTCGAAAGTACGCGTATGCTGAGAACTTCTCGTTCTCCGCACGCCACCGTGTACAGTCCAGTCGCTAACAAACCTCCGATCCCACGGAGATCTTTCAAAATTCATTCCCCCACCAACCTACTCCCCCGAGAGCCACTCGACGGCCATCATTAATTTATTTATTTATTAGAAAACAATCGAAAACAATTTTTGAAAAATAATAAAATGAAAGGGAAAAAAATTTAAATAAAGATATAAAACGAAGAAATAAAATGCGAAACGGTGGCAAATCGTTCGAAATTATTTAACGTCACGTAATGGCGCGTGCTCGTTGATGCGGTAAATCATTTTTCCGCGTAGAATCTCCGTCGCGAGATAAAACCGGCAGCAGCCGGGTCAGGATTAATACTTCGGCATTATCGATGGCTCTCCGTATTCCGGGATTCCCCGGGAGAAAAGGGCGAGTCGCGGGAAAGAGAAAAAACGAACGAAGATAGAAAGAAAACGGATAAGGAAACCTCGTGGTTCTGGTTAAAAAGTCACGTGGAGATCGTATCCTCTCTCACGCTGCTCCACCGTACGTGCCAGCAATCCATTTGCTACGCGAATCCAGTGCGGCACCTAAAACTCGTGCAACGAATTTTTTTTTTCTCCTCTTTCGTTTCCACATTCCAATCTTTTTTTTTGTGCTCGTTCTTCGCTCTCGCACCGGCCAGATTGAACCCGAAGCTCTTACCAGAAAATTCGAATTATCGAGGCGTGTGCCAGAGAATTTTTTTGCGAAATATCTCAACTTCTCGAGTTAAATCGTGCGACGACTTTTTCTCGGTAATACCGATTTTTTTCGGAATATCCTTTTTTTTTCTTTCTTTCTTTCTTTCGAAAATCCGCCCCTCGACCTTCCCCGACGCCCCGCGAGGGGATGACGAAGAATTTGCCGAAGCTTTTTCTTCGTTTCTACTCGGGTGAATTTAGTTAGTCGCGCGAAGCAGTCTCGCGTGTCCTCGTAAAGCCCATCACGATGTACGTATAGGCATATAAATAAACTTAATATGCAGGAACGCGAGCGACCGAGCGTAAGGTGAACGCGAAACGAGCCACCGCGCGGGGCTGCACCTCATCCTCGTCGTCGTCGTCGTCGTCGTCGTCGTCGTGTAAGAGAAAAATTCATACTGCGATCACGGAATCCACTTTGTACGAATCCTGTACTCGTTTGTTATAAACTCGGCTTGTAACACACGCGTGTCCGTGTGAAAATGGGCTACCGTCGTAAAAATAACGAGAGAACATAAAAGTAACAAGAAAAATAAAATAAAATAATGCGAAATATGTCTAACGGTGTATCGCGAGGATTTATGCGAAACGTTGATTCCGCGAATTCGAGGATCGTTATCGTATGCGAGATATAACAAAAAGAAAAAAAAAAGAAGAGGGAGCGAGGGAGAGAAACGAAGAAGCTCCAATTTTTCTGAAACTCCGAGAGAAATGTATATTTTACACAGTACGATGCTCGTTGCACCGAGCGTTCGTGCAATTATAAGCGAAGAGAAAACGAGAAAAATGAAAAAAAAACAAGATAAATATCTTAAGGTAAATAAAAGAATTTTAAAAATAAAAAAAAACGTATCGTAATGCTAGTCAAGCGACGAGAGAGAGAGAGAGAGAGAGAGAGTGCGTGTGTGTGTAAGGACGAGAGAGAGAGAAGTAAGAGCGTGCGATGGTTCTGGATGTAAACGTTTAAATTATTGCTGTACAAAAATTAAGATGATGGAAAAAGGAGTTGGAATATTGTAGTGCGCGGTCGTTGATTGAGCGAATCGGGCAACTCGTCGTCTTTTCTATCGTCCCTTATCCCCCTCTGTACGCCGTTCACGACGTATCTATATATATATATATATATACGATATATATATATATATTTAATTGAATAAATTGTAACCTTGTAATACCTATGCACACGACTAATTGTCCTCCACACACGTTCCTAAACCCCTGCCGCGACGTTTAACGTGACTACGCCTTGCGAGTCCGGGCAATCTTTACCCCAATAATCTATCTCACGAATTACGAGACGGGAAATAAAATTTAAAAAAAAAATATATACATACACGAACCAAACATGTGATGGAAAAGCGCAAGCGTAAGTTTAACGCTTGTGAATTCGTGTGAATCATTGTAAAGCGCAGAGCCTTATCGAGAAAGCAATATGAAACAAAAATAAAAAAAAGGAACGAAGATAACCAAAAGAAACATTAAAAAGAAAACGAAGCACCGAAAAATGTGAAGGTAAAAAAAAAAAAAATATGTCACAGCACACAAACGACGATTGAGAGTCTCGTGTGATGTCAGATGTGTAAAATACGAATGTGATTGGTTGCGTGTGCCGAGTGTCCGTCGAGTTGGAGAATGCTGGGGGTTGCAAAATATTTTGGAAATGTTGGATGGGGAACGAAGAAAAAAAAAAAAATTAAAAAATGTAAATGAAGAGTTGGGAGGAGGAAAAAAAAACTTGCTCGAGTGCGTTCGTTAGACTAGCGATGTTGTTCGGGCACTCTCGTTTCTCTTGTGCAAATTCTTCGCTGTACACACAGACATACACACACACACACACACACACACACACCAATGATCTGTCTCTCCGTCTCGCGGTCCATCTTGGAGAAGATGGCACGTGTTTCAACGCTCTTCGTCGAGCCTCGCGCCCGCTCGTACTGCATAACTATCCAGTTGCACGTGAGAGGCTCGAGCGTGGCAGGCTCGGGTGCTCTTTCGTTCTCGCGATCCTGAGTAGCTTAAAAATTTTCACGAGACCGCGTGTTATTTTTGGATGCCGAGCGTGGAATCACCGGAACGCCGAGCAATTAATTATCACCCGGCCAATCCACCCTTCGACAGTCTCGGTTTATTCTCTTTTACCCCCTTTTACATCGCTATTTTCGATTAACCGGACAAATAATTCACACTGCCAGAACGTTTGTACTCTGTTTTCTTTTTTTTTCGCTTTTTATCGTACTCTTGTGTTCCACCGGATATTTTTTTTCTCCCCTTTTTGATACTCGCGCATTCGCGAGGGATCGAAAGAGCTTGAAACCGCGGGTTCTCGTGGCGATGGACGAAAAATTTCCCTCTGTAAATAAACACATCCGTCGTGCGCGAGGACCAAGAAAACGTGGACGGAGAACGAGAGGTCTAAGAAGGCGGGAATAATGAAAAATTTAAAGAAATTAAAACAACAACAACAAAAAAACACTCATTCACCGTTTTATCTCAATTAACTCTCCTTCATTAACCTTCGAGCTGTACTGTAACGACTGAGACGAAGGAAGAAAGGGGGAAAAAAAAATTGCTGATGTATAACGCGACCGCCCCCACGCTCATACGCGTGGGTTTTTTGTAAATAGTGTATTGCGATGGCGAGAGAAAAGACAGAAGCGATGGAGTTAACGAGAAATAAAAATTGAAAAAAGTGTGTGTAAGAGCCTGAGCCAGCCGTTGAACGTGCGCGTACTTCGGATGAATTGCGAATGGAGGCGAAACAAGAGAATTGAAGAATTAAATGTGCAAAGGCGAGACGCGATACGTCGCGAGGATTTCGAGAGGCGACGAATCCGGGGAGGGGAGGGCGGCGAAGATCGTGAATTTTCCAACGGGATAAGACAATATTCTGTTAAAACAACCCCCGCGATTTCGTTCGTCTCGAGAAATCCTTCCGGAACGATGAGAGAGTAAAGAAAATTAAAAAACAAATAAATAAAAATAAAAAAAAATAGGTTACTGAATATATATATATATAATAACGTTATAGGTATATTTCAGCATTATTTTGTACATAAACAACTTTATCAGCGAATATTCAGAAATCATCAATAAAATCTATATAAAAACAAAAAATGAAGAAAAATTGAGTCGAATTATTTTTGTTATTAATTCCCGATCGTTGCATCAACTTCCTGCTTTTCCTTGTTTTGAATAATGAATTGAGACGAGTGTTTATTTATATTCGTTTGGATTGAATTTCGTTTAATATTTG
This sequence comes from Sussaba pulchella, assembly GCA_963971145.1. Classification (NCBI taxonomy): domain Eukaryota; kingdom Metazoa; phylum Arthropoda; class Insecta; order Hymenoptera; family Ichneumonidae; genus Sussaba; species Sussaba pulchella. Next base: position 2,200,059 of record OZ020178.1, read on the forward strand.
ATGGTGGACCAGCTGAGGTTTCCGGCGTTGGTCGGAGACTGCGGAGAGTGAAGAAGCTTCGTTTAAGGGGGAGGGAAAATTTTTTTTTCGCAATCTCTGGTATATACTGATTTTAGTCTCATTTGAAACGTCGAGTATGCAAGAATGTCATAATAAAATACCAATATTCTGCTTTGACCGTTCACCGACGAACTACAAATTTATCTATAAGATCGTTATTTCCCAAAAACTCCCAGAAGTTTTTCGATTTTGCCTCCAAACCCCAAATATCCACTGCACCCAATTCACAAAGCGCACGTGAACAAGAATGCAAGCCTCGCTAACAAAGAAATAATCAAACTTTCCCATCACAAACCCAATTCCCCATTCGTTCCACAAACGAAATCCACAACGACTTCTCGCTAACTCCAACGACACCGGAATTATGAGCGAAACGCATAAGCATCACCATAATTCGTATTATACACGTCGATATACGCGGGGGATAATTTGCTAAAAGTTACAGCTGGAACTTTGGCTCGTCTAGACACAACAGACGGTCGAAAAAGGGGGTATGAAGCGGCGAACGAGGACCTGACTGATGGAGCCATAAAAAGATGATGATACGACGAGAGAGGGGGAGATAGAGAGAGAAAGACAGAGAGAGAGAGAGAGAAAGAAAAAGCGAGAGAGAGAGAGAGAGAAAGAGAGAGAGAGAGAGGGAGAGGGAAAGAGAGAGAGAGAACGAATGAGATTGAGAGAGAAAGAGAGAGAGAGAGAAAAAGAGAGAGAGAGAGAGAGGCAAAAAGAGAAAGAACGAGATAGAGAGAGAGAGAGAGAAACCCGTTGAGAGAGGAAGCCCGGAGTGCCATTATTTCGGGACGAATACCATAGAGGCAACAATTGCAAACCGAGTAACTGCTGTGTACACTGGTTGTACGAAAACGCGAGAGTTTACCTGCCTAGAGGAAAATCCACGATTCACGAGAGTTACCACGTTCTGACGTTCGTGCCACTCCGTGCTCCGTGACTCTTGCCACCGAGCGTTGTGAGAGAGGGTTGTTTTGGCGCTGTTGTGTTTTTCCCTCCCTCTTCCTCTCGCCTCTTCCCACCCTCCCCCCCCGCGCACGGGCTCCAATCGGGCTCTTCCTCGCGCTTCAACTCGGTCGTTGCTCTTTCCATCCTGCCTCGTGCGCGTTTGCCACTCGTTCCCGGAGTGCACATTCCAATTCTTCACGATTAGGACGACGTGTCTGGGGGCTGACTGCCTCCACCACGCCTGCCCCCACCCTCGTGGGCTTAAATTTCAACTTTGTCGCTTTCCAGAAACCCGAAATTCTTCTCGCTCCCTCGTTTTGCTCGTACGTTCTCTCGGTCTTCGTTCGTGAAGTAACAGACGGGGTTATCGCTGCCACGGCTCTTCACCGTCGTTGTTACCTCCTCGCAATTCTCAACCAGCACGAATCCTCGGCAATTTACAAGTCGGAAGGTCGGTGGAGCTCTGCCCGGGGTTCGATGCCTCGGGTTACGTCGATGAAGGTGGAGAAGAAAATTATTTTATATTGGGTTGGGTAATTAATTACTGGTGTGGTTTTTATTTTATTTGTTTAACGCAATTTTCGTGATTCGTTGGGTGAAATTTATTCGTGTGTTTGGAAGTCTTTTTCTTGCTGTACAAACTTGGCTGCTTCAATTTTTCCTATTGATTGATTGTATTTCATTCGCAAGATTTTTAATGGAAGTTCCAGGAGATTAAAAAAATCATTTTAGACATCTGCTCTATTTTGCCTTTCGTTGTGGTCAAAAAGATAGCATAAGCAGCTCGGGATATTCTTTACGTGTATGAAGTAGACGCTACAACTCCGAGGATCGCTCAAGATTGTTTTGACAATGTCAAATTGGAAATAAATGGTTTTGCCTTCTCGAACTTCCATTTCAAAAGTCTCAAAATAGATTTGAATTAATTCATCGTGCCTTGGCTTAGTTCAACCCATGTTCAGAAAGGGTTAACATTATTTCAAAATTAAAAAATAGATAAAATTAAAATTCAAAAATAATCGCAGTAGTCCTCGTCAAGTTGATATGCTACCGCCATGATTCAACGATGAAACCCCATTCTATTTCACAGGAATCGCACTAGAATCACACTCTACACCCCAATCCATATCAACCCATGGTAACCAGTAAAAATCAAAATTCCTCCTAAATTCAAAACCGTATAATCCCAAATTAAAACCAAAATAATCACACCCCCACTCCTCGACTTCGCGCACAATCCCGTCATCATTCAATCATCGAACCATCCCATATTTCACCATCATCGAACTAATCCAATTTCCCGACAATCCCCCGGCATTTCAACCAAGATTCCAACCGAATCCTAATCCCCTCTGATACAATAGTCCTAATAACACCAAGCTCGGGTCGGTTGTTTCAAGAAATACGATCCGGCAAGTCTGACTGCGAAGGGTCCGCGCCCAGGATACAAACCCCGTAACTGCGAAGCTCGAAGTCGTGTCTGCTTTCTGAATCCAAGTCCCAGCAACGCGTTGCAATGCCGGGAACGTTACTCCACCGTAAGTTAGTCGGGTTGTGTGTTTCTCCGGACTAATGGAATAACAACTTTTACTTCGTCGGTAGTTACGGATGCTCTCGAGCTTTCGGGAGAGAGACCAAGAGCGTGTGCGTGTGTGTGTGTGTGTGTTGTACTTCGCGGGTAAACCGTGTGAAGCACCATAGTCAGCAACAACGCGACAAGAGAAACCCATGGCGACACGCTATCTTACCACTGTTACTTTCCGAGTCATGATGAGCATCTCGAAAACGAGCGAGGGGATGGGCGAGGTGAGATAGGGAAGACGGAAAGGCATTATACTAAACGATAATGCACGGAGTTTCCGCCAGCTGGTTCCCCGACGCTTGCGACATTGAACAAGGAGAAACAAAAGCGCGAGAAAAGACGGGGAAGATGACTGAAGAGAATGAAAGAAAAGAGGCAAAACAATTATAAAAAAATGAGAGAAAAAAAAACAACAAAACTGGGGAGAGAAACTCGCGCCATTAAACCGAGGCCGTATCAATCGTATAACAATGTGACGGGGGGGGGGGGGGGGGGGGGGGTAGGAGGGCACTCAGGTTCTCGTAGTTCGATTCCATCTCTCTCGCTCGGCTCTTTAAGCCTTTTAAAACTTGTAACTTTGCCGCCAGCCCAAGGAGAGAGCTCGCCTCAACCCCTTAACTCGTCGTCGTCTTTCATTCGCGGCGGTCGCAGCGGCTTGCATTCCGCTCCAACTTCGAAAGAAGAGGCGGCGTGGAAGAGGAGAGAGGGAGAGAAAGAGAGAGAGAGAGAGAGAAGCGGAGTGCGGGATCGACTGGTATGGAGTGCAGAGGGCTCGTCGGTGGTGCTCTCGAGGACGTTGGCCGACGATCGCATTTTCGATGGAAAGAACGTGGAAGCGGAGGTAAAAGCCGGCGATGCTCTTCGATGTCGAAGCGGCGGGGCAATGCTGCTAGAACCAAGCCACTATTCTTTCATCCGCGCTTCGAACCACCCTCCAACCCCTTTCTCACTCTTTCTCTTGGCTATGAATTGTCTGCTGCAGTTTTCAGCCGATGGAAAACTTTGACGATGAAAACAATGGATCATTCGTGAATTCGACGTCTCTCGGATTTGATTTGATTTTTTCGTACAAAAAAATAATAATTATTATTATTATTATTATTTATTATTATTATTATTATTATTATTATTTATTATTATTATTATTATTATTATTATTATATTACCATAATAATAATAATACTAATATTAATATCAATATAATAATGATATTATTATTATAATATTGATATTAATATTATTATTATTATAGCAATATAATAATAATAATAATAATATTATTATTGATATTATATTGCTATAATAATAATAATAATAATAATATAATTATTAATAATATTATTATTATTATTATTATAGTAATATAATAATAATAATTTTTATTATTATTATTATTAGTATTATTATAACAATAATGAAGATAATAATGATAATAATAATAATTATTATTATTATTATTAATAAAGACAGAAGACCATGAAAAATAAGCGGAGAACTGGCGAAAAAAATTGTAAAGAGGATCAGGATATAATATCAGCGGCCGGAAATGTATCGCAGTGGAGTGCACGAGAACAGAGGGATAGTCTGGGAATAATTATCATCTCTCTGGCTATTATATCACGTTGTTTTTCGCCGAGCGGTGGCCGGCTTGACCCAGTCGCGCTTCGGGAATCTCTCCTCGAGCGAGAGCGATATAGGGAGTCGAGAACAGTAGCCACCGACAATGATTAACATAACAACCGACACGGTGAGCTATATACGCATATACCTAATATATATTAATATATGGATATATAGTAGGGTGGTTTTTATTCGGGTCATCTTCAAATTTCGATTTCGACCAGGTCCCAATCAATTAAAAAAAAGATAACACCAAGTTAAAGCCTGATTTTACTTTCCTAATCGAACCCTTTTTAGGCGCTGATTAGAGGTCAAATTTCCCGTTTAAAATTCATGTAATTTTTTTGTTTTTTACTATTTATATTCACCGTAATTATATTGACATTGACTTATAATTCCTGGAATAGACGTGCATGAATCCTACTTTCGCCAAAAAAATTCATGATGCATAAATTGTATCATCTTCGTCAGAGTTCCGTTAAAAACGCCGAAAGAGATGACCCATATGTATTATATCCATTCTTTCGGTGAAACTAGGGTTGATACCTATTAATCCCACATGCTACTAGATTTTCCCAGGAATAATTAGCGCCCCCACCAATACAATAACCGAAAAACTCAAAAATCGAATGCATTTAAAACACCAAACTTCATCTCGACCCAGCGCCTATTAACATCCCCATCACAAAAATCGAATCAACTATAAAATTTTCCTTCCTATTTCAAAACCCGATTCCCACCTCGTCGCCATAAAAATTCGAAAACGATCCAAACAAAAACCACCCCAATACACATCTACAACCCCGAAATGTGCGAGAATTCGTGCTGTTCACGGGATGCTGATGGCGCTGGTCGGGTTTCCACCGCTGTTGGAGTCCGCGGTACGTCCGCGAGAATAATTAACAGGAAACCCGTAGTGGAACCGTTAAAGCTGCGACCGTTGAGTAAAGGATTACCGGAAGCCGAGAAGTTCTTCCCACTCTCGGGTGTCCTCTCGCGCTTTTCTCATCTCTCCGCGTCTTCCACTCGCAATTCTACAACGCCTGCTACAGTTATACAGACTCCCACGCAGACACTATTTCTCTTCTTTCCCTTCTGCTACACCTCTCCCCCCCCCTTCTCTCCTGTTCCTCGTCAGGGCGTCCCATCGCGTTCGTTCTTTCAACGACTTCCGCGCTGCATCCACAACCAACTTTTAATGTGCTTGGCGAGCGGGGAAGTAAGAGTGAATCGGAGTGAAGCTCGATTTCAAAGTCGTCCCGGCAGTTATATCCACCGCCGACGAATCCTTGGCTCGGAACCGGATGAAAGATCACACTCTCGACGAGCATGATGCTGCGATTGAACAACCCGAGTTTTACGATCAACGATTGCCGCAACTTCGGGAACGTTTCGCGGAATCGTAATTGAAACGAATAAATTTTGTGGACGATTTCGTTGAATTTTCGAAAGACTTCGGGGCTGGAAAATTTAACGATTAAAAAAATTATACGCCGATCCCGGGTAATTTCAATGAATCGAAGAAGAGAAGTTGATGTTCGAAAGATAACCCAATTTATTTTAGATGCGGATGAGCCGAAGATGTGAAGCACGGGAGAACGGTGGAAAGTTTGTTAGTCTCGCGACGGCGGACAACGTATCATAAATTCATTATGTATTCACGGCATGAAGTTAATCTTGATTGTATCAAATTTCGCGGCACGGTTTATTTACGGGAGTAAGCACCGAAGACGTGGAAGAGCGAGGGGAAGCCGAAGGAAACTCGGTTTTGACGTAACAACGTCGGAGTTTGGTTTTCTTGGAAATGATTGCATGATTGATAAGCCACACAACAGACTCAACTCATGCGTTGTAAAATTCTGAGTGACTTCTGTGGCTCATAAAAGTAAACGGGTATCGATGAGACGGGAAAATAACAATGAAAAAATTTGCAAGCTGATCCGAATTGGAGGTAATGCAGGAAATCCTCTGTGAGAAACTATCTTTATTGATTCCGGCTTCAGCGTAGAAGATTTCGTGCATCACCTTAAATTCGGAGAAAGCAGCTTGCAAGCTTCGGCTTGCAGGTTGATTTCCATCTCAAATTCGATGCCTTTGATCCGACTCCTCACCAAATTTCACGTATACGACGGTTAAGTAATTATTTCTGTCATCCTTACATGCAAATGACGTCATTTTTGTACCAATTTCAGATTTTCGGATTTCTTTTTAGCAGCGCGAAATTTTGCCAATCTTGCATCATTTCATCGACAAATAATGCCGACGTATCGACATAAAATCGACGAAAGAAACAAATATAACCAGCTACTGTGACAGCGACCAAGATTAGATTATTCCTCGGTCAAGCTTCTCTCTCGAATTTGAATTCGTCCTCATCATTTCAAATAATTGACGGAAGTGAAGGAGTGCAAGCGAAGGGTTAAAAATGAAAAAAAAAAAAGAAAAAAAATAATACACGATAGATCGTTCGATCGGGTTCGACGTCGCGACGTGCCGACACGTCGCCTCATCCTCAGCGGTAAATATCATGGACGTCGTGGCGCGACGGCTATTAGCCACGTAGACCATCGACAGCCCGTCTATATGGATGAAAAAGTAACTATAGGCGGTTACGACATTATGCGGACGCGTCGTCGGTTCTCCGATGAAAATTCGTCGGGTAATAGAGTGACCGTGCCTTAATTGGCTATTCGAGGAGAATGGAAGAGAAATTTAACGCGGTTCGATAGCTAATACGATGACGCCGGAACGACACCGAAAGCTCGAGGAGAGCTTTTCAACGGGACCCACTCGACGTTAACGCTCACGGGATCCCCGAGGGCGAGCCAGGACGAAAACCGGCCATTAGGATCAAAGCGAGGCTTCCGCATTTTTTTCTCGAGTTAGTCTCGGGTCGATTAAAATTGCCGAGATGAATTTTTCATCGTCGAATTATCATCATCGAAGCTCCAACGTTATTGTTATTTCCCACAAAAAATATATATTTACACGTCGATGTGTTTAATCAATTATTCTCATTATCATCGCTTTTATCAATGCACGATAGGCTAATGGATTCAGCAAATAATGTACTGCATAAGCGGCCAGGACTCGACCATCCTGATTAAATATCAATTTAATCATAAATTCGTATCAAACGTAATGGCTCGTAAGTAAAATAAAATTAATATCACAAATATCAATTTTAATCATTCGAAAATTAAGTCTTTTCGCTAAAATCAGTATTGCCAGCACGCGAATCGTATTCGATTCGGTCGAGTCACGAAGACGTAGGATGCGATAAAAATGAAATTTCACAAGACGAAAAAAAAAAAAAAAAACCATGTATAACGGGTGGAACGGCACGTGAAAACGACGAGAAACGAGTGATGTACGGAAATAAAAGTTTATAACGGGAGAATCGTGCGACCTGTATCGAATGGAAGTTCGAGAGTGGTGGAAACGTGAGGTGAAGAATTTAAAACGTACGAACTAATATACGTTCGGTTGCAAAACGTTTCTATGGCCCTCGAAGCGGGCATAGGGTACGTTCGCGTCTGTCTGCAGGTATGTGCTATTATGCCGAAACCCTCTTGCACTCGGTACGTTGTTACGAGTGTGGAAACCAGATGTGGAAGAGTAAAGAGAGACGAGATAGAGATGGAGAGAGAGTCAGACGTTTCAGAACGAGCCATGTCGGGCTCTACGAGGAAACAACACCCCCGGGGGCGCTTCTACGCCAACAGACTTTGATCGTTATGTGAATTTCGGTGCACCCTCTGTCTCTCTTCCTCTCTCTCTTTCTCTTTCCAACTCCGTCACTCTCCCTCGCGCTCTTGCTCTTCCAGCTCCACTCGAATTAGAATTGCAAAATAATTCTTTTATGACGTGAAACCACCCGACGACCCTCGCTCGTTCGCCGGTGTCTCACATATCCCCCTGGCGTTATGATCCCTGCCCCCACCCCTCGCACAAACGCAAACGCGTTAAAAACTCACACCGCCACGTGTATCCACGGAAATTCGTCGGGGGCAGACAACCCGGACTATCCACTAAGTAGTACAAGCCCGGAATAGTCAGACCGACTTCTATATCAACCTTCACGCTCGACGCTCTGTCCGCAAAAAAAAATAATAATAATAATAATACGGCTTTGGCGGGGGTGGACGAGAATATTATTATTGTTGCATTATATTGTTTTTCATGCTCGCACGGTGCACCGGGTAATGTCGAACAAGCTGCCTCGAGCAATTTAAATCCCGGCGTTGCGACACGTAGTCTTTACTTCTTTCGTTCTTCGCAGTCGTAATTCTAAGGTTGTAAATTTTATTTAGCCCACTTTTCGTTTACTGCGCAGACAGAGATGAGCGTAGAATGTTTTTGTCGAGTAACGAGCAATACAGTCGCCGGGAAGTTGATTACGTACAGACTGGGGCTGATGGCGGAGACATGGATAAACCCCTGTGAATATGGCGTAACGTCGTCAAGAGCGGTTAAGGCCTTACTAGATGGATATTAAAAATTCGCCAAGACTCTTGGAATTAGAACTAGGAAGAATTAACATTAATCTAAAATTATCAAAATTTATCAATTTTAATGTAAAAAATAATCACAGCAGACCTTAGCGACTCCATACGGTATCGCTGTTAATCAATGATCGAACGACACTTTCTTCCACAGGAATTGCACTAAAATTACCCTCTCTCTTGGCTCAATTCGACCTATGTTAACCAGGTCGAGTTAATATCATCCTGAAATGAACAAAAATATGCAAACTTGAATCTAAAATATTCAAAAAAAAAATCCCAGAGACGAACCTAAAATAATAAATGTTTTTTCAATACCAACCAATACAATCCCCTGAAACTTGATGACCTACAGTCCGTTCCAACGTCGCCACCGCGTATAACCCCAGCGAATACGAGCCCGGCCACGACGCCATCGCGCCGTCGTCAACAGCGGTTAAGATTGACGTTAAAAGCGACTCCGAAGGAAGATCAGCGAAGATGCGATACACGACGGGGCGTTTCAGTCTCGCGGAGCGATTTCCATCCTCGTCAACCCCGTCGGCATTCCCGTCGTCATCGTCGTCGTCGTCGTCGTTTCTCGGCCCGAGCGTTGGGGATAACGCTGATGCATTTGCGTGCGTGGATAGAGTAGTGCGTCGGAGTAATTAATGGTCGGTCCGTAAAGGCACCAAGCCAAAGCCGTCGCGGTCTCAACCCCTGGCAGAGCCAACAGCCACGATTTCCGTGCCCGAACGTCTCCGCCTCGCTCGCTCTTTCGTTCCCAGCCGCAGCCGACGCCACGTACAACCCCCCTATCTATCCTCCGGGTTGCCTCCAGGGGTTCGGTCCATGGCCGGTATACGTACGGCTCATAACCGGCACAGAAGCCAACGTTGAGCGTCTCCTTACTCGCTTTTCTGGCCGCCCACGTTTCAACTAAGCTCATCCTTTGGCTGACGCGCGCTCCCGAGAAACGACGAGGACAAGACCGGAGATGGCGCGGGGACGCGCTCGTTACTACGTCGGAATTAACGCCGTCGACGGGATAGACGAAGAGACGAAGGAACGATGGAGGTACGAGGATATTAAATATATATGGGGCAAAATTTCAAAATTCACCGAACTGAAACACTTCTATTCCCCTGATGTGGACGATGATTTTTTTTTAGTATCCTTTGGATCCTACGACCTTACTAATTTTTTTTTAGATTTTTTAGACCCCTCGTTTCCCTTACCTCCCCCCCATTATTTTATTTTTATCAAGAGGTTACCTCTTGATATAATAATCGGAATATCAATTTTTTGCAAAATAGATTTCATTTTTCTTTCCTTTTTTTCGATGGAAAACCATTATCATATATTGAAATTTCGGAAAAACTCGAATTTTTGCTAATTTTCAAAAAAATAAATAAAAATATTAGGAACCCGCTGCCCACTCCAACTTTATGAAAAAAGTTCTTCAATTTCAATAGAGTATCCGGAAAAAAAATGTCATCCAAATAAAAAAGGGGCAAATAGCAGTTACCTCTTGATAAAAATAATATGGTGGGGGGAGGGGAGGGGAAGGAGGGGCCTAAAAAAACTTTTAAAAAAATTACTGAGGTCGTAGGATCCAAAGGATACCAACAAAAAAAATCACCGTCCACATCGGGGGATAGGAGGGTTTCAGTTCGGTGAATTGGGAAATTTTGCCCCATATATATATATACATGTAGGTGTATATCCGACGTCGCGACGACGTTGATACGGTGTCGACTTTCCGCGAGTACTTTGTCTATTATTATCGCGTCAGGAACGCTGTTTATCGCCATAACTCGTTCCATCGGAGCTTATCGTGACTACCGACGGCTACTTAATTTAACGACTGGTTGTGAATGGAAAAGAATGAAGAATTATCTGACTATGTGCGTCGAAAGACCGAGTTTCGGAGTCTGTGATGGGGGAGCGAGAGGGAAGTCAGAAGTAACGGGGGTAGGTTGTGATAATGCGTTTATCTCTTGAAGGAAAAAAGAGAAATTAATGGTTCCAACGTGGTCATGAAATTTAGACCTACTGTGAACATGTAAAAGAGTGTACATCTCGATATCGACGTCGAGATGATTTTATGCTCATGTTCCTGTTTTGCTTTTCGTGTTTTGGTGTTCCTTATGGGACGAAACAGATAGACTTAACATGTTGAAACTAAATTTACATCCCGAAAAATAACGAATGAATAAAACGCCTTCAACAGATTGTAAATATATTCACCGAATCGTCGGATATTAACATTTTTTGCAAAAAATGTTGAAACTAGCTGCGGTTTTGTCTAATCAAATCGTCGAGAATCGAGGTCAAAAGTTCACGCGTGGTCCCGACTGTCAAAATTCGCAGATTCCGTCGAAGAACCAAAGACGGAAAATATTTAACCATCGACTTTTTAGCTCCTGGTTATAATTACGCCGAGATCTTTTGGCTTTGTGCCGGGGGAAAAAAAATATATATATATGATATTTCTCTAATTATATTTGGAGAGTACAAGAAAAAGCTCGTGGCGTGGAAACTGGAACGCGGCTGGATGCGGGAGTCTCGTTGTAAATGTATTTTCATAGTTTGCATCGAATTAATTGCGACGGTACGTTATGATAAATAATTAATGAGCGTTTCAACTCGACGAAGGTAGGTAAATTACCGAGAGGATTTTTTGTAAAGAAATTGTTATTTTTATTATTTTGTTGTTGTTGATAATGCTTTGCTTTGCAGGCGAAAAAATTAATATTTTGTGGATATTGCGAGGGTGCTAATGAACGGAAAGAGACAGACGATTCAAGCCGCACTTTTCTATGTGAGCACTTGATGAAGCACCTAATTACGAACGCACTGATTACGTTTATTAAATCGGCAACTCAATTTTGCAAATCACTTTGCTTCACTCCCGATGAGCTCGACTCGCGCACAACCGAGTTAAAGCACCCAGCGGCGAATTTGAATAAGACCATTTGACAGTCATGCATTTTTTGCACTTTCCGGCTTTCGAACGGTATTTTGGTAATTTTTACATTTATTTTCATGATGTTTATCTTTTTTTTTTAAATGAGAGCACGTCTGGATAGTTTGCGTCAAAAAAGCTGGTTTAAATAATCTGGTCGAAAAACTTATTTAACCCTTAGTGGTCACACTTTACATGGATCACGTAGTGGTTACTTTGGGTCAATTTAACCCGGACGAACTTTGAAGCAGTACCGAGTAAAAATGTAATTAAGGTCTTACATAACCCCGCGCGCGTTGGAAACCGAGTAAATTCGAATAATTATTATAAAGGTTATATGGTGAAAATGGTTCCAGCTAAATCCCTCGAACCTCTCACACATGCGAAATGGAAAATGGACGTTTGAATTTTACAGAACACAACAATTTTACAGAACACAACAATTTTATAGAAACACAAAACAAAAACTTCGTTTTTGTTGAGCCTTTTCAAATTTTCCAAACAATTTATCGAAGATTAATGTGGCAACAGGCTTCAACATACATCGAATTCGACGAGTCCTTAAGGTCGATGAAGTGAGGTACACGCGAACGAAGAAAATGGAGGAAATGGGTGGAATGCATCGATGAAATGGTAGCTGGATAGCGAAGCTTTCACCCGTAACGCTCTTTGGCTTCGTCGACTGCCAAGTCGTATTTCACAAATTCCGAGGTCGGTATGCGGCTCGCCCACGACGTGTACTCCGTGGTGATGCGGACCGGGAGAGATTGAATTTTAATTTATATCGAAGAACCCGACCGATTTGGCAAGGTTCGAGCTTATACGGCGGTAAACGTCTACACTTGTTTCGCATTCGATTGGTCTTTGGGTCGTCGGGTAACCGAGCGAATGCGAAATTGTCGATTCCCATAAAGGGACAAACACATTTTGGACAACGAGTGTTCGATGATTCTCGGGATGGAGTCGGAGTTGATCGATTTACCCATGAGGGGAGGGAAGATTAATTGATTATTTGTCTATGGGCAAATTTTCGTTGGCCGAAAGACTAAGCGAATGCGGAATTGCCGATTTCCATAAAGGGACAAAATCTTTTGGGACAGCTAGTGTTCGGTGATTTTCGGGATGGAGTCACAGCATTTTCAATTCATCCTGGGGTGAGAAAGGGGTTGGTAGATTTGTTACTAGCCAATGGGGAATTTTTTGACAGCCGAAAGATCAAGCGAATGCGGAATTGCCGATTCCCATAAAGGGACAAAAACTTTTGGGACGAGTGGTTGATTATTCTCGGGATGGAGTCGCAGTTTTTCAATTTACCCCAGGTCAAAATGGGGGGGGCGGCCGAAAGACCAAGCGAATGCGAAATTGCCGAGTCTCATAAAGGGCCAAGAAGGCCTAAAACTTTTATTTGTAACAACAACGAGTGGTCGATGGCACTCGAGATGAAGTTAAGGAGATGGGGTGAGTTTTTAATTGTTATTTACCGATGCAAAAATTGGCTGGTTCTTCAACAAAATCCGTCGACCGATGTTTGCGCGTTATTAAAGTGACCGAGGACCTTGGATCGTATGACCCGCACAAGACCTTCGACTTATCGATTTCGTCGCGCTCCTTCTCCTCCTCCCACATCTACAAGGCTCTTAAGCTCGTACGTTCGACTTTACGGTAATCCGTCATCATTCCCGTCGTCCGGAAAGGATCTACCGGATTTTACGACTATATGCACAGCGGGGATACATATTTCGCGGTCAATTTGTCCAGGTCGGGGTTGGGCTGCCCTGACCTATCGGGAGACTCGCATTACTCTTTCCATTTGCACTTTCATTCCTTCCCACCGAGTTTTATCGATAACAATCCCACGGGAAGAAAAAGTCGACGAGCAGCGGGTTATCAATGGTAATGTGATTAAAGTTTCTCGTTGATTACACTTCAAGTACTCCCATTAACAAAGTTTCGTCATAAGAAATGAAGGCGTTTGTTTTTTCGGTGCATGTCGGATTATAAATGAATGAATTATAATAATAATTTGATTTCTTTTCGTCTGGAAATGAATTATAATACAATTTTTTCGATTACGATCTTTTTTCATAATAGTAACGTGTTACATCTTGCTTAAATACGGTCACTTTTGATCTCGAAGCGAGATGAAAATTAACTCTCCGCCAGAGACGAGAAAAAGGCCAATTATTTCCATTTTTTCAGTGATAGCAAGTCATAAAAATCCATCAGAATAGTAGCCATTTTGTTCGCCCCTCGCTACCACCACCGGCCTCAAAAGTCAGCGCTGCAAAAAAAATTGTCCAACCTGGTTGACACAAAAATTGGTCCATACGCAGCATCCCAATAAAAAAATGAGGAAGATTTATAATTTTTTGTCAGCCGCTGCAGCATGTCATGAGAAAATGTTATTATCTAAAAAAATAGGGTTGAACGAAATCCTTCCATCATTTTCAGTACTTCCTAATCATCTCCTCGTCAGAGCCTTAAACAGACACGAGAGATTCGAACCCTCGCGACCGGCGAAGTTAGTCAAAGTAAAACAACGATCGGGAAATTGGCGTCAACGCGGGTGAGATCGGGACAGGGATGCTGTTTGTCTCCCCTGAAGGTGAACGAATGCCTATTCGAGATTCGGCAATATATTCGCGGTTAGGAAGTCGACAGTGGGTGACGGAACGTCGTGCCAAGCGAGGGTTGAGAGGAAAAGCGCGGTAAGGGAGGATAAAGGCCGAAAGGGGTTGGAAGAGGCTGAGCGTAATATCGGAACGAAGTTTCGGTGAATTTCCCGACGTGGTACCGCGATAGAGATGACGAGAACGCGGTACTGATATCCTCCATCCAGTCGTTCGCGGCTTCGAAGGTTGAACACTCGCACACGCGTAAACCTAACACGGCGACGGGGCCACAGCGAGTTCGAGTGTAATCAGTATGCCACCGGTTCCCGATGAATATGGATTCTCATCCGACGGGTTTGCGACTGCGGGGTGTCGCGAACGATGCGGGATTTTGCTCGCCAGATATATCACGGAAAATTGAGATAGGAAGAGAGACGGAGTTAGAAGGAGTGGGAAGAGGAGAGAGAGAGAAAGAGGGGGGGAGGAAAAAGGTTTGACTGTAACTCGCATTGCGAGAAATGCAGAGAGTAAACGAGGTGTAATTAAAAATCCGCACAGTTGGCTTTGATACAACTCGGCGGAGAAAAAAGGTTTGCGAGAGAGGGAAATTCCTGTGCGTATTTTTTTTCGTTCGTAACGCAGCTTTTCCGGAGCGTCATAGTTTTGCAATTACATCGATACGGCGAACGCGGGCGTTATCGTTAAACGGGAGATGCGTGGGACGGAGAACCGGGTTATGAAGTACCGGTTTTTCGGGCGGGAAGTGTGGGACGTTTCGGACGAAATTGAATTGACCGCGATGTTTAGATTTTGTTTTGATTTTTCGGATTTGCTATTGATGGTTTTTTACAGCGATGGGAAATGTTTGAAACGAGGTTCGTTGATTTTCTTCGGTTAAATGGCAAATTTCATCGATAAATATTTTTATTAACATTGATATCGATGGATGGAATCGATGAGATTGATGAATGTCGATAGAAGTTGCAATTAAATTCGGGAAGTCCGATTGGGGTTTCACGTATCGTTGGAAGAGCTGGAAAATGAACCCAATTAAGTACTATCATTATCAAATAACGGAATTTTATTTTATCGATAAAAAAGTTGCAAGAAAACATATTAAAAAATAATATATAATTCTATGTAATTTCTATGGCTATATTTATACCCATTTTTTTCCTTGCGAAAATCGTTGTGCAATTTTCAGAGGAAAACCGTCATAAAAGTTATTAAAATGAATATTCCGAACAAATCCGATTCCGGAAAAAACCCACTTATTCGAAGTGAACAAAAAAAAAAGTTGAAACATCAGCCACCGAACGCGTCAAGCTCGTTCCTTGTTTTTTTTTCTCTCGCCGTCCCTCAGCCTCGTCCTTCCTTCGCACTCCGGCGATCCAGCATTGCGGATTTCACAATCACATCCACGGATTTCGACATACGGCGGACTCGAATGGCGGAGACGAGATTGATCTCCATGCAGGTTTTTCCTGTTATCGTTGTTTCATTTTTATTGCGTTTCGTTTTATCGTCGTTCCGAACTCCAACGAGATTTAACGATGCAAATTTACTTTCCGCGAATGCGAAATGCTCGCTTATTACCGGCTCTCGACCCTATCGGTTCCAACTCTGACCCGGATTCCAATCCACAATTTTTTTTTTTTCAACGTTCCATCTACATTTCATCCTCTCGACAAAGACCAAAAGTTGTTACCGTTTTAATCGATGCCAATACGCGTACCGTATGTTCATTAAATCGTACTTATAATTGGCGTTAACGAACTTTTTTTTTCAAAAAAAGGTAAAAGAGGAAAACTTTCCAAGTCGAAATTTTCACCCTACATTTGAACTTATTTCACCTCATGTGTCCGAATTGAAAGGTGAAGTGATTATGGATATGAAACTGTTTTCACCATCGTTTCAACCTCAATGCGATGTCGAAATCTTTTTTAACTTCGTTTCAACTTTCGGGTGACGGTAAAATTTCTCGTTCGTTATTCTACCTTCGTTTCATCTTCGGAATGAGGATGAAATCATTACTTTCGTTATTTTTCCGTCCTTTATAAATCAATAAAACTCCATTTCAATTTATTGTTCTCTCGTTATTAATTTGTTGATTATAATTAATCCAGAATCGATAATAATGAATAATCCAGAATCAATAATAATTATGTTGGGTTGCTTCGACCGCCATCAATTATTTGCTGCGGAAGCTTTGGCGACGGACGACCATATGTATTTTCATTATTTAATTACATTTCGTCCCTTTTTTATTTTATTACAAACGTAATGAAATAAAAAAATAAAGATATGCTCGTAAAACCGGAAACAACTGCAGGTTTTCCGGGTGAAATAAAGTTGAAACGCGCATAAGAATCACCCATAATTCCATCCGACTTTCAGCATCCTTCAACCTCGAAGTGACGTTGAAACAAGTCGAAACGAAGATGAAAATTTCGACTCGGGTTTGAAGAAAAAAAAAATTACACAATACGGATATTGACTTTAACGGTCGGTGGAATATCGGTGGGTTTCGTGAGACACAATGTGGGCAGTCCACGAAAGGACAGCTGGCACGAGTTTACGAGATGTGCGAAATGACAGAAGCCGAACGAGTACGAGGCCGCTGGCCCGGCCCAGAACCATCCCAACCCCTCTCTCTCTCTCTCTATGCTTCGTTCCACAATGGTCGAACGTTCGGCTCGTAGTGACCCGTACGTGGAATAACGTATACACAACCGTACAAACTACATTTCCACGTGTTCCATACACGTATATCGAGTTCGAGAATACGAGTTTATTCGAGTGTGGGCTCGCCTGTACGAGCGTGGGTAATCGCAAGGCTCGCGGTCGTCCATGGCGGTACCACCTAGCGCACTAACCCGGATACTAAAATTTATTCTTCGTCCTTTACCGGTTTTTTCGCCCTGTTCGACGTACACGCGGTATCCTCGGTATCTCACACGTAAACAAAAAATATATATATAGACGAGGTCTACGCGAGGTGGTTCTTATTCGGGTCATTTTTGAATTTTTATCGTGCCGGGGTTGAGATGGATTCTAAGATGAAAAACAAAAATTCTGGGCGGGGTTGGATTTTTTTGATTCGGTTTTTACTGGGCGCTGGTTTGAGGTTGAGTTTTACGTTTGGAATGCGTGCAATTTTTTTTTTGTTTTTGGTAATTTTATTGGTGGGGAGATTAATTGTTTCTGTAAAAATTCAATACGATATTCCATAACGATTATTTTTTTACAAGGCAATGTGTGGTGAAGATTACACCGAAAATTGTACTTTTTTGCATACAAATTGTCCAAAAGTTCAAAATTTAATTTTTTTCATACCTAACTACTTTGTCCAATTACGCGCTAACTCGCCGACTAACGGGAAATATTTGATTTTTCAATTTCACGTAAGACTATCATGAGTTATCCTGACCACCGCAAGGATACTTTTTCCCAAAGGATCTCCAAAACGGCTGAATTTTCAAAATTTTCAAATGAAACTATTATAAAATATCGTCCAAATATTGCTCTTCAATATACTTTGAAGCTTCAATAAAATATCCCTTTCATTATATCCAAAAGAATTGGCTCCATTCTAACCTTCGGAACCCATATAAGCCCTCAAGTTTATACGGTATTTCTCCGCAGTCATCCTGGCAACATAATCACCGAAAAATAAAAAAATTGCCCGCATTAAAAACAAAAAAACTCCACCCCGTCACAAATGATGCTAAGAGTTGATCTCTGAGAGTCAAAACACCCTCCTCATTTTTGGCTTTCGCTTTTTTCAAAATCGTTTAACACCCCGGCGCGATAAAAATTCAAAAATAACCCGAATAAGAACCACCCTGGTGCGCATACGTGTGTTCAAACACACGTACGTCACCCGTGTTCGAGAGCATTCGTATGTACCCGATGGTTAATGTTTGCGCGTACGCGCCAGAGTCTAGCGGTGCCTTGTCGCTTTGCTGCGGATGAGATCGCGAGAGATATACGATCGAGTTCCAACGTACATCGTGTGTTTTGCGCTCCCGTTGGAGTGAGCTACATTGCAGTACGTTATACGCGTTGAATCCTCTCGCTCTCTCACGCTGCGCTCCGTCACGATGTTTCCCGCTGGCGCGAACCGTGCACATGCCCTATCCCGTGCCAGGTGGTCATAGTAAAACCCGACGAAAAATTAATTGCCACGTACGAGCGAGCTCCGGGAATAGTACTGCACAAGTGCATATTTTTTCATATAAATATGTACATACATATATATATGGGGCATTCCGTCCCGGGTTACCAGATTGAAATCTTATTTTCTATCTGATTTATCAATCTGATATGACTATCTGATTTTTATTTTAGTATGTTTTGGATCCTACGACCTCGCTAAATTTTTTTTTAGATTGTTCGGATTTTCTCTTCCCCTTGACGCACGAATTTTTTTTTAATTATAGAGAGGTGCTCTTGTCTTGCACTTTTCCATTGCATGACATTTTTTTCTGGGATGCTTTATTGAAATTTAAGAACTTCTTTCATAAGATTGAAGTCGAACTCATGTTTATAATATTTTCTAAAGTTCTTTTTGAATTTTGAATAATAACGATTTTTTGGGGAATTCCAATATATTATGATGGTCCCCTATTTAAAAAAAAAAAGAAAAATTACATTTTTCCTGAAAAAAGCAATATTTCGACTGTTTTCGATGGATAATCGATGTTTTGATTTTTTTTCTTCGTGAAAGATAATAGAAAGTTATCAAAGAATCGATTGTCTATCGGAAATAATTGAAATATCGTTTTTGTGCAAGAAAATTTTTCTTTTTCTTTTTTTAAGGCAGGGAACCATCATCATACATTGAAATTTCCGAAAAAATCGTATTTTTTCAAAATTTTGAAATAATTCCAAAAATATTAGGAACATGAGTTCCACTCCAATCTTATGCAAAAAATTTTCCCAATTCCGATAAAGCGTCTAGAAAAAAAGTTCATCAAACTCAAAAGTAACACGATGGGAGTTAACTCTTAATAAAGAAAAAAATGGGGTGGGATGAGGGGATCGGAGGGTTCAAAAAATAAAATAAAAAATAACTGAGATCGTAGGATCCGAAAGATACTAAAAAAAAAATCATCGACCACATCGGGGGAAATAAGGGTTTCAATCTGGTGATTTCGGACGGAATGCCCCATATATTTGCATATGCAGGATTCCGGCTGGGGTGCAACTAGCTTAAATTCATACGCACGCGAAGACTCGAGTACACGGTGTTCTCTCCTTCCCCCGAAACAACAGAGCGACACACTCCGTGCTTTTATATTCGTTTCCTTCCTCGTTTTATCTTTTTACAGCACTTTTGGCAGTCCAACTGAAACGGGAGATTAAAGTTGTTCTGGGAATAGAGAATTAGCGACGTTGTCTCGGATTTTTCAACGTTTGTTCGAGTCATGGGATTTTTTGAAATTTATATACATTTTGTCCTTTCTGCGCTCGGATGAAGAATTGATAATTGAATTGCTATGAATTTTAGGAGCAATCTCAAAAAAGTGTCCTGATGAGAGTCGGAAAGTTGGAGAACCTCAAAAATCTTTGTTCGAGTCTATATATTGGCTTGTCTAATAAATTTGCGCGTTTTTTTTCGGCCTGCGTGTCTTGCAACAATTTTTTTGTTTTTAGCTAAGGATTAAATACCGATCGAAAGCTCTTTTCCTGTTCTTTGTTGTTTCTTTTATCACTAAATAAAATTCAAATTCAAAATGCATATTCATGTAAAATCTACGCAGCTTTCTGAAAAAAAAATTAATTTTTATTTTGAACTAACAAAAAACTATTGAAAGCGAGTTTTAATTGTCAAAAGCTATTTCTCAGGCATTGAGTGGGTTCCGAAAAATGTTTTCAATATTTTTCCTCAGAAAGCTGAGAAAATTTCACCTAAAATATGTCAAATCCATGTCGGGTTCTGTATAAAAACTGTTAGAATAAATTAGACTGCCAAAATTCAACGATAAACTAAATCGTCTAATTCAAAATTCATAAATTATCCTGCAATCTTCATAATCCATCAATCCTTCGACTCTTCTTCTCGTCTTTTACATAAAAACGCACTGTCTCCACGTACTTCCAATATCCTCTAACAGCATAAAGTCATCTATTCATCCATAACATTTCTAAAAAAACCCAATTTCCCATGGATTTTTCCAACCACGATTGAAAAATTGACCATCAAAGATCGCCCAATTTTCGTAGCAATGGCAAAAGTTCATTTCGATAAGATTCGTGCGGGCGGGGTTTGCGATACCGGATCCGGACGAACGAGAAAGCCATCGCCGAATTGCATTCGGTCTTTGAAGTTAGTTTAAGCAGATTAAACGTCTGAGTCTTTGAGTCTCTCGCGGTTGCCGATGTTAATACCTACACAACGTATAAGGTGATGGAGAACGACGAGACGTGGCACGCGATTTAGAAGCGTGCGGAACCGTATCGTTTCGAGCCCGACATTGCGCTTCGTGTATAATTCATCGACCCCCCGATCTTACTCCGACCAAGCCCGAGCTCCCACAAATTCTTAGCGTTGTCCTCCTCGTACGGTAAAGTATAAGAGTTCAATAAAAATATTGACTTTACGGATTTTCAAAGAGCACGAAGACGTTCGCGTGTCTGTCTCGAACTTCTCCGCACTTCTCGCTACGTCCCTGCATAGCTGAGTAATTGTAATATCTCGAAAAAATAAATTGCTCAGTATTATCAGAAATAAGATGAAAAAAAAAAATTGATAGAGTACGAAGACGTGGAGAATACGAAAAACGGAAGGAAGTGTTTAAGGGCTCACATTATCCCTGGAAGAGCTGAAAACCGAGTGAATTAAAACAATTATTACGAAAGGTTGTGTGGTGAACAAAAATATTTAATTGATTTCACATTCTTTATTCACTTTTTAACTATCAGGAAAAAAATTAAATTTTATTTTTCATATGATAATTGTTTTTTGGGGGTATTAATGGACTACTGTTGAAAACTCCACCAAACTCCACCAAAAATTATCCAACCTGAGAAAATAATGAAGCATCTAATGAAGTAATCATCGACGAGCTTCAACTAGACGAAGAGGTCGAGAACCACCCCAATCTCCTCTCTCTCTCTCTCTCCCTCTCTCCATCACGATTTCACTCTTTCTCTTAGCATTAGCCGTCTACGTTCCATACGCCGATGATCGAACCCGCACCGAGTGTCAGTCGATCAACCGCTTTTATCGAAGTTAAGAAGATTACAACGGAACAAGGCCAAGAGACACCGTCGTTCGTAGAAAACGGAAATATATATACCTACGTAGCCAAGCTCGCGGCGGTCCTCGCTGCGAAACTAATACCCCCTTGGCTTAATTCCCGATCGTTTTATCATATAACTTATTTATCGGTGCATCATCTTGACGTTAAGTTTTATCAAACGTTCATATACCTGTATATACGCGAACCGGTGATGTTGGGCGGTATAGAATTTCGATCTCGTTGCGGATGCTGGGACTGAAAAGCGAGAACCCGAGGTTGCCTTCACCGAGCCAAGTTATATCTTAACTAACCTGGAGATCTGCGATATTCCATCTCTCTCTCTCTCTCTCTTACTCTCACTCTCTCTCTCTCGAACTCTTGGCATCGCATTCGCCTCGAGTACACTAAATCATCTGTCAACCACCGCGAGTTCTCTCAGCTTGCCTCGGCTACCGCTGCACCGGAGCCCCGAGGTTTCCAGTCGCTCGGGGGAATTAATGAATATACGAGGGTGAGATATATAACTCGGTGATTCGAAACAATTATCAACGCTGCGTTTCTTTGTGCACCGTTGCTCGAAGAATTTTATACCCGTGAGGGTGTATTACGAGTAACGCTCGTGAGAGGACGAGAGTTGTAAGTAAGACGCTGTATTAAAGAGACATTAAAGGAACGAAGGAGCGGCGCGCAAAACTCTCAAGAGAAAACTTTCTCTCTCACCCTTTATCTCATCCCTCGCTCTTTATCTCACTCACTCTCTCTCTCTCTCTCTCTCTCTCTCTTAGCCGCAAAACAGATAACGCTGAAACGATGGCAAAGCCGAAGAACGAAGGCACGGAAGAGGAAGGCCGGGACTGCAGACGCCCTCTTCGCGGGTTATTAAACTCGCATCTACACCGCGAACTTCAACTCTCGCCCGCTTGTTTCTCCACTCTCTCTCACTGGATCTCATTTATTTTTCATTTTCATATATATTTTCTTTTTTTATTTCTTTTTGATCCGTTCTTCCTTCGAGATGTGTACTTGATTATTTTATACGGTTGTAGCTTCCAATCGGCGAGCACCGGAATTCTCTCGAGGCGAGCGTTCGATAAGTCCGGTGAATTACACGAGAATGAATCTTGGGAGAAGTACTGTTTTTTTTTCTTTCAAGATTTTTGGGTAGCTATGGTAGTTTTACGAACCAACGTGGGCTCGATTGTTCCGGAAAAATGAAGAAACGATCGTTATTAAAAACGGACGAAGCGGAAACGCGCGTTGTACGAATGGCCAGACGTGCATATTACATTTTACGCGACGTTGTAATTCGAGTGCATGGCGTTGAAGTTAATAAAATCAATCGTTCGTGTTACTCGAAAAATTTGCGTTTGAGCGAACTTTTTCGTTCGTTTTTTTCTTCGACTTTCGGTTATTTTCTCGTTTTAGTATTTTTTTCTTTTATTTTTGCTCATTCCGGACGAACGGCCGGGAAGGTTTCACCGGGGCAGGACCTTGCCAAGACCTTTCGCGCCCAATGTAGGCATTGGGGTGTAACTCCAGAATCCCGCGCGAACCCGGAAAGCTCGTTCATCCGTGCGAGAAAAATAATAGAACCCGCGGTAAAAATGGAGACTTGCATTTCGGCGCTCGAGCCGGCGCATATATAGTCGGCGGGAGTGAGAGGGAGGGTGAAAGGGGGGTGGAGAGAGGGATATAAAGCATTTTTTGGCAAGCTTGGAGAGAACGTTCTCGTGCAACCCCGACTCTTCCCCGGTGCATAAAAGTTTTCACGTAATAACGTATACTTTAATAACGGCTCGTAATTCTTGTAAAAACCTTTACTGGCAATCCCGGCGCTCGGTGTTTCCGTAGCCCGTCGACTATTTCACGAGTCGCACGAGAGAGAGAGAGAACGAAAAAAATTGAGTGAAACGAAAATGAAAAAAAAATGAACAATTCCGAGTAAGATCCGTCTTTATGGGAATCGAGTGGGGGACGACGGGGCGAAGTGAGACATTTTGAGAAAAAAGTTTTACGATTTGCTGAATATATTTGGGTTTGTTTCTCTACGGGGTGTTTTTTATTGGGTATTGGACAATTTGCATGATTTTTTGGGACTTGCTTTGACTGGAAAGTAGCGAGTTATTGGAGTTTGTCTTGTGGGTAAATTGTAACCCTTCATTGCAGAGTGATCTTAATCGTGAAATTGTATTATTGTTCATTTTACAGCCGGGGAAAACATTTTACAATTTGGAATAGTGGGTTTATTTGTTGAACCCCTTATAGTTTTTATACTATTACGAAGATAACGAAAATCGGATAAAAATTGACATTTATTCAGAAAAAAAATGTAATATACCGAAAAAAATAAACACTTTTCGTCTCATAATACTTTTTTGTTTATTCGTTAATCGAACTATTCAAAGTTCAATTAGTGATGGAAATCTATAATCATATTACCATCGATAACCAACTTCTAACCGACTTTTCTTCCCACCGATCGACTTTGCACCACTTTTATAAAAGTTTATCGGCTTCTCCTTGCGGTAATTTATTCGCATCATTTTTAATTCTAATTTTTTAAAGTTGATGTTTCGAAAAAGTCCCCTTCCCGAGATATCAAAGATAAGGTTTCTGAACCGAAAATTATTTAAAAAATCCAAATTTCTCCAAACTTTTCGTTCACGAGCTGCGTTTGATATTATACTCAACAAATCTCCTCGATTTTTTAATTCCACTCCTGTAAAGTAAATCCTGGCAAAATGATGTTAACAAGGGATGTAAAAAATCATGAAAATCCCTTCATTCACCCGGAAACAACTAGACAAAACCCCTTAACGCGTTGCAACCATTCCCATTCCTCCATCCAGTAGATAAACGCACTCCTACACCCTCCCCCCGTCACACCCTACCCCTTCCTCCCCTACCTGCGAGCACTCATGTATTTCTCTTTCAAAATAAAACATAAAACACCACCTTCGAACTATTATTTCCAATCTCCGATCACTACACGACAATCGGAAAAGGATAAAATCTTCGAAGTCGAAATGGGACATGACTAACAACTTAACGAGCCCGAGAGGGTGTACGTTTCTCGCAGCACGTGTACGGCTAAGCCTTGTCACATATATTCGACAGAGCAAACCGGAGCCTACTCGACGACGTCAACGTCGTCGTCGTCGTCGTCGTCGTCCTCGTCGTCTCCTACGATTCCTACCCTTGCTCTCATCAAGCACATAAATACCGAACACGAGGAGGGTTGCGCGGGTTCCGGGGGATTCCTTAAGACATATGCACGTCTGTTGTACCTAAAGTGGGCCGTACATACCTGTGTGTACCTAAGAAGCTGGAAGGAGCTTGTAGCTCGTACCTACCCACCGGCCCGAAGAGCGGAACAGCTCGGTGCGCTGAGCAAAGGGGGGTAGCTTGTCGAGGTAATAGGTAGAGCTTGTGCCAGAGCAGACTGCATCGAATTTCGTACATCTCCCTTCGCTCCCTGTCTTCATCTCGCTTCCTCATCTCTCCTCTCTCCTCTCTCTCTCATCTCTCTCTCTCTCTCTCTCTTCCTCTGTTTCCACAACCGTACCGTTGGCAAAGCTGGCAGGTATTCGCGCGGGCTAATTGACCTCCTTAGCGACGTATATACGTCGATTCGCTTCGACGAGCCGAAGCGGGAGAAGTTAGTCGGTTGCCGTTTATGTAACGCTAACAAGAAACGGTAGATGTAACATTAATGGTGATATACCGGAAGTACTGCATTCCCGTGGGTTTCAACGATCGATTTTGGATTGAGACTTTGTCGGTGAGTTTCGACGATGGAATAAATTTGTCTGTCTTTTTCGGATGATTCGAGAAATTATGCGACTTACGCGTTTTGAAAGTATGATCTCTACAAACCATAATCTCCATGTAGGACAGCTCAGGAAAATATATAAGAGCATGTCCAGACCGATATTAGAATATGGCCAAGAGGGTGATTAAAAAAAATTATTTTACCACCAGTGCCGCCCCCTTACACGTTAGTTTGGGTCCTAAAAAATACTTACCTAGAATTTCAGTAGGGAAGACTGGAGCCAGAAGTAAAAAGGGTAGGTTTTAACAGTGCTGCCCCCCAGTGATCTCCTAAATGAAAAAAAATATCAATGGTTCCAGCGCGATAATGAAGTTTAAAAACCTCTGCGCACCTCGTCTTTACGCGAATCGCACCTACGACTGCAGTAGAAGGACAACAAAACCATTTTGGATCGATGAAATCCAATCGAAATACCGCTGAACGAATAAACGAACAATACGCGAAGCTTGCATCGGGTGATAATGAGAGGCAAACAGCGGTGGAGTAGAAAGTACCGCGGAGATTGCAGGATTGCGAGAGAGCACGGGTTTTCTCTCGTTGCATCCCATATATCCGACGTGCTTTCGCGGGTGCACCGCGGAAACGCACCGCCGCGATGCCATCCACAGACCCGCTAATATATATGCAAATCAAGTATTTGATAAATAATTCAGTTTTCCGTCGAGCGCGAGGGGGGGAATTACGAAAGGGGTTCAAATCTGCAGCTCTAATTTACCCGAATCAACTTTGCCTCGTTCTTCGCCCTCACTCTTCTCCCCTTCTTGTCCTCGATTCATCCCTCAGTCCTCGCCCTGGTTCACGACATACATATACAGGGTGTCCCGCTACTCGCGCACGTGAGATATGACGCTTAGTTTCAGAGATATAAGGCTTAGAAGATGGGAGATAAGAATGAATCAGGGGTGAGTAATACAAGTTAAGTTGATCATTGCAATATTTTAATTATTTTAACTCCCGCCACGGCTGTAGTGCAATAAAAGAGCATTGTAAGTCCGCGATTATTTAATATTTTATTCGCTCTCGGAAAACAGAAAAAAATGAATTAAAGAACTATATTATTAATATTATGAATAGTAATAATATTGATATAATAATAATAATAAGATTAATATTACTATAATAATAATAATAAATATTAATATCAATACAACATTAATATTTAATAATATAATAATATTAATAATAATAATAATAATAATTATTATTATTGTAGTAAATAAATTATTAAAAATAATAACAATAATAATAATATTATTATTATTATTATTATTATTATTATTATTATTATTATTATTATTGTTTATGAATTATTTGTGGTTGGTTCGACCGATTGACAGTGAGCTGACGATGCTCTTTCATTGCGCTACAGCCGCCGCGACAGTTCGAATATAACAACGATCAGCTCAACTTGTACGTCTCACTCCTAATTGGGCCTCATCTCGCATCTTCTAAGCCTTGTATCTCTGACAAAGCGTTATTGGAAAAAACTGAAGATGTACGTATTTCACAGAATGTCACGTAGAATCCGGTGGTACATCTCACGTGCGCGAGCAGTGGGACACCCTGTATACAACTATTTTCTCCCTCTATCTCGACGTTTCTCCCTCGAAATTCGCACAGCATCCGAGCTTCGGGATTGTTTCATCGCGAACACCTACCGATCATCCCACTTCGGCCGTTCGTACCCGCTTAATACGCGTCTTTTAAGGGTGTTTCGCGGTTTCTCCGACAAACGCGTATCGTCGCAATGCAGGTAGATGACCCGGAATGTCGCCAAACCAGTTGGAATTAATCCGTCGAGCTCGCATAACTCGACTCGACCTGGCAATTGTGTGACAAGAGAACAGTTAACTCGTGTTTGAGAGCACGAGTCCGGGGATGCAACGGGAAACAAGATGGGAATCGCGGAGAGAGGACACGTCCTGCTGCTTCTGCTTCGCCATTCTCGACAAGTTCCTATGTACCCGTATATACGTATGTATAATATGCATGTGGAGGTACAACAGAATGCATTTCCAGTTCGATATGGAGCCGCGGCCTCTCGCTCAATGTCTCTCGGTGTATATAATAGCTACGAGACGGACCGGGATGAGACCCGGGCAATCGGCAATAGACAAGTCCCCGGCGTAGTTCCTGACGCACCGAATGATCGATACTCTCCCGGCTCTTACTCAACTTGTCGAAATACTCGGAATAGTTGCTCGACCATTTCCCGCGATACCGTACCACCGATGGCTGCCACTTTAAAGCCCGGGAGTATAACGTCAACCACGAGGATTTAGTACAGTCGATATCTATCCCCAGTTGAAGATTTCCGCTCGGCTAAACACCCACGTGGGAATATTCATACGTCGGGGCTTCGTTACATTCGTACCGAAGTACTTGCGACAAATTTATCAATAGACATCAATGTATCGGTTATTTTAACGAATATTGGTGGAAGTTATACCGGGTGTTCAGAGGTTACGGAAATAAATTATGACGTTTGTTAGACCTCGTTGAAAATATTTGTTTTCACGATTTTTTTTCTAGTCGTTTTTGAGCAATGGCGACGCAAAACTTGCAGATTTTGAAGGGCATCGATATTTCAAACGCTGATGTATTTTTATTGGTTATAGATTCGGGACAATTTTCGAGAAACAGTTATTTAGAGAGAATCATGAACTTTGAACAAAAAATGTTAAAAATATTGAGCTCTTTAATAGTGGTGTAAATCGCGTTTCATCATTCAAAATCGATGTATCGGCTCTTCCCCCGCAAGTCTCGTCGTTGGGAACTCGCGTTCCCAATGTAAAATCGTCGTTTCTCGAAACCTTTCTCCATGGACTTATTCGGTTTTGCCACCACAAACATCGTGATGGTCTCACTATGCCTCGCCACAGTCTGACTCGGCACAGTCTGCCACGGCGATTTTGACAGATCTCCAGTCCGTCTTACCGACAAGAGATATGTTGCCATTCCTGTTTTTTGAATCTAGATGTGCGCGCCATCAACCGAGGATGCCTGACGACGCGTCTGATCCGTGGATCTCAACTAATTATACATTACTCATGCATTATAAGCATTACTTATGCATTATAATGTATGTGCGAAGGGACGAAGTTGAGATGACTGATCAGACGCGTCGTCAGTCACGTTCGGTTAATGCCCCGCGCATCTAGATAAAAAAAACAGGGATGATAACATACCTCTTGTCAGTAATCCAGGCTGGAGACCTGTCAAAATGGTCGAGGCAGACTGTACCGAGTCGAACTGTGGCGATTCAGACTGTGCAGAGTCAAACTGTGGCGAGGCAGACTGTGCCGAGTCGAACTGTGGCGATTCAGACTGTGCCGAGTCAAACTGTCTCTAGACTTAGTGAGACCATCCCCAAACATCGCATCCCCATCCATAATTCGATCAATCGTCAAACGCGACAATCATTCAAACGCCCATCGCCCCGGTCCCCCACGCCAGTCTCGTCACGTGTCCAACGATCCCCAACTTTTCCGCCAAATACAAGGCAAAGACAGCGAAACAGGTGTGTTCGTTGTTCCACGAAGCGTCGCGCATTCGAACAAACTTTTCGGACGTAGCGGTTTTAACATCGTGTACAGGATATCGCAACGACCGTCGGTGTTGCGGGGTACAACCGGAGGATGCGGACCGTTGCCCCGGGTCGGGGTCGAACCGGCTGACGAGGGGGGGTTCGCGGGGCGAAACCGTCGCAACGGGTTAACTTTATTCAAACGGACGGGCTCAACGTCGCACAACGTCGGAGGAACGCAATTTGCATCACTGTGGTTTCACTATTGTCGGAATATCTTGTTTGGGATGACGAGTCGGGGCCAACGGAAGTGGAAGGAAGAGAGGGCGCGCGAGCGGTGAGACGAAACGTCGGCAAAGTTTTGTCCCGCGAGCTTTGGGAATGGCGAAGCGCGTTATGCGGCTGGAAAGCTGGGCCAGAGCCTCTTTCCGTCAGACCATCTCTGGGCTGACTCAAGCGTCTACGACTGACGTGCTTTATACCCTCGTGCTCTTCTTATTTCACTCGCCCCCCCCCCCCCCCCCCCGACCCTCTTTTTCCCACCCCCGCACCCCCTGTCTTTATATTGTAGTATATTTCGCTTCGCTTATTTCACTCGGCCAGACTCTTTGCTTTGCTTGCTCGCTCGGCTAGCCCACGCTGCGTCGTTCCTGTTTTTTACCCTTATTTTTTTTTATTTCCGCACCCCTCGGTCGCGCGCAATATAGAAACAAGTGCACACGCCGTCGGCTCGTAAAACGGTGCAACCCTCGGAGGTTTCGTTAGCCAGTAAACACGTCTGTACCGCGCGCACGTTTCTTCGAAACGTTGCCGCCGCTACCGCGGGGATTAAATTCCTACGGCTTTACGCGAAGTTCCTTGCTACCCGTCGCAATCTCTTTATTCGTCCTCCACCCCCCACCCTCGCTACGGACCCAACCAATCCTGAGTCATGCCTGTTTTCATATATTTCCGTCGTCTTCATCATCGCCAACGACATTCCTTTATATTTCATTCGTGACTTCATCCGTCATTGTTTTTATTTTTTGTTTTATTTTTTTTTTTTTTTTATTTCTCTCACGTCAATCTTACGGAGAGACGGAGGTGCAAAATATTTCCGACTGTTTTCCGGAACGTGACGAAACGCCGGATTTATATCGCCGTGGCAGAAGCGTCGAGAGTCCGGGGATTCCCCGCCGTCGACGAGTCGACAAGTTTTTCCGGAACGAGGATACGAGTAACTTGTTTCGATGGGGGGTTTTTTTGTTTTGTTTTTTTTTTGTTTGTTTGTTTCCGGTTTACCGAACGAAGTTTCGACTGTGGGGGGTGGACGTGGAGTTGTTGCGGTATACGATTTTGCATTTCGAGGGTGCCGAGGTGCGTCAGCGAGTCGACGGAAACGCGTCGGTGGTGGTTCAGCAATTGCGGTGGGTCAAGTAGAAACGTGGCAGGGTTAATTAGTGAAAAAATATTGGATTAATTGGATTGATGATGCGGTGAGTCGCCATGACTCAAAAATTATTTGAAAAATCGAAAATTTGCTGAATTCGTCTTTTACGAATTGCGTTTAATATTGGACTGAATAAATCTTTTTGGTTCTTTTTGAATTTCAGATGAACCGTTCCAGAGCGCACCGCAAGAGATTTGAAAAAAGGTGTTTTGGGACAATGCAATAGTTGCGTCAAAGTTGAATTTTTTTTTCATTAGAAAATTCATATAAGAACCTGAATACATGCTGCAATTCATACAATATAGTGTATTCTAATAAAATCGTGTTAACATGGCTAAAAAAATCATGAAAATCCCTTTATTTCCTCACAACCAACTAGACATAACCCTTTAACACTCCTCTCCTTTAAAACATCAACCACAACACTCTCTTCTATGACAGTGCATCAAGAACAAACGTTCCCTCTATCCACTCACGAAATATTCAAGATACCTTTAACTGACGGCGCCCAATGCCTGCCACGCTCCACCTAAGTCACTTGACATCCCTTCTGGCACACCGGGATGGTCTCAGTATGCCTCGCCACTGCCTGACTCGGCACAGTCTCCCTCGCCACAGTTCGACTCTGCACAGTTTGACCCGGCACAGTTTGACTCCGCGAGTTTGACAGATAAAAGACTCTCTCTCTCTTTGACATTTGAATCTTTCTTTGAGTTTGACACATAAAGAGTGTCTCTCATCCGTCAAATTCGCGGAGTCAAACTGTGCCGAGTCGAACTGTGCCGAGTCAGACAGTGGCGAGGCTTACCAAGACCATCCCGACACGCCAATAACTGTATTTTCCGGGTCATCGAGAGATCGGCCAATGACCCTAGCGATTGTCAACCTTCCGTGGACCCCGGGCTTCGTTCCCGTCGCCGCTGCGACTGCGAAACTTGTCCCGGGCAACCGTAACGCCTCTCCCTTCGGTCCACGCACGCTCGCCGACACGTTGACGCCTTCGACGTGCCTAAATGACGGACTCTGATTACGCGGGACTGACGTGACTGCCGCTATGCGTTTCCCCCATGGAACGCGATCGGGCGTGGGCAGACTCGCGCTCAACGACCGAACGATACCCAACCAACCCCCCCTAACCGACCGGCCGTCCAACCCTCTTCCATCCTCTTCCCCCAATCCGGAAACCTAATCAATTTCATAAGTTGTTCCGACGGTGTACCATGGCCCGGGGATAATAGGAGTTTAGCGCTGAACGCGTACATCGTATACATAGTTTTGCGTACGGTTGATATACCGGAAGCTCGCGAGGCTACACCACGTAGCAGGTTGAAGCTCTCTGGATGCATGCCGGGGCTGTGACGTGGTCGGAACCACCCCCGTTGAGATCCCACGTAAATCCACGACCTGCAGCCACGCCGATATGCCGTCACACCGGCCTAGCACACGTTTCATCACTATCATAAAGCTCTCTACCTATCGCGGTTTATGTACGCGTTTGTGGGTGAACAGGGAAGACCGGGGTCGGATGTGACGGAGGGTAGGTTGCAACAGTGCGTTTGTAACTACTGAACAAAGATGCAGAATCGCATGGTTCTAGCGCCGAAATGAACTTCGGGATGGCTTTTATTTTGACATGATTCGAAATTACGAGCGAAAATGTCTCAAGGGGAAAAAAATAAATAATTCGTAAAATATATAATATTTCCGTGAAATATATAATATTTTAAATATATAATTTGTAGATATAATTTGATAAAACATTGACAGTAGTGGTCGTATATTTTTCATATGCAAACTAAACAACGAAAAATTTCGAATTTCTTTTTCGATATTTTAGTAATTGTATTATTTATTTTAGTTTTTGGGAAAAATGGTACAATTAAACCCAGCCTCTCCTATATGTATATCCCCCCTCCAATCCACCCACCGCCCAGCGGAAGAGACGAGTCACGAAGTCGAGTGAATAATTGTTATTGAAATATACGAGATCTCGATATGGTTTCTACGTTGAGGATTTCCTATCGTAAATCAAACGAATTTCAGAGTGCTTCGTAAATCGACAGATTCACCACTGGGCTGCCGGTCGAGTAAACGTCGACCCATACATACTGGCAGTATTGTGTTTTTTTTTGTTGTTGCTATCGGATTAATTGCGCATTTCGTCGGTGCGGAAATACGTATAAAAGTGATTAATTTTCACAGCATCAAACGTGATTAAAATTGGGAAATGGAACTCGGTCAGACCCCGACTACAATGGACGGAATTTAAATTATACGGTTTGTTCGTGAACTTTCTATACCGAAATTAACCAAAGTTATACACAAAAAAGTGTAGTTAGGTGTATAATTTAATTTGACAGATGTGAGTCACTCTTTCTCTGTCAAACTCGCGGAGTCAAACTGTGCCGGGTCAAACTGTGTCGAGGCAGACTGAAACCATCCCAAATCAATTCAAGATTTAATAAAAAAAAAAATAGACACTGACATCCTAAAAATCTGGAAAAATTCATGAATCAAGCTCAGAGTTTCTCCTTAACAATAAAATTTTGAAACCCAAAGTTCCCGGAAAATTATTCATTATAAAAAAAAAAACCAATAAATAAATGAACTGCCCAAACATAAAAATGTTGACCTGGGTCAAATTGACCTGACGAAACACTTATCGGGTTAATAAATCCTCTACGATCGCGGAGCGATATTCAATATTTCACGCCGTCAAAACAGGTCACGTCATCCACTCGACAACAACCCTAAGATTCCTCCTCAACCGCTCGACCGTAATCTCCGACGTATCAAAATCGATCGTCGCTGCACGTCGCAACCATGGATAAGGCGACGGAAAAACGTGATACCGCACGATCCAACGTTCAAGGCCGAAAATCATTTATTCGTAACGAATACTCTTTTTTAACATTACACATAAATAGCAACGAACATTTCACACGAGAAAAACTTGGCAACGTTTATATACAAAACCTAAACTAGCAACGTTGCAAACGCTGCGCTTCGATTCAACAAAAAAAAAAAAAAAAAAAAAACAATAAACAATAAATAAAACAAAGAAAAAAAAGAAAAGAAAACAACGAAAAAAATTTAAACAATTCGTAGAAATAAAAAATTGACCATCAAGCTCCACAATAATTATATCGGAATGTCTCCAAAATGAGATCGTCTGATTAGTCGCTGTGGAAACCGTTCGAGACTCCGAACAAAAATGGAGGGAAGGCAAGGTTTTATTATTGTTATCTTGTGATTATTTTCTTTTTTTTATCGTTTCTTTTTCTTTTCTCGTTTCGTTTTTTTTTCTCTCTCTCAGTCTTCGGACCGAGGAAACTGAGGAAAAAAAAAACAAAACACGATCGAGGATTACATAAGAATGGAACGACGTAATATTTGCCTGATATGCGGCTGGTACTGCGTTTCATTCTAAAAGGCGACGAATCGACTCACAGCAACGATATTTGGTACAGGTACAGGCATTTTTTCTTTCTTTTTTTTTTTTTTTTTTTTTTTTTTTTTTTACACACAGAGGACAAGAACCGCCGAGATGCGGTTAAGATTTTTTACTGGCCAACGCGATTCCGAGTCCGAGAATACCTGCTAATCCTACGATAACGCCACCAGCCACTGCGATGCCCACAAGACCTTCTGAAAGAAGGAAATGAGAATTTTATCGAGTGGAGGAAAGAAATGATTGGCCAAGAGCGTGTTGGACACGCTCGTGATAGGGTTTCGTAATGAAAACATAAAAAAATCGTCAACATAAGTCAATGTATATACTTTGAAATAAAACCAACTTGAATTCAATCGGACGAATCGTTTTTGGGATAATAATTCCCAGAATTCACTCACTTTTCTGGCAATCTACACAGATCTACCCCCTTAATTCTTCGTGATACGTTTCGAGAGCTTTGTCGAAGTAAAAACCTTGGAAAAATTTGCTTGTTTCCGTAAAAGATTTATTTTTCTATTATTCGTAAGTTATTTTTGCTCCGGTCTTTGTTATGATTTTGATTGATCGAACTAATTACGGTCTCACCGGATGGAACGTGGAACAAAAAGTTAGTCCAGAATGGGTGAATCGTGGATTTACAATTCTTGACCATCGATTCAACGCATTTTGCACTAAATTTTTCCCCGACGATTCGTTCAGTACAACCTTAATATTATAATTTCTGTTCTCGAGACATCGATCCGTGTCTGTGTATCAAATTCTGCCGCAATCTATTCGAACTATGAGGGTCGCTAGCTACAGTAGTTCTACGAAACTCTAAAAAAAATTACTGCTAACGTCTATCGCGCACTTTTACCTTTTTCCATTTTCTTTTTAATCAACGTCTCCAGATGTTGAACTTGCTGATTTCCCGGCTCGACCTGGAGAAAAGCTCGCACGTAGTGCAGAGCTTTCGTGTATTCCTGCGACACAAATATTTGCGTTAGAATCTTGGACGTCGGAGGGTTTGACGATATGCTAATCGGACTCGACGGGTTATACCTTTATCCTCGCGTTTCCGATGGCCAAGTAATAGAGACAATCTCTCTTTTCGCTGTCTCCGTGATGGTTGTACAAATCTTCCAGCAGTATTATCCCCTTTTGTATGTCGGCGGTGTATTTACTTCTCACCAAACACCAGGCATATTCGAATTGAACTTTTTGCGACACCTGCTGCGACGTTCTGAGCTGTTCGTTGTACGCGCGCTCGAATTTCTGTGCGAATAAAATATACCGAATAAAAAAACATGAAATAACCAACGTAGAGATTCAGTACGCATTTGTAAATTGACAAATTCTTTGGTGATAAATTATTTAGAAATAAATATATCTAAAAAAAAAATAATAATCTTACCGTTGAACTTTTATTGTTTATTTTTGTTATACGTTGTCGAGAAAAA
The DNA here is from genome assembly GCA_963971145.1 of Sussaba pulchella. Taxonomy (NCBI): domain Eukaryota; kingdom Metazoa; phylum Arthropoda; class Insecta; order Hymenoptera; family Ichneumonidae; genus Sussaba; species Sussaba pulchella. The sequence goes on from OZ020178.1 coordinate 2,235,269, forward strand.
TGTTTCGATAAAAATCATTGTCCCATTTTCATTCAAGCAATAACTTCTGGATAAATCACGACACATTGATTGTAAAAAGAAAACAAAATCAGCCACAACACCAAGATTTTGATCTTTTTGAAAAAAGCCAAGTTTTTCGGTAATAAATTATTCCAAAACGGAATAATAATTACATTATCCATAAAAACCTTTCAATTAAACTCATTGTAACATTTTTAAAGGCAATAATTCCTATTCAAAACAAACACATCGAATGGAAAAAAATACAAAATAAACAACAAGATAATGACGCATTCAAGAATTGTCAAATTCTTTTGTAATAAATTGTCCATAAAATAAAGATAATAATTTCACCACAAAATTTTCATTACTTTTTTTCTCATACATTAAAAATTGCCGAATCTTTGAATAATAATTTATCCCAAAGAAAAAAATTATAAATTCACCTCCCAATTTTCATTATTTATTTTCGTTCACACCTCAACGATAAAAACATCTCCGTAAGACTCATCGTCACATTTTCCTACGCAATAATCGACGTTATGGAGTGAAAAAATACGTATGACTCATGGGGGAGTGATAATTAACCTGTCGCCGTCAATCGTCGGTCAGCAGCGTCAAAAAAAAATTCTCCACAACCAACAGATTTCATTTTTTTCCATCCCGCACGAAGTTAAAACACATTTCGATCTCCCAAGCCTCCGAATATGCATCCGAACTTACCTTCAAATCTTCCGAGGAAACTATTTCGTCCAAAACGTCTTCCATTATCGTTCGCAAAAACGCTTTTTTTTCACGCGATGGGTCGAAATATTGCAACAACAAAAAAAACCCACAATTTTCAACCAATTTTCCTCGGCAATTGCGGGCGGAGCGAAGATCGAACTAACTTTGGGAGTGACGGAAAAAAATCTCGATATCGCGGTGGGACATACGTGACATTAGCGGCGGAGCGAAATATCAGCAGGAAGAAATTCGGACTCAAGGAACGGTGGATTCCCCCAACGTGTTTCTGTCTTTTCTTTTTTTTTTTTGTTACTGATAGCTGGAGCGGAAAAAAAATGATCGGTCGTTCACATTGGTTTGAGGGAGTGAAGCAAACTACGCAAGAGCGTGCGGCGGCGAACTCGAAGACTATGGGAATGTGTGAGCTGCGTCGGTAAGGCAGAGAGGACAGACCGATAGAGGGCGAATGCAGCGGGTGCAGCCTTAAGACGAAAAACGCGCCTATAATCGCACCGTCCACGATGTAACATAGGAAGTGCGATTCCGTGTAAATCTTTCTTCTTTGACGTAAAATACACAACGTGAAAAAATAGAGACGTAAAATAATTGATATTTGACATGTCTAAAACGATTTACAATATTTTACAACGAGAATTCTACCTATTCAACCCTGGACACTACTAGCAGCTAGCGCCAAAGCTGGCGGCGTTCAGGACCGAAAGTACGACCATTTTCTGGTCTCGCCGAACACTCATGCAGAGATCTTCTCATCTCTGACTCATGCCAGCGGATTCAACAACACATGAACATGCCGAATGTAATTTCTTGTTCCGAATCACCGAAACTCGAGCGTTGGACATCTTCCTACTTATCTCTCTCTACAGGTTAATAGGTTATTGGATTTTACACTACCATGAGCTCCTCAAAAATTCATTCCAAGGGTTAAGATTAGTCTTTTAAGTTTTACCGTATTTGATAACGAAAAAAAAAACCCGTAAATATTTTCAATAAGACACAATCTCTGAAATTCATATCTATTTGAATCTATCATTTTTTTCTAAATGTTTTTTTGTTCTTTGATAATGCACAGTCCTTGTTTATTCTTTGGATTTAAAACGAGTTATTAATATTATTTCATTATTACATCGCAATATTTTTCATGAACAATTTTTATCGGCCGACAGGTTTATTGAGAGTGAAAGATCTAGCCGCAAATGGCTCTCAAAGATGATGACATTGAATTCATCAAGAAGCAGTATCTTTTCTGCGTTCCGATCAACAAAATCAAATTTACGGTAAGATCGTAGATTTGGAATTTTTTTTTTTCGGGTTATTGTAAAGCGTTTTTAATTTTGGGGAATTCAGGTAGCTAAGACGACATTCGACGGAGCTCTGGACAATAATACACAGATGAAGATTTTTGAGAACACCATCGGCGATCCTGATTCGGTCAAATATCCATCGAGATTGTCCTACCGAATAGCGTTTCTTCGAATGCTGATAGAAAAGGTTTTTCAATGAATATATTTTAAGGCGTCTATTAATATGATCGTTCTTGAATTTTGAAACTCGTAGTTTGGTACATACGAGGTATATAGAGAAAAAATACGGGTTAAATTAGAGACACCTACAACAACTTGAGGGAGTACTTTATTATTATTTTTAAAATCAATTTCTCCGCTGCGATTTCTTTGCAACGTAAAATCGTTATTTCTCAAAAATTTTTCATGAATTTATTCAGTTTTGCCCCCGAACCGCAGTAATACGATCTCAAATCCTATCAAAATCGACAACAAGTTTCCGACTGTCGATTCGAAGGCTGACGATAAAAAGTCAATTTTATTTTTTTTTAGTCAGAGAAAAGCGGTGACGAAGTTTACGAAAAATTGTACGAAGTCCTGACGAATTACATGATGTCGAACGACGAAGCGATTAACGACCATTACCGTCAATTCATACTAAACCAACAAGACTGCGCGGACCGAATCATTCTTCAAGAAAGCAAAAGCTTGATATCGGAGGGAACCACAGGATTATGTACTTGGCAGGTATTATATTATCAAATAAAAAGATAAAAAAAAAAAAAAAAACAGTACGCACAAAATAATCTTAGCATAATTTCGTTACAAAAACAATCTCATTTCGTACCAAAAACATTTTCCATGACCGTAAAAACGGGAAAAGTAAATAAGAAAAAAAATGAATAGAAAATGGGAAACAAGAAAATTTGAAACCGTTAAGTATTTGGTAATTATACAGAAAGCGGACGTCACACCGATTTCTCTGGAATTGAAGTAGGTTATAGAGGACACTTTTCCTGAATAATATCATACATACATGTTGGGTGCGGAAACCAAGTATGGTTACGGGTGGTTGAAAGTTTCTGACATGACTTTCGAAATTTAATACATTGTTGATATTTATCTATAGAGGTTCAACAAGTTCGATAAGTTAATTAACAAACTAAAAATTATGAAAATTAGCAGAGATGTCGAAACATTTCCAAAAATGACTCAGTTAAATTTTTGTAATCCTTGGTTGAATTTGAAAAAAAGACATCAATAATTTCATTTCAAAGCACTTAAGACGGAGTCTTACGGGAGTCTGTGATTTTGACGCGCTTTATCATTTATTACGTTGGAACTGACCTACAGATTTTGATAAAATTTGAAGGAGACATGAACGAATGTCCCATGAACATTCAACTTTTTCCAAAACATGTAAATCTTGCTTTTGTTAGAAGAAATAGCGGAAAAGAAGACATTTTTTAACAATTCACGAAACATGTCAACATCGCAGTATTATAGGTTATGGCGCTTCATTCAAAAGTCAGTTACGGAACTGCAGCTATTTCGAAGCCGTACGAACATGTCTAAATTGAATCAGTGATAAAAGCATAGTATTTTTAATTAATGGTTGTATATCTATAACAAAGATTTCGTAATTAAAATACCTGTTTTCATTAATTTTTCGAAATTAACAATGCATATAGAAATCGCGTGCTGGCTGATTCAGCGTCTTATCCGTAAGTATTATACTTGTACGTGCACGTGTACACTGAAACACGGAAAATGCGGTGACGCCAAATTATACAATACGTTACTCAATTAAAAGACTGAAACTCTTTGACTTACTGCGTATCGAGGATACTTCCTTAAAAACACCACCAGAATCAAATAATTCAATTACCGAGAAATCGGTGTGGCGTCCATTTTCCGCATGATTACCAATTATTTTATTCGTTAATTAATTTTTATTAAGAATGCTTTGATGAAACGTTATTGCTCTATTCCTGAAATTACCAGGCTGGTTTTGCTTTAGCGGAATGGTGTTGCGCAAACAAATCACGAATCGTCGATAAACTCGTGCTCGAATTGGGTTCCGGTGTCGGTTTGACCGGTTTAACGGTGATAAAGAGTTGTTCGCCCAAACGTTACACGTTTTCCGATTGTCACTCGAGCGTGCTAGACATGCTCGTGAAAAACGTTCGTTTGAATTTCGAAAACAACGAGAACGAAAGAATTCTCGAACACGATCGAACCGTCGAATGGAACGAAGAATCTTATAGAACGAATTATCGAAGTACCGACGTGAGAATAACGCGTTTGGATTGGTCGTCGGTACGAGAAAGCGACGTTCACGACAGTTGGGCGAGTCCTGAAGTCGTTTTGGCCGCTGATGTTATTTACGACGAAGCTCTTTTCGACGAATTCATCGAAGCTTTAACGGTTTTCATAACGAGAACGAACGCTCTTGTTATCGTCGCCGCGACTGTGCGAAACAACGAAACTATTTCCAATTTTTTCGACAAATTAGGTAGATTTTTTTGCATTTTTTTTAACGATGATTTAACTTATTCGATGATTGAATGATTTTTTTTTTGTTGTTTTTCTTTTTTTTCAGGTCTTTATGGATTATCGTTTGAGGACGAAACAATGCCGGAACCATTTTTGTTCTTGCAATGCGACGGAACTCCTGTAAGAATACTCAAAATTTTTAATAAAAAATAAAACTGCGCAACAATTCTTCGGTTTTGCTTCGTTGTGGAAGAAATTGGGATTTTTTTGAATCGAGATTTTGATGTCGATACCGTCAGGACGTCTTGAAATATGGAGAAATTACATTTGTGGAAAATTTTTGGACGTATGTGCGTGTACGTGTGTTTGTGGGTACAAGAGTGGTCCTTTTATAGGCTTCGGATGAATTTTTACAAGTCCTCTCCACGGATTGGTTCCGAATAGGTAAAAGAAAATTCTCCAAATTGGCTGCGTCTTCAATCTTCAAAATTTACCAACTTAAGGTGGGTTCGTTTTTCCTTCTTATCAGTTTATTATTTATTTTTTCAAAAATATTCTTATTTCAAAGTTTTTTAATCTTTCGAAAAATACAAAATACTTCGAAATGAGTTTAAAATATCGATGGAAAAAAAATGATCTGACTTTGAAATTTATATAATATAAATATTAGGGTGGCTCGAAAAACGAAAAAAAAATGTCCGGTCTGACTTTGAAATTTATATAATATAAATATTAGGGTGGCTCGAAAAAGGAAGAAAAAATTTCAACTTCAAATGGTAAGCATTTACTACAAAGTATCTTGCATCCGTAGAATTCTGCCTAAAGATGAACCCGATCGGACCGTTTTAAGGGGTCGTCGACGATTTTTTAAGTTTTCCCATTTGATTAACATAGGAAGAACATGAAGTTTCCATTTTAAAAAATCATAACTCCGCAAATTTTATAGCTACGTCGATCCCCCAAGTTCCATTTGAAAGCTCTTTAAAACCCGCTTAAAATGGCATGCGGACCTTTGAAATCCGATTGCAACTTCCGTCAATAATTTCGTTATTCCGCAACAAAAAAAAATTATCCAGCGATAAAATAATCATTATCAAACTATTTATTAACTACAAACGTACATATTTAACTCGAGTATGTGTGTTTTTAAATATAACAATAGGTAGAGATGAAAAAAGTCTGTATAAAGGACAAAAAAAAATGCGTATTAAATATTGACTGAACAATAACGTAACTATAGTCAGCACGAATTTTTTTTGGACTCGTCCAGCGCGAAGGTTTTTATGTCCTCATCACCGTTTGTTTGCCGATATTTTTATTTATTTATTCTCTTTAGAACCACTTCCTCTTGTTTTGGCGTTTAAGCTTGACTTCAGTCTCGTCCACGTCTTTATCCGCGTCTTTTTTATGGCCTTTCCGCAATATTTTTTCTTTCGCTTTTTCCTTCAGTTTCGTCTTCTTCGATTTCACCGAACGATGATTTCCGTCGTCCGCAAGCTCCTTCGCACAGTCTCCCTTGTTCTTCGCTGAAAATTGAGTCGAGTGGGTCAGAGTTGAAGCATTTTTTTCGTGTTATATAATTTTTACTTCAACGAAAAAATTTATTTAGACAATTTAAAATAAATAATGAATAAATAATAATAATATTATAATTATATATATAATTATTATTATTATCATCATATATATTATGATTATTATTATTATATATATTATTATTTAATAATTATAAATAATTTTCTTTCATTTTGAAATTTTTATTTTTTTTTATTTTCAGGTTTGATACATAATTATAAATTTTTTTTGTATATTAATTTACCGGTATATTGTCCCATTCTGGTGTTGATGCTTCGATCCTCCTCGACTTCCCTTCGTCTGTCCATCTCGAGACAGTCCACGATTTCGTTGCGCCTCTCGACAATTTCCACCAATCTTTAAGTACAAAACGAAATCAATTAAAAAATGTATGCTAGTTTTTCGATAATTTTTCAACGTAATATTCGCAGTTTCGGGAAGAGTTTTCAAGGCATGGCGATTTTACGTTCGAAACGCTCAATTATAGCGGACAAATCGATTTAAAACGCAATAATTATCCGATTACACTCAGTTTTTGCTACTATTCGAGTAAAATTCAAATAGTTCAGTAAAATTTAAATAGTCTGTAACTTATGGATAGAAAAAAGAAGAAAAATCTGATATGATAGATAAAAAATGCTCGCCTTGTGCCAGAATTTTCTTTTCCGTATTTAAATCTAATTATTTCAAGAGTAACTCATTGAGAAATAAAAACAATTTATTTTTTTAAACCCCCTAATCGTCAATCTTTGGCAACCCTATGTCGAAAAATCATGTCTACGATGTAAATTATGGACATTTGATTGAATCCTATTTTTATTTTAAATTAAGTAATTCGCTACAGTCTCCAAAAGCCACAGATATTAATTAATTAAATAATTGATTTCATAAATCATCGTCTGTCAATTGATTTTACAATAGCTACGAAACTTACCTCTGTATCAAGGTTTCTTCTCTCTGCTTATCAAAATCGGTTTTCGTTGCTTCGGGTTGACACAGAAGACAACGAATTTGATACTCGATGTCGGCGTGTTCCTCTTCTAACCTTTGTTGCCTCCTCAGCAACATGAGCTCGGCTTGACGCCTGAACAATTCGTTCTTTTCGTTCACAAGAACGAAAAGTTCGAGCACGAGTTCTTCGACGTCCATACCTAAATTCGTTTCTGAAACGTCGGAATAATTATTTTAATGTACGTTGTTTCATCTCTCTTATTTATCTCTCGTTTAACCGAGGAAATAAATATTGAAGAGAAATAATAAAATACCTTCAGAGGCATTTCCCGACTCGGCTTTGTCTCTGATCAACTGTTCCAACCTCACGCCTTGTTTTTCGAGGCCTTGCTGCTGCACTTCGATCTCGTCGAGTTCCAATTTCACGTCTTTCGGCGACATTATTTTTATCTGTTGATTAACATTGAAATTTTTGATTTATTTTGATTGCTTATAGAACTGTGTGACGGTAAAAAAATTGCCATCGAGATTTTCGTAGCAACATTTGCGAAATCTGCCAAAAGTTCGAAGGAATGATCTTATGGGAAACGTTTGAATTTATTTTTCTATTGGGGTGGTTCTTATTTGGGTCGTTTTTGAATTTTTATTCCGACCAGGTCTCGATTGATTGAAAAAAAAAATGTTGAGCCTGATTTGATGTTTCAAGTCGAATTCTTAGTATGCGCTGATGCGAGGCGCAAAGTTTTCCGTTTAAGGGGTTGCGTAAGTTTCAAAGGTTAGAAGCATATTGTTTCTAATTTTTTAAAAATATAATAAAATAATTATTTTATTCAATCTTTTGGGCATATAAAAGAGAAACACTTGAACAATATTTCTAACTTCAGAGATGAAATTGATACGGCAGTCGTCTTCCTAACATTTGTTTTTCTTTAATTTAAAGAAAAATGCGATTTTTTCGAATTTTCTATGTATAATAATAGTTTCGTATCTTAAAATTGAAAAAAAAAAATCTGTCTTGCTGAAATCTATTTTTCGATTATTTTCTATTATTACGTATTAGAAAAATCATGAAAATCCCTTAATTATCTCGCGAACGATTACACATAACTCCATAATAAATATTTGTCTACAATCAATCTAAAAAAATGTCTTTTTCAAACAGAAAATAAAAATGAAACCCGTCTTGCTAAAATTCATTTTTCGATTATTTTCGATAGACAATCGATTTTTCGATCATTTTCTATTATTTTTTATGAGAAAAATCATGAAAATCCCTCAATCATCTGGCGAACGATTACACATAACTCCATAATAAATATTTGTCTACAATCGATCTAAAAAAAATTTTATTTTTCAAAAAGAAAAGAAAAATCAAATCTGTCTTGCTAAAATTCATTTTTCGATCATTTTCTATTCTTTCTTACGAGAAAAATCATGAAAATCCCTCAATTATCTCACGAACGATTGCACAAAACTCCGTAATAAATATTTTCCTAGAATCGATGCAATCAATAGCTAAAATCCAACCGAACTAACCTTTCGTCTGTGAGGCATCGGTCGGGCAGGTGCTGGACCTTTTTTTCTCTTCCACTTTCCTTGAACGCTTTTGTCCGTGTAACCACCGTAAATATTCGTTTCGTTGCACGACATCGCCGTCAAGCTCTGTTTGTTTCTATTGGCTTCGTCCTTGCCAATTTTCAAATCGTCCCAAGTTTTGTAATTTTCGCTATCCATCGTTTTTCCGGTGTCGTTTATCGGCGATTCCATCAACGTGAGATTCGCCATGAGATTCGTTTTGCACGGAGTACTCGTCGGCATTGGCGGCGGTGGCGCGGGTTTTGTTTTTCGTCCACGTGGAGTTGTGTGGAGAGAATTATTCTACAATTAAAATTAACGATGAATAATTGTAAAAAAAAAAAAAAGAAAATAACAGGCTGATAAGAAAATCAATTTAGAGAAATGACAGCCGATTTCCATAGATTTTTCCGTGTAAATCACGAATTCGGCTTTCGAAATAGGATATTGGATCAAGTTTTCAATAAAAAGAAGATCAAAAGTCTCAAAAAAACGCGTTTTTGACCATTTTTGTCCATCTTTGTTTTATTTTTCTCGATAAATTAAAGCCAATTATTTATTTTCGAAGTCGGATTCTTGTCCTACTGGGGAAAAAAACCGATAAAAATCGGCGTTGCTGATCGATCAATGCCACGATTTGATATGGGTTTAGATTCGAACTGTACTCACGCTGCCCGTGTAAGGCATTCGGTTTAGAGTGAGGGAGGAATCTCCACCGGACGCGAATAATTCTTTGGCGATCGGTGGCGGAGGAGCGGGTTTTTTTTTTCTACAAGTTCCTCCGGGGGTCGATGCCGATCCTATGCTACCCAGTGAACTGTTCGACGCGTATATGTCGCTTCGATCTGATTCCATACGTCTGTGCGGGGTTTGTCTATATTTTTTTTGAATTACTTTCCGTTAATTATTCTGTATTGCAAAAATCTATTTTTCGATTATTTTCGATAGACCATCGATTTTTTGATGATTTTCCATTATTTTTTGAGAAGAATCATGAAGATTTCTGAATTTTCTCGCAAACAACTACATATAACGACTTAGTGAATATTATTCAATCTTGCAAAAAATTCATTTTTTGATAATTTCCTATAATTTTTTAGGAGGAAAATCATGAAAATTACTTAATTTTCTCGCAAATATAATATAAACGTTTAAATAATGAATCGACATTTAATAAATAAAATAAATATTATAAATTAATAATAATAATGATAAAAATAATAATAATAATGAAATATAATATAAAATAATGAATAAAATTAAATAAAAATAATTAATAACAATAATAATAAATAATAATTATTAAATATAACATTAAATAAAAATAATAATAATAATTAAATATAATATTAAATAATTAATAAAATTAAATAAAAATAATCAATAATAATAATAATAAAAAATAATAATTAATAATATTGATAAATCAATTTTATCAATATATTTTAATTATTTAAAAAAAAAAAAATTTCATTTAATTTATTTTTAATTTTTTTAAATTTTACATACAATAAATATTTTCCAAAATCAATGTAAAAAATCTACGTACGTGATAGTTCGCGGTTTGGGAACCGGCGTGCTGGCAGGTAGACTGTTCGCTCCGTTTTCATCCTCGCTGTCCTGTTCCTCCTCGTCGTCGCTCCAAAACGGATTCAAATGTATCTGCGGAGCTTTCAATCTTCGCTTCGTCGGCGCTTCGTCTTCAACAATTTTTTCCGGACTCTTTTTACCGGCAACGCTGCTCCTCGCGGCCGGACGCGGAACCGCAACGACTATCGAGCTTACCTTCTCGTCCTCCCTCCCCTCCACGTCGTCCTCGTCGCTGCTACCAAACGGATTCGTCGAAACTTTCGTCCTTCGCGAATTTTCAACCTCTTCTCCTTCAACAATCTCCGTTTCATCTTCTTCGTCGCTCTTGAACGGATTCAAATCTTCCGGATAAATATGTTCCCCGCTCAAATCAATTCCACGAGCGTTCAAAACAGTTACTTCACCATTTTTCCCTCTCGATTTAAGGCCTTTGCGCGATTCCAAAGTCGAACGTTTAGGAACGATTGGCGGAATTATTTTATCAATTTTATTCTCCGATGTTAAATTTTTCAAATCGTTCGATTCTACATCGTCAATTATTTTCGACGTTGAATCAATTTCCTCATTTTCCCGACAATCATCTCGTTGATTCGTCAATTTTCCATCGTTCCACGTTTCTTCGTTAATTTTATTCGCAATATCTTCGTCGACGAACGAATTACGATCGACGATCGGTGACGAATCAATCTTTTTATCGATTTTATTATTTTCTTCGTGTTTCGTCGATGGATTTTCAAACATTCGAAGTCTTCTCTGAACGAGCGACAGACACTGACTCGTATTCGGAATTATTTCACGACGTTCGTCAGCTTCGCGATCGTAATTTGATCCAATCGTATCTTTGGTATCCTGTCTAAACGTTTCGTTCTTATCGTCTAAATATGAATTACGTTTATTTAATTGTTTCGTTTCACTCGTGGCAGTGTCGTAGCTCATTTTCTTATCATCGACATTTAAATCTATCGTTTCAACGTCTAAATCTTCATCGTCGTTCGTTTTTTCGCGAACGACGATGCTGTTTCTACGTTTAATATCGTTCAATAAAAAATCATCGTCTTGACAAAACGACGGTTTTGTTAATTTCGAGGGCGTATTAGTGGCATCCACGCGTCCGTCGCAATCTTTCGCGTCGTTCGGCGAACCCTCGAGACTGCGACGTTTCGTCGAAACGTCGTTGGGGATCGTAGAACGGATTTTTTTCGTTTTCGCGACGTCTTCGGGCTCCGAAAAATAATCATCGTCGTTTGTGATCGATTTTGACGATATTTCGTGAGAATTCTCCGAGAGCATTTGACTCGCCATGAAGTTCGATCTCATTTGCGCGGTCTGCGAAATATTTTCGGTCGTCGAAATTTCGTTGGAATTATTTTTTTCATCCCCTATTGAAAATTGAGGATTAAGAATTGATTTGTCGAATATTTCTTCGGTCATTTGAGCTCTTCTCTCGGTTTTTTCCTCATCGCTGAGAGATCTTTGATAAGCGGATGTTACGTCGTTTTCACGTTGGCACGGATTAACGTGGCCGAGGATTAAGGCGTCGTTGTAAGCCTCGTGCAAAATTGTTTCGGCGAGTGGTTTTGGTTTTTCCTCGTCCGGACAAGTTTCGCAACAATATTGTCCGTCCTCGGTTTCGTAATAATTTCCGGGTGTCAATTGATTGTCGCAACGAGCGCAACGAAAACACGTGCGGTGATAAGGGGTACGAGATATCATGAGCTTTTCGGCGAGAAATACCGGCATTCCACAGACCGCGCAGGGCTCTCGTCGCATCCCCGCGCGTGGACCCATCTGGATTGATCAACAGAATTCATTTACGTTTTTTTTTTTTTTTTAAATTCGGTGGAAATGATTTTGTTGCGAGGGAAAAAAGGGGGGGAGCTGCTACAATTATTATCATTATTAATAATAATTGATTAAGAAATAAATTATATTATTATATTATTTATTAATAATAATTAATAATAATTAATAAATTAATAAATTAATAATTATATCAATCACAATTAATAAATTAATAATTATATTATCATATTATTTATCAATAATAATTAATTAATTAATTATTATATTATTATATTATTAATTAATAACAATTAATAAATCAATAAATTAATAATTATATTAATAATTATTATATTATTATATTATTTATTAATAATAATAAATTAATTAATAATTATATTATTATATTATTTATTAATAATAATAAATTAATTAATGATTATATTATTATATTATTAATTAATAACAATTAATTCAATAATATTATCATTATTTTCACACGAACATATATATTGAGGGTCATTTACAGGGATTAATCACAATTTTTAGTTCGAAGCGATCTTAGGGTGGGTTTATTTGGTTACTGATTACTTCCTATCTCTTATGTTATTATGAGAATTCGTGTATGAGATATTGACGAGTATTTTTGTGTTCTAATAATTACAGATGGATCATTTTCGTTAATAATTCATTAATTTTTATCAATTAGCGTAGTCACATGTATTTGAAATACTTTTGTTTGTAAATCATGATGGATTATAATTGATATTGAATACCAGAATCAACTGTTAAATAATAATTGGTCCAAATTATTTATTATTATTATTGCAGAAATGCGAATTTTTTTTTATTGTTGCATGATAATTATTTAGATTCAAATCCATTTTCGTTGAATGAATGCTCATCCCTGCTTGTCGTATCCAAGTGTCACAAAATGTTGATGACTATCTACTTTGTTGATAATCATTTTATTCTATTGAATTTTATTTTATTTTATTTTATTAGTTAAACGTGTCGATAAATTTTTTCAAACAAATGAAAATACAAGTGCGTCGAGCTTGGACTTGCGAGCTTGAGATTCTCGCGTGATCAATGCTGTTACTCGATTACTGTGGCTCGGCATTTGTTACACGGACTAGATATCGATTGAATCGTTTTACTCGGGTTTTATATTCGACGATCGTCGCTACGAAGAATGTGCGTGCATTCCTTTCGCGATTGGTATGTCGATTAGAATCTACTCGCGCCGCGAATCGTCTTACAAATCGATCGATAATTATTGAAACTCCAGTGACGAATTTTAGCAACAATCTATTATTTCGTCAGTGTCTCGTTAATGAATTTTAATTAATTTTTGTGTATTATTTCTATTTATTTCTATTTTTTTTTCTTTTAAGGTAATATTATCTGTATAAATTTTCATTTTCCTGACTGTTGGTTTATAATTGAAACTCCAGTGTCAAATTTTAGCAACAATCTATTATTTCGTCAGATTCTAACTAATGAATTATCTTTAATTTTTATGGATTCAATTTTTATTTTTATTGTTTAAGGTAATATTATCTGTATAAATTTTTATTTTCCTGCTTGTGGGTTTATGAGACCGATTAAATATTGCTTTTTACGCGTGTCAGTGAACGAGTTCAACGTTCGCGGTATTTCGCGGTCGCACCGATGACGCACGAATGAGGGGGAAAGGAGAGGGAGGGGTTGAAGGGTGGGAGCTATGTGCATACGCGACGTCGGTGATGTAATTTCGTTGGATTACCGTTTTGTCATTATCCTTATCGATAGCGGTTTCGTCCGGCGACATATTTCTCACTATTTCACAGCACTGTCCTACATTACTTTATCGCCTTTCTTATTCCACGAAGATAGCAGTTAAAACGCGAGCTACAACCCAAATGCATCACTGGGTTTTTATTTTTTATTTTTTATTTCAACTCTCAAGGGTCATTCGGGGACCGGAAGACCCGTGGATGTTTCTACTTTTGAATTTGTATTGAGCTTGAAAGAATAACGGAAGAAAAATTCGAGTTTGTTCTGTTATTCAGTCAATCTTCTTTTCTATTATTATTATTATTATTATTATTATTATTATTATTATTATTATTATTATTATTATTATTATTATTATTATTATTATTATTATTATTATTATTATTATTATTATTATTATTATTATTATTATTATTATTATTATTATTATTATTATTATTATTATTATTATTATTATTATTATTTTTATTATTTATTTATTTTTGAATTTAATCATTTATTTTATTAATATTTATCATTATTATTATTATTTTTGTTATTTATTTATTTTTTAGTTTATTGATTTATTTATTTTTTTAAAATTTATTTATTCCTATCTTGAAATATAGAATCTCGACATTATATATCTAGTATGTTTCGTAAAAATATTCAATTTAAAAAATTTTTTTGGTATCTTTGATAAAAAAGTCACTCTTTCGTAATTTTTTTCAACATTTTTTTTTTTCAACTATATGAACACCAATAATTTTTTAATAAAATAAATTGTTTCGAATTCTTGAAGACTTCATTAATACACCAGCTTTTTTTTACATCATAATCGAACCTAAAATCTGTAATTTAAAGCGCAACTTTGAAAAAAATTCTTCCGAATGTGACCGTTAACAGTTTAATCATGTTTTTCGTTCGATGATTTAAAAAATTTGATCTCACGATTTATCGTCACTTCTTAAACATTAATTCCGTTAGCCCTTTAATTATAACGAATTATCGTTAATTTCACAAAAGTTCGAACGATCTTTCGTCAAATTCAAGCACGTGTTTCACTCAATTCGTTTGTCCGGGAAAGAAAATTTGAAAAAAAAAAATGCAACCAGTTGAGGCAGCAGCGACGACGCGAATGTTTCGTTACTCCGTTAAAAGCTTTTACGAATGCGTTACGACGATATATTTTTTCTTTCTTTAATCGTCAACTATCGTGGAAACACTAACGGCGTAGAGTAATTTTCTACTCAACGATTCTTGGCGCGTGCGCCGCTCGATGGTGTATGAACCATCGAACCCACCGACGTACTCGTTGCCACAAAACCTTTTTATAAATAGCTCAACGAAAGCGCTGCATGCGACTTCTCGTGAATCTTTGGCACCGTTTAAACTCTTCCGCGTTATATCGAAATCTATTAAAAAAAAAAAAAAAAAAAGTATTTCCCGTATTTCGTTTATTTTTCGTTAAATAATGAATTTACAGTAATTTATACAAAATTATAAGCGCAAGACTCGTTTTATCCCTGGAATTGTCTTCGAAAATGATTTGAAAAAAATTCTTTCTCTCCATAATGTCAACAAAAAGTCGTAACACATTTTAGAAACCTTTTAAACGCAGATGCAAGAAGAGTTGTTTCACACTCCTATCGTAATTTCTCGTTATTTTATTTATTTTACGTTCGTTGATTTATTTATTTTTTATTTTTAAGTATTCTTTATTATTTTCATTTCCTTCTCGATTTTCCATTCAGCCGAACGTTAAAGTTTCCACATTCACTGAACGTTCGGCA
The DNA here is from genome assembly GCA_963971145.1 of Sussaba pulchella. Classification (NCBI taxonomy): domain Eukaryota; kingdom Metazoa; phylum Arthropoda; class Insecta; order Hymenoptera; family Ichneumonidae; genus Sussaba; species Sussaba pulchella. Next base: position 2,250,816 of record OZ020178.1, read on the forward strand.
AACGTGACGAGACGCACTCGAGAATGCCGGACAAGAATTATAATTTATGTGCCACGTTCGTGCACGAAAGGGTTAATACTCTATGGAACGCTGCATAGAATTCGAGCCACCGTAAAACCTACCTACGTTTGCATCTTCTTTTGTTCGTTACCTGCAGTTACAACACGAAACCGACGTCGTTTATTTCGTATTCACGACGAAGACGTTCGAAAAAAACAACGAATTCATTGGAAAAAAAAATTATTATTTTTTTAACAGTCAATAGCAAACTTGATTGATCATTAATTACGTGAGAAATAAAACTCGATCCTTCGTCAATCTTTCCATGAAAATGAATATCGAAGAAATAAAATTGCGAAAAAATGATAATTATTTTTCGACGGCGTTGAAACGTTTGTTTTTTGTGGGGGAAAATTGGTAGGAATTGATAAACGCGTATGCGAGAATGGCGATAACGTTAATGGATCTATCGATAAACGTGCGGTAATGATTAACGTACAGCGTTAATTTTTTTTTTTGTAAAGCGTGCAACAGGCGTAAAGACGGAATGCATAAATCGACATACGTGACTACATTGATAAACACAGTACGGTAAGAAAACAGAAACAATGGAGAGATAAACGACAGATTAAAAATTAAAAAAAAACAAACAAAAAACAACAACGACAAAGAAACAAGAAAACGGAAATGAGAAGAACGTGAGATAAGCGAAACAATAACGACAAAGCAATTACCTTCTAGCAGAATATTTCGGGTTTATATTGCCCCATTAAGTCCAAGCTTTCCTCCTGGAGAACAAAAATAAATGATGAGGCGTTAAACGTTGCTGACTCGTGTGGATGACCCTTCTTTTTTTTTTTTTTTCGTCGGAAAACTTCGGTGAAGACATTTGCAATTTTATCGTCGCGCTAATGGTTCGTATTTTTTTTTTTGTTTTAAAATAAAATTGAATTTTCGATTCGATATCGTTATTATCATCTGGAACACGGGCGTGATTGATCGATCTCGCGGTTTTTGATGAAATTTTACATAGTTCAGATAATTATCATTTATAATTGTTTATTAATAATATTTTATAAATTATGAACGATAATAAGAATTTAATAGTGATGTAATAAATAACTGATTTGGAAAATATATTTTTGTTCTTTCTTTTCAAATATTCTTTTACTGATTTTTTTTTAATTCTACGATAATGAAAATAATGATAATAACAATTATAATTATTCCATAATTTTTGAATTTTTAATAATATTTTTCAATTTCATTACTAATAATAATGACAATAATAATCATTTCATAAGTTTTTAATTTTTAATAATATTTTTTAATTTTACTACTAATAATAATAACAATAATAATTATTCAATAATTTTTGAATTTTTAATAATATTTTTCAATTTCATTACTGATAATAATAACAATAATAATCATTCCATAATTTTTCAATTTTCAATAATATTTTTCAATTTCATCACTAATAATAATAACCTAAATAATCATTCTATAATTTTCAAATTTTTAATAATATTTTCCAATTTCATTACCAATAATAATAACAATAATAATCATTCCATAACCTTTCAATTTTAAATAATACTTTTCAATTTTGTCACTCCATCGTTATTTGAAAAAAAAAAAAAATGAATACACCTATGCATAAATTTTTTAGACCAAATCGAACGTTTTCATTCACGTACGCGTAAAAAAGTTTCGCTTCTGCGATGCGACGGTCAATGCATTCGTTCGCGATTGTTTACCGCGCGTTGAGCCAGTGATCTACTTTGATGTACATACGCGTGCATATAACGCCAATTTAACCACGTCTCCATCGTTGCGGTTGTCGAGCGTACGAACGAATAAATTAAGCTGAGTAACCGAGTGTTCCAGTAGCACCGAGTCGAATATAGAGATGGCGAAAGGGGGCGGGAGGGAGGAGGCAAGACCGAGCATTGATCCGATTTTCTCTTTTGCTTCCGTGATCAGAATAGATCACGTGCGTTAGTCCAGTGCTTTGCTACTTTTTTTACGGTGTTGGGCAGATTCAAGGGGGGTGGGAGGAAAGAGGAGGGATCCCGCCCGCAAGGGGGGGGGGGAGAGCTTAAGGGGTAGCGATCGAGTCCGCGGGAGTAGCATAAAAAATAAAATAAACGCAACACGTATTTCTCTTCGAGCTTGAGTGGAAGCGACGTATAAATGCCAGACGTCACGCTCCGTATCCATTGTGATGGGGAATCGTGATAATATCGAATGAGAACATAAAACGAAAATCGCGAAATTACACGTTCGCGGATTATTTTATGCAAAATTGAGTTATTTTTTTTTCTTCGCACGAGCGAGATTAATTTTTACCCCGGCAAAAATTTTCAAGTTCCCGCAATTAATTTGTTCATTGTTATTTTTGTGACGAATAATTTCGGAAACTTTGTATTTCAAAATTTCATCGTAGAATAGAAAATCTGAGCTTCGTTCATGAATTTTTTCAGATTTTTAGGATGACGTTTTCTATTTTTTTAAACCTTGAGTCGATTCGATCGCACGATAAACTTTTAGGGTGCGAAAAAGATCGATGCACTAATCGGGATCGAAACATATATTTCTCTGGTTTCTCACGTCAACGTTAAATAAAAACGATCAGCTGAATTTTCGACCGATCGATCGGGTAAATAAAAAATAAAACGAAACGAAACAGTAATTAAAAAATAATTAAAAAGATAATAAAAAATAGTAACAACAACGAACGATGGAACATCAAACATCCGACCCAAAACCTCATTCCCAAACTTTATTTCTTCGACATTTTACCACATTTTACGCACCCAATTGTTTCAACGCTTCGGCAAGAAGATTTAAAACAAAAATAACGAACAAACAAATCGAACAAACGAAGCGAGAACGAACAGGTAAATCTCCAGGTGTGCCACAACCGCAGGTGGAATATCATCAACACAATAACGATCGTGATCGATGTTTCGAACCAAGAAACAATCGACAATGGGAAAATCATCGCGAACGAATCCATATACAAACCATTGCAACCGCAACTCTCGTTGCTGAACTATTGCTAACGTTATTAACCGCTCACGAACGACAACAAAAAAAGATAATAAAAAGTATTTTGAAAGAAGAAAAAAAGAAAAAAAGAAGAAGAAAAAGCCCGTGCGTGTCGCTAAGAGGATACACGGAGGCTTGGCAACCAGCACCGAGGCCTTAATGTCAATGGCCTATGCGCTGGCGTGTATGAAGAAGCGATGCAATACGTAGCCAAGAATTACGTTCACCGGCAAACGTTGAATAACTAAAACAAGTTAATCATTCGAAGTGGCTTCGCCGGGCTCCGATACGAGGACGAGAGGATCGTACGGGGGTTGGGTGAGAGAAAATCCAGAGGGGGGAGGGAGGAGGAGGGGAAATAAGAAAAATAAAAGAGAAAGAAAAAGAATAAATCGAGGATGAGAGAAGGAAATTGCGTCACTCGAAGCTGTCGCGAGAGTTTCACTGAATCCCGGCGAACGTCGCGATGTTAACTCGTACGAGTCAAAGACCTTAAGTTGATGCACGAGACGTTGAGGCTTAATTCACGTTTGTTTCTCGGTTCGTATTATTTATTTTTTCTTTCTTTTCTTTCGTTTTTTGTTTGGAATTAAGCCTCGTTGTGGTGTTTTAAGAACGTTTAGATCTTTTTGGCGAGCGTTTAATCGAGAGATTGAATAATTTTGTTAACAGTCTGGGGTCGCCCACTCGTTGATTGCGAAACGGTTCGAGTGAAGGAAGTTGGATAGGAGTTTGTCGGGGAATTGAACTCTGTGTGCGAAGCTGTAGAGGTTCAAGGGCTGCTCGGGTGGGCGAAGAAAATTAGGGAGGAGAAAAAGCTTCCGAATCACAGAAATTTAAATTGTGGGAGGAAATTGGATTTGAGGAGTTTGTTCGAAATTGCTGGGTTTTGAGGGGTTAAATTTGGAATCAGCTCTGGCTCCGTTGTGTGCGTCGTGGAAGGATCAATTAATTATGCGATAAACAGCGTGGTTAGATTGATGTAACGCAGCGATAAATATTTCGAAAATTGTATTAATGGAAGAAAAGATAATAACGACGATGTTATGAGAAGTGGTGGTAAGACATTTTTTTTCTTTTGGTCATTTTTCTGGTAAATTTTGCGAGGTTTTTGTCAAATATAAAAGGAAAGGAATGATAGTGAATAATAAATTGCGGAAAAAACGTTATGTGCAAAGAAAAAAATTGTCGACCAGGTTTGAACGGTTAGAAATACTAGTTTCAATGAAAAAGAACTATAAGAATGGGTTGTGGTTTGGCACAGATAGATCCAATCAAAGGAAACGAGAGACAAAATCATAAAAATTGTTATAACTCCCGAACGAGAGGAAAAGAAAAAATAATCACTTCCTAATTTTTACGATTTTTAATGACTTCGGGTACATATACAAAGGACACCGTGTATGACGAGAAAAAAGCGTTGTCATTTGTTTGCCGATCGAGCAATCGAGTTAGACCAACTTTATTGAGAGAAAAAAAATGTGAAAGAAATAATTAACCCGATTATTATAGCGTTTTTTTCTTTCGAATCGATCCAACGTTTAAAAAAAAAAATAGAAAACGTCATCCTAAAAATCTCAAAAAATTCATAAACGAACCTCAGAGTCTCTACTTTATAACGATATTTCAAAATATAAAGTTTCCAGAATTATTCATCATAAACATGACAATAAACGAATAAACTGCTGGAACTTTAAAATTTTGGCGGGGGTGAAATCAACCCCACGATACGATAATCGAGTTAGGGAAGAAATACGATAGAACGGTTGAAGTCAACAACGTCGGATTGAAGTTTGTCGGGGAATTGAACTCTCGGTGCGAAGTTGTACAGGTTCAAGGGCCGCCAGGTAGGCAAGGAAAATTATCAGTCCGCGGTTCTAAGTCGTAGTTTGTGAAGGATCTCGCCGAGCTGGTTTTGCAAAACCTCGTTGATCTTTTTCTATCACAGAACGCGGGAGATTGCCAATGATCGAACGAAGCCGACGCCACGGCAATCTCGTACCGATACGTAACGTCTATTCCGTCTTAAGGGGGACTTTCGAAATCAATTTTTCTATTTTTATTTATTTAAATTCGTCGAAAATTCGTTTTGAAACGAATGCACACAGGTGTTTTTTTCGATCCCGAGCACACAAAAATGGTTGCTACGAGTAACTGATTGATTTTTTTCCGTTGGGAAAATTATCATATATTCTTTGATACCTCCTTTAGGGGATGCTATGAATTATTTTCGTTCAAATTCGATATTAAGTTTGGAAAACAAATTTTTTGAAGATGAAAAAAATCGCGAAATTAGTAATTTGCGCGCTAAAAAAAATCGAAACTTCCCCATTTTTTATTATTTCAATGTAAAAATTGAACTGGATACTCTCGAAATACTCTACTTTCAGAAAAAAATTGCACGACAGTGGCTATTAAAAAAATATATATACATTTATTCATTTTTCAAATCGTGTCTCAAATTACGATTTATTTTGATCGGGGTTTTTCTAACCCCAGTGTGCCGAAGATCAATGTCAAAGAAACGACTTTTCTATGATGGAACGCGTCACGCGACATCCCTATTGTGAATAATTAAGGGAATAATGGAAGTTGAGATAATAACGAGCGAGGAAAAAAATGTGAGCCACTTTGGTTCGATGCGAAATAATTTATAGCCTGTCGCGAGTAGATGAAGCGAACTCGAAGTATCGAGAGACGCGTGTGTACATATATATATATAGATATATATATATATATATATATATATACGGAACGCGGAGACACGGTGGTCCAATTAAGGGGAATCGCGAAAGAAGTCGTTGCCGGAAATTGCACGGATTCCACACCGTCGCGGGGAAAATACGTGTGCACCGGCATCACTCCGTTTAAATGGACATCGACGTGCCAACTTACTACATTTACCGGCCTTAAAGTGTGTCGTACCTTTAAACATACTTTTACATTTTTTTCTTCTTGTTTTTCTGTTTTTGTTTCTATTTTTTTTTTTTTTTTTTTATTCTTGTGCATAATTTTTTGGAAACTCGGAAGCGTGGAAAAACGGGGATGAGTTGATTGAAAAACATACGAAATAATGTGAAACGTCTTTGGGTGAGTGTGGAAATCGATGACAGTTGGTGAGGATCAAATTAATCGTGAAGAACTGCAAAATAATTTAACGAGTTTTGGTAGATAATTTTAACGGCTTTATCTCGAAATTATTTTTATAAAACAGTAGAGGTTTTTATTATCGAGAACAAAAAAGGTTTCTTCAGTTTATAATGATATGGTTTTGGGTTAAGAATATTTGTTCTTATTCTATTGCAAATAAACTTCGCGGAAAAAAACGGAGAAAAAATTTCTAATAAGAAAAAAAAAATTCTTTTATTCATTTCGCGACGGTTTTTGTTGAAAAAATTTGTTCTCTCTTCGTTGTGAAAAAAAAGCTTATGAAAAATCGGGGAAAAAAGAGAACAGAATTTCAAATGCTTTTTATTTGCATAATAAAAAAAAAATAAAAAAATAATACGTCGTCATTAAGTAGAATTCCTTCCTTCAAATAATAAATAATTATAAAAGATTATTTGTTTCCACACAAGGATGAACTAATGAAAAAATGTATAAAATATTTTCTAATCAATGACAAGCTCTGATGATGACGTAAGCTAGCGCAGATTGAACTTCGCGTCGCCGGAGACCTTTGGACAAAGACGTTAAATGTATTCATATAGACGTAAGCGCAATAAAGATCGAACGAAAAATAAATATTCTCACTCAAAAATGCATTTTACGAGACGGTTGTAAACAGAGAAAGCTTTGATATCCAACGATTGGGCCACACTTGGACGAGACACACACGTGATTTCACAACATACAACTTTATTTCCTCGTGCGTTACGTTGTACAACTAATTGGCCATTTGCAGTGATAAACAGAAATAGAAAAAGAAAAAGCCTCCTTCGATCAAGCGAATAAATGTGAAAAAGATGACCAATAAAAAAACTTAATGTCGCATTTTATTTCGGGGTTGTTACAAACCAAAAAAAAAAAAATACCTCCGTGTCAGGATTTTTCATTCTCTCATCTTCTTTCATCCCCAGAAATATTTAACGACCGTATAAAGACAAAAATAAAATGACGAGCAAAAAAAAAATGCGCGAATAATGTCAAAAACATGACCGATAAAAAACTTAATGTCACAATTAATTCCGGGGTTGTTTCAGACCCCAAAAAAAAAATATCTCCGTGTCAGAATTTTCCATTCTCTCATCTTCCTTCATCCCCATAAATATTTAACAACCGTATAAAGATGAAAATAAAATCCCCAGTGAAAAAAAAGTGGAAGCAGGATAGAACGAAAAGCTGCAATAATGGGGGAAGTAACGAACGATGTCGAACATGCCGTAGAACAATGGTAATCCACGCGTAGACGCGATAGAGTGCGAAAGCAATGGCGAAAAAGGCTCGGATATGTGAGCGTTGGGGGGAGGACGAAGGGGGTTTCTCTTCGACGTGGCGGCGGATACGACCGCAACAATTTTCCTTGTAAGGTCTGAGGAGCAGCACCAAATACAGAACGAGAGAACCGAACCGGGCGACCGAAGGCTGGGGGAATCGAGCGAGGGGGTCTCGAAGCCGAGTCGATCTATGGTTTCTGTGGCGACGAACATCGATGCAAAAGCTTCCGGGGTGAAGTTCTCAACTGATAGGCAAGCACATACGTACGGACTATCGCGTTACACGGTTTCAACGAGACGTAATATACCGGTCTGCCTTGTTTTCACCGTCTCGAACGAACGATTTCACTCGAGAATTGATGTGACACCGAAATCTATTTGTTTTCATTTGTTTTCGTTGTTTTTTTATATTTTTTTTTATGAATAGGTTTTAATTGAGTGGGGAGAGCAATAGGGAAGAATTGATGTGACACCGGAATCTATTTGTTTTCATTTGTTTTCGCTGTTTTTTTTTTTTTTTTATGAATAGGTTTTAATTGAGTGGGGAGAAAAATAGGGAAGAATTGATGTGACACCGAAATCTATTTGAGTTCGTTGTTTTTTTTAATTTTTATGAATAGCGTTTTAATTGCGTGGGGAGAGAAATAGGGAAGAATTGATGTGACGCCGAAATCTATTTGTTTTCATTTGTTTTCGTTATTTTATTTTTATTTTTATGAATCAGTTTTAATGGAGTGGGGAGAGAAATAGGGAAGAAATTATTGCCTCGCGTTTGTCGGTATTTTTGTTTAATTACGCGTTTGAATGGAATTTGGGGGGGGGGTTTTGTAATTGTCAGAAATTGTGGTTTGGAGGCACAACCGATTGAGTTTATGAGAAGACTTTGTGAGATTTGACGATTTTAAATTGGGAACGGTGTATTATAGCAGAGAAATTGATTAACGAAGTGATAATTATCAGGTTAGGAGCAGTTTTTGGTACTATTTGAGGTAGTATTTGGTAAAATTTGGCCCGATTAATGTATCGTGGGGTTGATTTCACCCCGGCAAAAAATTTTGAAGTTTCAGCAGTTTATTTGTTTATCGTTATTTTTATAATGAATAATTCCGGAAGCATTGTATTTCAAAATTTTATCGTAAAGTAGAAACCTTGAGCTTCATTCGTGAATTATTCCAGATTTTTATGATGACATTTTGTATTTTTTTTTTTCAATTTAAGATTGTCCAATCACAAAATTTTATTTCACCGATAAAATGGACTCGTTTGGTCAATCTCGTTTATTTTTTCCAGTATCGGCAATTATCGGCAAATCTGCGTTAAAAAACGATGCATACAATCCAAACTGCAAGAATTGGATTCAATCTCATTTTTTTTTAATCGACTCATTCCGTTTCGCCTCCGAATCACGAAAATATAAATCAATGCGAAAAAATAAAGTTCGTGCGGTTTATTCGAAACTGTTCGGTATTGAGGGGTTAAATTTGGAATCAGCTCTGACCCCGTTGTGTGCTTCGGAGAAGGATTAATGAAATATGCGATAAACAGCGTGGTTAGATTGATGTAACGCAGCGATAAATAATTCAGCAATTGTATTAATGGAAAAAAAAGATAACGACGATGTTATGGAAAATGATTAAGATACGAAATTTTTCTATTGTCTCATATTTTCGGTAAATTTACGCCATTGGCGGACGAAGCTATTGAAAATAAGCTTGACGTAATTTTGCGTACGATTCGAATAAAAAACGAAATAAACGTAAGCCAGCGACGATAAAGGACAGATGATAAAAATGATAAAATGTATGGTAATATAAAACGAGACGGAGGCTCTCTCGTTTCCGTACCGATCAATCGAGTTAGACCAACATTGCGCAATAAATTGAGAAAAAAAAAGAAGTGAAAAATATAATTAAAAAGAAAATAGGGAGAAAAAAAAATTTAACGAATAAATAAATAAAGTTTATTTACCTTTGGCTTGGTAGGTTCTGCAACAACTGAACTTATTCCTTCGTTCGAGCTTTCCTTCGTTCTGCTCAACGCCAGACGGCTCGGCGAAGAACCTGAAGAAAAATTTCGAGCCAATCAATAACCACCCTAATTATATACAAATCGACGTTGGGTTGTGTTTAAAAATAACGCGACGACGTTTCCAAGGCTGGAACGATTTTTTTTTCGTCGGAATTTGTTGATACAATGCTCGAGATCGAAATTCCATCGAAGTTTGTTTGGCAAAAGCCATCGACGAAATTTTTTATTTATTTCTCGACGATTTTAGAGTCTCCTTTTTTTCCGTTTCCGAGCGTCTATGGGTAATTGCGGGAAGCCGGTTAAGCGTGGAAACTTTTCTCGACAGTCTCTCAATTCCAACTCTCGATTATCCGAGCTAGCGTTTGGTCGCACAACGGGAAAAAACGGGAAAAATGGAGATACGAGAATGACGCATTCTCACGACGTACTTTCTCATGTCGCGCACGAATCAGGCTTGACAAAGTGGCTCTCGGCCGTTGTCGTAGACCACGCAACTAAAATTTCTCAGCTTGAATACGCTCGTGGTAAATTCAATAGAAACGTGAAACGGGAAAAAATTAAAAAATATTGTTATAACATGTTTCAAACGACTTCGTGACTTTGAATTTGTATTTCTATCTGAAGTTCTCGACCGCGGGAGAAGAAAAAAAGGAAAAAAATGTCATTGTAGGCATTATTTATTATTTATTATTTATTATTTATTATTTATTATTTATTATTTATTATTTATTATTTATTATTTATTATTTATTATTTATTATTTATTATTTATTATTTATTATTTATTATTTATTATTTATTATTTATTATTTATTATTTATTATTTATTATTTATTATTTATTATTTATTATTTATTATTTATTATTTATTATTTATTATTTATTATTTATTATTTATTATTTATTATTTATTATTTATTATTTATTATTTATTATTTATTATTTATTATTTATTATTTATTATTTATTATTTATTATTTATTATTTATTATTTATTATTTATTATTTATTATTTATTATTTATTATTTATTATTTATTATTTATTATTTATTATTTATTATTTATTATTTATTATTTATTATTTATTATTTATTATTTATTATTTATTATTTATTATTTATTATTTATTATTTATTATTTATTATTTATTATTTATTATTTATTATTTATTATTTATTATTTATTATTTATTATTTATTATTTATTATTTATTATTTATTATTTATTATTTATTATTTATTATTTATTATTTATTATTTATTATTTATTATTTATTTTACATTTATTATTATTTAGCTATTGCTAAAATGATTAACTAGTTACGAAAGAAATAAATAAAACGAAAAAAGCTCTTCCTATTCGACGCAAAGATTCTTTGACAGCGGACGGAAAAAAAGTACAAAATTGAAAAAATAAAGACATTAAAAAGAATAAACGAAATCAACGACTCGATAAATAAATTAAATACGATTGAAAAATAAAAAAAAAATGAAGAAAAAAAAAACATTATCAAGACAAGCGAGAAGTTCTGAAAGATAGAAATCTTGGTGGAATCTGCACCGAGTGTAGATTACTGTGACAGAGAGGACTCGGTAAGACCGCGAGTCACCGTAATTTATATAAACTCCTCCGGACGCGACATGCGTCTTTGGAAAAGTAGTTTGCCGACAGGGTTCTCTCCAAACGACCGGGCACGGTCAGTCGTTTCGTTGCGAAAATTGCGTTAAATCCGCCGATATTTATCGCAACAGCCGGCGGTCATTCCTCGAGATCTTTCTTCCAACGCGTGTGTTTATTATACCGCGATACTTCGCGTTATACGCCGTTCGCGTTCGACGATTATACCGAGCGATTCGAATCTCACAGTTTCGATCGGTGCCTCGGGACATTTAATGCCGTAGTTAATCCTCGTGAAAGCAACGGATATTTCAACTTTATTATAATTCACGGAACGTGAACGCTACCGAGGGAATGAAAAACCTCGTTTTTTTTTTTTTTTTTTTTAAATCTTGTTTCAAATTGTTCGCAAATTTCGTAAGACGTTTTGTTCCGGAAGTCGTGGATTTTCTCAACTCTTGCACCACACGCAAGATAATGTTTATAATGTGATTGTCTTGTAAACGAGGTTTTGAGGTAGAACCAACGAATAATAATAATAATAATAAAAATAATCGACGTTGAGGGTTTGAGGCTTGGAAGAAAATTTTTTTTACGCATGCCAATAATTCTAATTGCACACATCATTGATGTCGATTGATTTGAGAATGTTCGGAGTATATTTGAGAATTTTTTCAAACCGATCGCACGGGTTGATTCACAATGGCGGACAGTCGGAATAAATAAAAAAAATGATTTTACTTCAAACCCTAAATTTTGAAATTTTTATTCTTACGAATTAAAATTAATTAAAATAATTACAAATCAATTAATAATAATAATAATAATAATTATTATTATAATTAATAATTAACGTAGAATAATTGAATGATTTATTAATCAATGTAATTGAATTAATTATTAATTAATGTAGAATAACTGAACCAATTATTAATTAATGTGGAATGATTGGATTAATTATTAATTAATGTAGAATAATTGAATTAATTATATATTAATTTAGAATAATTAAAGTAATTAATTATTAATTAATTAATTTTATTTTTATTCTTCTTTGATGCGATGCAATTAAAAATGACAATTCGCACCTCGAAAGAAAAAAATGTGGGAAATAAAGAACCCCAGTGAACGTTATAAAAATTCCATCGAATTGTGATCGTCAACAATCAAATGCGACGAGATAAAAAATAAACAAAGACAAGCTGCAAATAAAAACTTGCGAATTCCTTCCCAAGAATTCGAACAAGCTGCAAGTACGGAAATTTGCAAGCTGCTAATTGCAAGCTGGTCCCCCAAAATTGTCCAGAGTCAAACACGACCGACAGATCGAACGATTTTCGACGTTAGATAAAAACTAATCGTTGATTCCACAGCAATTGAAAGACAATTCGAACGACGAATATTTTAAAATGCTAGGGGTGAAGGGAGCGAGATCCTGGACAACCGGAGACCTTTTCAAGTACCTGCTCGTTTAAGGAGCGCCGTTACACGGCGTGGCGTGTAGTTTTCATCGTCATTCGGTCGATTGTGCAAGAGTAAACCGAGGAATAGCGAGGACTGAGAATCTTGATTGGCGAAAGCGTCGATCGTCGATAATCCCGACTGCGCTTATACGAACAGGTAGCATCGCGCAGTCGGGTTACATCTTCGATCGTGCCGCTCGAATATATATATTATTCCGTACGTTTCGAAATTTTCGAACTTACTCAAACAGCATCCGAGCACTCGTGGAGTTCATTTTTAATTTTTAAACGATTCCAAAAAAAGAGGAAGTTCTCGATTTGGGTTGTATTGGTTTTATTTCTCTGTGTTTTTTAAATCAAAATGGACTTATTTGGTTAGGTTTATGTCGTTTATTTCTTCCTGTTTGGGCAATTATTGACATCTCCGTGTCTCAAAACGTTCAAAGTCAAAATTACAAGAATCTTACTTAATTTTATTTTTCGAAAGAATTTTTTTTTTCAAACCGGGATATTTACATTTTTTATCTAGATAATATAAATTATATTTCAGAAAAATATCTACAGTCTTTCGAGATAAGTAGTCGAGAAAAAAAACGTAAAAGTTACAATTATTGTATGCTGCTGGAGAAGACAATATTTACAAGGGTAACAATTTTTAACACTCCCAAGAGTCTTATTTTAAAATGACGATTGATTACTAATACTTATGTCGCCACTGATCAGACGAAAAAAATGTTTCAATCCCCTAGGCAATATTAATTAACAATAAAAAATAAAAATGTCTCCGATTTCACCGTAAAAAAATAAACTATCATCGCGAAATAAATTAATACAAAAAAAAAAAAGCTGAAACAAATAATCCTCCCCGCCTCGACTAAACTCAATAATTTCACAAATAATTCCCATATTTCCTTCACCAAGCATTCTCCAGACACTCTTGACAAGAGAAAGTCCCACCGCTAAAAGAAGAACGTGAAAATTTAATTCCATTCATTATTTCCCTTCAACAATAAAAAGACGTCACGCTTGTACTCTTTCTATTTTTTTTTTCATCGAGACAATAAAATTGTCGGCGAATAGATTGATAACCAAAAAAAAAAAAAAAAAAAAAGAAAACAATGTCCACATTTATGTCGACGAACGGATTCGTTAATTCGTTCTTACCACCGCCTCCAAAGCTTCGTTTGCGTTATTCAATACATTACATCGACTTCTCGGCTCGTTAATAATAAATATTAAATATATTTTAACGTCTTCGCGTTGAATTATCATACGCAAAATGCGTTTTGAACCGCCGAGTCCGGTTCTATTGTGATCGCGATTGTCGTCGTTGTCAGGTTTCTAGCGTGAAATCAAGCGGTGCGAGATAAATTATTACGTTCGCGATAAGAGAAAGCGCAGCCCGAAGGCAAAACGAAGCATCGGAGACACGGGAAGACCGGCTTGCTACCGTTGCCGTTGCCGCTGCTGCTGCCGGCGACATACAATAGACTCCGAGGCTTTTGTGGTTGCACCACTGACCGACTAATATTCGTAAAAATGACGTGGAAAAATTATTTACGTTTTTTTTTCTTCTTATTTTTCGGGTGGAATTGGCGCGTTTAGAGGATTTTATGCAGACGTGGACCGTTAGAGAAAGCTGGGTCGCACTAATTCGTAATGTTTTCTTCGTAATTGTATGTCAGTAGGCTACTTATTCGACTATTGTGTCACTAAGTACAGTTATTTCGAGAAACTACGTACATTCTGGCGAGTGGAAATAATTGACTTTGTCTTTTTTTCATAGAAGAAGCTGTGTGAGGGGGGGGGAAAAAATTGTTATCGGGATTTTTGTGGCAACTTTTAACAATCTTACTAAAACGTCCAGGAATCAGATTTGGAGAAAATGCCTGGAGAAACGTCCAGGAATAGCGTTTGGAAAAAATGGCTGGAGAAATGTCTGGAAATTACATTTGGAGAGAATAAAATCTATGTGTCTATTAGGGGGAGAATATACGTATTAGGGTGGTTTTAATTTGGGTTATTTTGAAATTCTGATTGCTCTGAGATGTCAATCGATTAAAAAAACACTGGCTGAATTCCACCCAGTCTTCGAAGAAAGAATGGGCCACTGGAGCGATGTTATTCCATTCAAAACTCAGAATTGAATGGTTCCTTACTAACCTTCGTTTCTAACAACTCTCTAATTTTTTCTTTACAATAAACAGAATGTTATTACCACCATTGCGTCCCTTATCGATTAAAAAAACCTAGAAAATTCAGGATATAAAAGTTCTCGTACAACAAATAAAAACATTGCCTCTGACATTACAAGTCTGGGCTAACTCATCGCCTCAGCAGCCCCAAATCATTAAACAACGACCCAGCTGGTTCCTCAACCCAGTGTAGGTTCAAAATCAAACCTCAACCGAATATTCTAATCCCAAAAATACGATAAAATCGACAAAATTAAATTACCGAAATCAAACAAACGACCTACCTCCAAAATTTTGATAAAACTGCGACAAGTAAGTGAGAATCGAAAGTCGATCGGGTACGGAACAGGAGGCCATGTCCTCGGCGTCGAGCAGAGCAGGAATCCCAAGATGTTCCGCCGCTGTTCTGAAGGCCATCTCGTTGTTTCCGTACACGTCGTCCTTGTTCAGACTGTTAAAGTCTCTGAAAACCAAAAAAAAATAAAAAAAATAAAAAAAAAACACACCAAAACACATCGTTTTCATCACAAATTAGCCTTCAATTATCGCCACCCAATGTATAAATCGTTCTTCGCGTCCTTCGACCTTTTGGTATTTTTCTTTTTTTCTTTTTTCAACGTTGCACCTTTCGTGCCATTTACGTTCGAGCAATGAAAATCCTTGACTCGCCAATCGCGGTTAAAAGCTCGGACATTAAAACGTGACTCAGACGATTCCTCGGGATTTCCTTGGGATTGCTCCGAAAGGAAATAACCGTGGTTGACATTTTTTTTTTTTTTTTTCATTTCTATTTACGTACATTCCGGAATCGTCGTGACATTTTTTTTGTATTCATTTAACTCGTTTATTTGGGTTATTTATTGGGTTAAAAATTTATTGCGAGTCCGATTTTGCATGGAATCGCCCGTGGATACATTTTACGTTGTACACGTGTCCCTTGAAAAAATCCCCGACGGAGTATCAGACGTTAGGGTGATAAAATCTCTATACTCCGCATCGTAATGTAATATCATGGTGTTGTGGGAGACATCGGATCTGACGTCCGATGAGTCAGAATCCACGACGACGACGACGTTGGTCGTCGAAGATCGTCGTCGTTGTGCCACGCCCACACCCACCCTCGTTGTCGACGAACGTCCACGTGCATCGTCGACGACGTACGATTCTTGCTCGATGTAGACATAGCAATAGAAATCGCAATCGACTTCCTACGCACCTCATTTAACTGTCATTCGGTTTATCAACGATATTTCATTATCGTACGAACACCGGTGGGATATCGATCTTTTTGCGAAATATTGATTTTTATCGTCCGATAATCGTCTTATCGTTGTATCTTTTGTTTTGTTTTTCTTTTAGGTTTGTATTTTGTTTGAAATGAATTATTTCGACACTTATGGATTGATTAATTGCTTTTTTAATTGATCGATTGATATGATGGATGATAATGATTGTTGATAATTATTATTGATGCATGATTTTGACGTATGTATGTTCGTCGAAAAGATTGTAGCTGGATATTGATGTTAAAATACGGATTATATTTTAAATAAATTATTTCGATATTTATTTGCAGGGAAAAAATAGTTTCAAAATTAATCAATGCATATGAATTATTATTATTATTATAAATATATTGTTTCGGCATATATCTGCATATTAGTTGACAAAAAATATGGAATTACCGTTTAAAAATACGGACGAGGGATGGAAAAAAAAAAATAAATAAATAAACGGAAGGACGAGATTAAAAATACAATCACAATCCCAGAAATTAGACTCAATAATTGCACCACCGTAATTGACCCAATACATATCGTATTTAAAATAAATTATCTCCACATTTATTCCCAAAGAAAAAAACATTCAAAAGATAAATCAATAAATATCAATAATAATTATTATTATGAATAATAATTATTCATACAATATTTCGAAATATATTTGCATACTCGTTGAAAAAAAAAATGCTACCCTGACATTACTGTTAAGAACACAAACCGGTGATGGTAAAAAAAAAGTAATAAATAAATTAACGGAAGCCCGAGATTTCAAAAAATGGAAAAACCGTTGCATCGAAGTGGGCTAATCACAATCCAGGAAATCAGACTCCGTCTCGTCGCGCTACCGCCGTTGAAGATGTGATAAATAGAGAGAATCAAAAAAAAAAACATGAATGAATAAAAAGCCAAGAAAAGCTTGACGGAGAAATAAAAATAATACGACACAAACGTTCATTAGCTTATCGAGTGTAAGAGAATCGAGTATAGTACGGGCAAAGAGGATTTCCGTGGATTATCAGTGGTGCCAACGTATTTAAACGCGATACACAGGACGGTTGACGATATAACAGTGTTCTACCGTAGAACATTATAACGCGGTGGGTCTATAGCGTAACGGTTTGAGTACAACGTATTGATTCCACGTGAGAGTTCACGACGGGGAACCTCATCGACGTTTTACCGTTGGCCGATTAGCACGCTTCTCTTTAAGATTTCCATCCTTCTTTCCTCATTCGATCATCTCAAGCATCTTCACGTCCAGGGATGGGCATTGATTCGATGAAAATGTATTAGAAATATTTTTCTCATCGAATGATAATGAATTACGATTATTATTGAGTGACGTAGTTAATTATTGAACAATTATTTCTCTGAATTATTTGTGATTGTCACGGAATTCAATGGAAATATATTTGAATTGATTTCGTGATCGAATAATTATGAATTATAATGACTATTGGGCGTCAAAATTTGTTATGAAATAATCATTCATAATTATTACGGAAATGTGAAGGTTTTAATTACCGCGTGATAATTAATCATAGTTATTTAGGTCCTTTCTTCAAATTAATAAAAATGTATTTGAAATAGTTTCGTGGTTGAATAATCATTGATTACAATGACTATCAAGTGTCAGAATTGATCGTAAAACAATTATTCATCCAAATTATTCATATTTATTACAGAAATGTAAAATTTTTACATTTCCGCCGCAATAATAAATAATTCATAGAAATTACTGTTTTACAATTCGTTCTAATATTCAATAGTAATTACGCTCCATAATAACCACTCAATAAAATTATACAAATAAATTTTCATCGATTGCACGTCAATTCCTGCCCGTGATCGAAATTTTTACTTCAATGCGACCGTTGAAGATTAATCATAATCGTTTCGCGATTGCGGAATAAAACGTATAAAAACGATATTAGCGAAAGCTACCAGAAGCCGTAGCTACGGTTCTCATAGAACGGAAAAACCTGGCATCAACACGGGGGAATAACAGTTGTACCAGCCGCGGGGCACCGCGACGAGTATGTCCCGTAAACACCGCGGTCTCACGTACTTTCCATTTTATTTTCTGACAACCGTGATTTCGAATCGACAGGTGTAAGAAGAAACAAAGTGTGTCGTTACAGCGCCGATGCCAGTGGGAGAGATTAAATTAACCGGGACTTCGGGCAGTGGAAGAAACGAAAAAAAAAAAAAAAAAACAAACTTCGAGTCACGTCGGTTGTTTATTACAAAAACAACCACAACGGAAACTCGGTCATTTATTTTTCTAACGAAGGAAAGTCTTGTGGTGCGTTTAGAAATAAATAAAAAACACAGATGGGAAAAAAAAATTGACGTGAATGCTGCTCTGGCATGGCGAAATAATAATAATAATAATAATAATATTATGATTGTTATTATTATTATTATTTTAGGAAAATAATGTAATAATAGGTAATAGTAATAATAATAATTATTATTATAGAAAAATAATATTATAATAATAATAATATTATTATTATTATTAGTATAGGAAAATAATATTATTATAATACTATTATAATTAATATTATTATTATTATATAATAATAATAATTATTATTATTATTATTATTTTTTTTATTATTATTATTATCATTATTATTATTAGGATAGGAAAATAATATTATTGTAATATTATTATTATTATTATTATTATATTATTGATATAATAATATTTTAATGATTTTTATTATCATTATAGAATATAATAATAATACTATTATTATTATTAGTATAGGAAAATAATATTATTATTATTATTATTATATTAATATAATAATATTATAATGAATATTATTATTATATTATTCATTATAATATTATTATTGTCCACGAAAATAATATAATGATAATAATAATAACGAAAATAATAATAATATTATAATAATAATAATAATTGTGGACATTTATCGATGGTCAAACGATGATAATGCGGTTTATTTGGCACGGAATGACCTGTATCAAAGCGTAAGTTTGCCATGCGTGACCGGTGAGTTCACTCGCGTTTCTTATCGTGCCCTAAGCGTGATATAAACCCGCAGCCGCAGTCGCTATAGCAGCAGCAGCAGCAGCAGCAGCAGCCGAAGTGGGAGAGCGACGCAGTATCATACAATCAACGCTGAAATCAACGGGCAACGCATGACTCCTCGAGCTCGTGCTTACCAACCCGAGCAATCGTTGTTCCAAACGAGAAAATTTTACAAAACGAGTAATTACGGAGCCGCAAGACCATACCGGACGCCCATATCGATCCTTATCGGGCGGTTTGCAATTTAACGCAATTTCAACAAATCCCGGTTGGCTCTGTCTTGCCGAGAGCGAAAGTTTTTTTCCAAACCTCCATTTGCATCGTCATTTGCACTTGTTCGTTGAATTGCTTTTTATTTTTATTAACGTTTTTTATCTCGTCGTTTTTGTAATTTTGTAAAATAAATATTTGCAATTGATAATTCGTTATTTGTGATAAAATTGTCATTATTATTCATGATTGTGAAGCGTTAGGAAGAAAAATCTTACGAAGTGCCAAAAAGACGGTTTTTTTTAAACAAAATGAGACCTCGATCATATCAACGGGATGCAAAGTGTCTAATTTATCGCCGATAGGATTAAAAAATGTCATTTTGAGAAAAACGCATTTACAATTTTAATTATTGATTATCAATCCATAAAAAAACAAAATAATAAAAACAATTAAATAACGACTCAATTAATAAATCTCTCAAAATATGCAAGACGAATAAAAATTTAATTTTTCTTTAAATCTCCACATTAATCCTCAAACGAGATTCTTATCACGAAAATTTCCCGATTAATCCTAACACAGCGACGAAAATTCACTTCCCCTTGCCCCGAACTATTCGCACGTGCTCGCTGTCATCCAAACCCGCGCCTCCGACTCGTCCGCGAAATTTTCAGAATGTCATCCAAGTCGTGACCGTACCGAGAAATCTTGGTCAGCTTCCAACCGACGATTGACGCGACAAAAAAAAAAAAAAAAGAAAAGAAAAGACAAGAAAAGAAAAGAAAAAGAAAGTCAGACGTCGAGACGTTATAGAGGAAGTTTGGCACACGGTCGGAGCTTCGCAAAAGCTCATCTTACCGAACTTCTGAGATATATATCACGTGACACCTGTTTCAACGTTGCACTGACGTATATCTTTCGCGTTCAACGACAATCAAGAAAATCCGTCCAGACGTTTTAGCGACGTGTAAATCTTCCAAATTTAAAGTTAGCGATCTCTTTGAACCGAACTAAAGACCTAATTTAAAAAATTACAGTATCGTCTATATATAAGCTAGATATGAGATTGGGAATAAATAGTCTATCTATAGACTATTCGAAGACACCCCACTCAATAAGGTGCCTAAAAAAAAACATTTTGAGCACATTTTAAGTCGGAATATATTTTTTCAAAAATTTCATCATTTCCGTTTTTGAGTCATCAACTTTAAGACCTTAAGAAAATTTTTCAAAACCGGAACCTTCGAAGAACATCCGAAAGAATAAGAACCAACGAGAAAAAAAAATAATAATGGTCCAGTGTGTTTTTTAATTTTTATTTTCATTTTAATTGACGTCTACTTTAATTTGATTGACGCTGTAGGGAAGACGGGAAGAGACTATGGGACCGGGGAACGCATACGCGGATTATACGTATATATATAGGTATGAATGGCTCATCTCTCGTTACACCTGTTTCACTCGTGTGATCGTTGACCCCACGACGACGACGACGTCCGCGACGAGCGCGAATTTGAATCGTGTAGATAAGCTCGTGTTACGTTTCCGAGAAAGAGGAAAGGCGAGTAGATAATAAGAGGTTGGAACAAGCGAGCTAATAAGGGCCATAACGGTGGTTCAACTTGGTAGCACGGAATTTATTCGAATTAAAAAAAAAAACACACGGGAAAAATATTCAATTGCGTTGGCTATTTTTTATAGAATGTAATTCTCGAAATAATTTTAATGATTTTTGTTCCTGCCGAAATTTCTTCGAAAATCAGAGAAAAACTTGTTCGTTAATTTTCACAATAAAATTTAATGGGGTAATTAATGTAGCGGGTGATAAAAAAATGCAAATCTCGAAAAACTTCATATTTAATTAATGAAATTCAACCATATTTAATCAAAACATTAATTTTTAATCCCTCAAATTTTCGTAAAACAAATTATTTTCCTCAACGTTCCCATAAAAAGTGAGCGAAGTAATTAATTTTACGGCCAATGAAGAAAATGTAAATCTCGAAAAACATTCACATTCAATCAATTAAACTCCAACAATTTTTCCAAACACGATTTTTACAAAATCCCCCAATCAAAATAAAAAATTTTCCCCCGATTTTTCGTTAAAAACTTTTATCTCCGTAATTCTCGCAACAAAAGTGAATGAAGCAATCAACGCAACGGGTAATGAGTTTGACGATTACAAGGAAGAAGTTTCGTGCCCGTGGAAAAATCCCAGCATCAGAGACCAAGATGGTAAAGATCTCGGAGCATCTGTGGATGCTGGGCCGGTCTCACGTGTCCAGTATAAATGTTTACGAGGAAGCTTGAGTTCCGTGCCATCTACGAACGATGGTGAGTTGTGCCAACACGTAGAACGAGACGGTTACATCGTTAAATGTAACGAGAAAGACGAAGAGAACTGTCTAAATCGGACTTTGACTTAGTCGAGGCCGTAGAGTCCGGCTGTGTCGAGGCTTCGACGAGAAGCAAGAAAGCAAGTGTAATAATACGTTTGCGACTTTAGCTAGTGGTGGTAATGGTGGTGGTGGTGATGCTAGTTCTAGCGCTGCTAGCGCTTCTGATGTTGGGTATTACGGATGTCGTTGACCGGTCGAACCCTCTGAGCAAGCCAAGCTTTTACCCGGTCAAACAATGCCTCTCTCAACGAAGAACGCGGATATACAAACTCCCACCCTTCTCATTCGCTTATTTTTATCAATCTTATCTTTCTTTATAACGAGGAAATTTATGGAAGGAACGAACAAATTGCCATCGTGGTTTGATATCGTGTCAAAGTTGATGATTTGCGTCGTGATAATTTTTTTTGTAATTGTTTTTTTTTTTTTTTTTATTTGGCAAATGTAGTTTTCAGAATAATTGATTCGTTGCGAAGTATTGGAAAAAAATGGTGTTAAAAGGATGATTGAAAATTAATTGGAAAAGTGTGATGTTATAATTGAGGGGCGATTCGTTGAGATTATTATTGAGAGAGACTTGTTTGAGCGTGGAAACAAATGTTGTGATTTTATCGTGTCAAAGGTGATTATTGTCGTTCTGATAAATTTTTTTTCATGTTTTAATTTTGCAAGGATAGTTGGGAGGAATAATTTATTCGTTGTAGAGACGGAAAAAAAATTGTTTCGAAAGAAAAATGAGAAATTAACTGGAAGAGTGCAATTATTATTGGTGAGAGGTGATTTGTTGAGATTATTATTTAAAGAGATTTGTTTAGGCAACCAAATGAATATATCTCGATGATATTTCTCTGTATCTTTAAAAATCTTTCATTCGTTGCGGGTCCTAAACAAATTGTTAAAAAAATAATAGTAAAAAATTAATTGCAAAAGCTGACTGCTGGGCGATTCTTTGAGATATTTATCGGAAAAAAACTTGTTTAGACGATGTAATGAATGCATTTTAATGGTATTTCATCAACGCTGACAATTATCGTCCCGCCAATCCATTTTTATTCCAGGAATCTACTTTCAAAAATAATCCATTCGGTGCGAAGTATGTGAAAAAAATTGTTTAAAAAATGAAAAGATAATGTAAAAAGTACGATTATTATTTCTGAAGGACGATTCGTCGAGATTATAATTTTTTAAGACTCGTTTAATCGACGAAACGAATGTTGTTCGAAGTTAGCCAACGTCAACGAAAACACGTCAGCGTTTTTCCCGTTTGGTCGTACAGTCGTCGAGTTAATGGCAGGTTTTGAGTAATCAGGATGAACGTCTCGTCTCTTCCGGGAGTTAACCGAGCTTGGCCCACGCAGTCAAGCGTGTAGCACCTTTAGATAGCGCGGAGCAGCTGCTTACATCTCAAGTACTCGAAGCTATCTTGTCTGGTACCCGGCAAACGGGCCGAGCGTTACATGTAATAGAACTTTGTACGTGAATGGACGTATAATTCATCGGAAATGTCGAAGCCAATTTAGGTGCCAATGAAAATTATAAAATTACGGCAATTTCGTTATTTTTATTCTCAACGTTTCATTCTTCCTTCGGAGTTAAGCAACGTATTTTTAATATTTAATTGAATTTCGGGGAGATTGCGATATCTTTGGGGTCGCGGAGTGATGAACTTTTCACGTAGAACACCGCGAAGAAAGCGAGAAATCTAATTTACATTAGGTTTACACAAAATTACGAGATATGTAATAATATTTAATAATTTTTTGTGTCAGAAATTTAAAAAAAAACGACCTTTTATACAAAGAAAAACAAATATAAAAGTCTAATAGAATTTAACCTAGGGTTTAAGGTTAGGTTAGGATGGAATAAATGCCACCGATAACAATTTATAAAAATTATCTTTCAATTAATTTTTTTTCTGCTACATTTTTTCTCTCATCCATTTCCCCATTTTTCCGAATAATTCGCAAAAATTTCCCAACTTTTCTCCTGATCATCATGAAAATTTTAAGTTCCCTTCTCCCTGATTTTTTTTTTTGAATGGTGATTCAATCCCGGCAAGTCGGTCCGAAGGACGCAGATACGGTTTTGATTACAGTAAACGAATCAATGTAACTCACATGAGATCCGGACGAAAGTGATGAATCATCGCACAGAAGGCGAGGCCGTCCCTCCACGAGGTTGTCATGTTTTGCACGTTGACTCCGGGATAACCGTCGGTTATTCTTCGGCACCATAGCTCCAAAGCCTTCGTCCCACGTCGTTCCGTCATTTTTCAAATTTTTTTTATTTTTATTATTATTATATTTCTCCTCAAGTTTAATTATTTATTTTCCTCGTGCTTTCTCGTTGTTCAATTATCAATTCTTTACTCCAATTTATTTTCCACTTTTATCTTTCGATATCCGAAATTCCCGCCAATTCTGAAAAATTAAAATTACGAAGAAAATTATTAATTTTATTCGTTTTAATTAATCTTATTAATTTTTTTTTTTTGAAACTTGGAATTGTGCATACGTTGGAGCATTTATTACTGTTTAAATTGGAACGACGAAGTCGGTGGACAGTCGACCGATGTTTGAATGAAAAAATACCAACGTGACCTTTTACAAGCCGTTGCGTTTGACGGAGCCTACGTCGACGTAGGTTCCACGTCAGTTCACCACAATGGTTCGTGTCGGTCAAACGAAGAAAAAAAAAATATATATTTATACATACGAATAAACGGAATATATACACGCGTATGCAATAAAGTAATTATTATACGCTTGTTGAACCACGAGTGTATTAACGCTATTGAAATTCAGAGGAGATGTGGAATAGATACGCCATGGCTGTTGTGTTACATTGGTTATTAAACGTTGAATAGTCGTCGCGAGTGACGTTTTACGTCGCTCACTCTGATTCAGATGGATGGACGATTAAATAACAGCGGGAGTAACAATCGACGCGATATTTATCGCACGGAATCGAAATCGTACGGTCGATCGAGTAATGGAAACTTTATGTGCCAACGTGTACTCTCATTTTATATACTTTTTCAAATTATTGATGTACTTTATGTAGATTATGATGCGATATAATTTTCACATATATAGTTTCTAATTTAATCCATAGATATTTGGGTAAAAAATTTATCGGATTCATCGAGAAATTATGTATCATTCTATTCCTATACATATAAATAGTAGATATTGACATAATTTTTGGATAATAATAATATGAATAATAATTATACGGAAATAATAATAATAATAATAATAATAATTATTATTATTATTATTATTATATATTATAATAATAATAATAATATTATTATTATGTTATTATAATTATATATATTATATATTATTATTATATTATAATATTATTATTTTGGACAAATATCTATCAATTAAATTAGAAACTAAAGCCGTATATAGTTGTTATATTTTTTTAAATTATTTTTATTATTATTATAATATATATAATAATAATTATTATTATTTTTATTATTATTATAATATATATAATAATAATAATTATTATTATTATTATTAATAATAAATAATAATATATAATTATTATTATTATTTTCATTATTATTATAATATATATAATAATAATAATAATAATAATTATTATTATTATTATTATTATTATTTATTATTATTATTATTATTACATTATAATTATAATTATAATAATAATTATTATTATCATCATCATCATCATTATTCTTTTAATAATTTCTATAAATATAAATTTTTTATTTTTATTTAACCGATAGAAGTTTGTCGAAAGAAAAATGTTTTTTTTTTTTAAATTAGTTTCCTTCCCCGTATATCAGCCGAGTTCCTTAACGATGCAAATTGTTTCGACGGATTCGCCATATACACGCAAACACATTCCTATCCCATAATCCACCGGCAATCTTCTCTTTTTCTTTCGGAGCCGCATCTTCCGTCTGTTTTTACGAATAAAATAGAAAATAGCTTTGGGCCGCAGAGTGACTGGCAGGCTTCGCAAAGTGCATCGACGGTTCGAATCGATCGGCCGCGAGTCCATGGAGCGAGCGAGAGACTCACGGTCGCGAAACAACTTCAACACCTGTGCAAACCGTACGAACGTAGCATCCGCGAACGAGTCGCGCCTCGAGCGTCCGTCGATCGACCAACTTTCCAACGTACGAAGGACTCGTGACCGATCGATCAAACAAAACTGATTTAGAAAGTGGCAAAGTTAGACACACGTCGAAGAAAAATCAATCAAATTGACGTAACATCAGTAATAAACATTGAGGAGATCATTATATTTATAAAAGAAAAATTTATTTATTTAATGTAGATTAATTCATTCAATTAAAATCAAATCTCTCTATAGAATATATATTTTTCATGAATCTCTGCTTTGATGAAGGAATAAATAAATTTATACGCCGATCGGAATAATTGGAATAAAATCTTTTAATTAAAAAAATATTTTCTTGTAAATCTATGATTTTAATAAATAAATAATTAAATAAATGCACGAGTAAATGAATGAATGATTAACAATATTCATTATCAGTTGATGATTAATTCATGAGAAATGCAATGGGACGAACTTTCGACCGGAATTTAAAAATGTAAATTATTTTCCGTAAACCATTCGATTGTTCGCAGCGATTCTCTGGGATTTATTCTCGTGGGATCGCAGATGAGATAAAATAAACGTGTAAAGGTCATAGAAACGCTATAATTATCAGCAACAGCGTACTAATATTCAGTAACGATAATAATAATCATACAACGAGCTCGTACGCGTTTTTATTTTTAATTTCGATTGTTTGAAGATCGTTATCAAAAGTGGAAATTGCGGGAGAGTGTAATAATATACGAGATATATTATTTCAACACTGGAACAGCTCGAAGAGTGACTACGATAGTGTAGAATGTATGAAGCAATAACAGCGCTTATGGCGTATTATTATTGCCGATGATCCCACACGATTATAAAAAGAAGCTGCGGAAAAAGTTTCGACATCTCGACTGCGGTATTCTTGAAACCTCGGTAATTAAATCGATTATTCGTTCGATCTTTTCTACGCATCTTCTCGGTGATTTTTATTCCTCAACAACATTTTCTTTGCATACTAAGAGAACGTGTTACTATAAAATTGTGGAAGAAATCGTTTCATTTTCTTAGATATTCGAAAGATAATTTTATCAGGAATGTATAATTATTTTATTTTTTCATTTATAAATAATCCATAATCAAAACTTTAACCGTGTTTTTCTCAAAATGACATTTTTTCATCTGATTGACAATAATTTGAAGATACTACGCTTCCGATTAATATGATCGAGGTCTCATTTTGTCCAGAAAACTTTATGGCGATTCGTAAGATTCTTTTTAAAAAACGTCTTCTCCAGTATTTATTTCTTTTCGGTTGATGGATTATTACTGCTTAAAGAAATTAATTCGTCAGGTTGTCAATACCGCAGCAAATTCATACAAAAACGCGGGAATTTATAACACAATTCAATCCTTTCGTAGGTTTCGTTAAAACCGACGACCCATCGGACCGCATGTCCGTCCGTTTGTTCGACGTTCGTCATTGTACCCGCGGATTCACCGTTAGGTCCATCGCGATGGAGCGCATAGACTCGACTTCCGGTGGGTCGAACGTTCGTGTGCGTGTTTCGCTCGCACTTGCGTATATCCCAAA
Source organism: Sussaba pulchella (assembly GCA_963971145.1). Lineage (NCBI taxonomy): Eukaryota > Metazoa > Arthropoda > Insecta > Hymenoptera > Ichneumonidae > Sussaba > Sussaba pulchella. Next base: position 2,278,261 of record OZ020178.1, read on the forward strand.
GGCTCAACTACGGGTAATGCACGCACGAAACAACGTGAAATCTAATTCCCCAAACGAATCTTCGAGATTGTCGCGAGATAAAACAATCTCCGACGAAAGATGAATTAAAACAAATTAATTTCGAAATTAAATTATTTCGTCATTGTACGACGAAAGTTTTGCAATAACGAGGCTAATTGTCGTGTTGTAACCTATATATGTGCGCAATGTATGAAGAAAGGCGCGGTTGGGGGGCCGAGGAGGGAAGAAGAAGAAGAAAAAAAAAAAAAGAGCGAACGTTCGAGGTTTCGAAGGCACACAGCGGCACTACGGGAGACCCACTGACTCGTTTCAAGGCCAACGATCTTTATCAACTCGTGACTAATGTCTGGTTTCTCCTTTCAGGCTCGGCCGGGCCGAGAACCTGTGCTCGTCCCCACTCGTCCCTGTGGCGTTCAGGCTCCCGAGTGGTCCCGAATTGAAGGATTGAGACCGCGCTGAATCTCGACCAGCTTAGCGATTTTTTTTTTTTTTAATTGAATAAATCATTCGGAAAACAAGATATGGAAGATTTGCGACTGAAGGACTTCGGTCGATGGCCTATTGGCAATATGGATTGCAATTCACGTCTATATAACAATAATAATGATAATTAATAATGATAAAAATAATAATAAAATATAACTAATCTTGTTCAATCCGTAACAAAGTTAGTAATATAATTATTACTCTATGTATTATTATTATTATTGTTGATATAGTCTTTTTTTTCGATCAATCAGAGAGAAATTATAATAAAGAAGAGAAAAACAATCGTTCTGTTGATTTTTCGAATTTCGAACATTAATTTTGGTAAACGAAAAAAAAAAAATTGATATTTTGTATGTTGAAAAGAGAAGTTGCAATAAGGATGCCTCTTTGAAACTTTAGCAAACTTTTTTTTGAAATATTGAAATGACAAGAAAAAATTAAATGTCAAAGTACGCTTTAAGCTTTTGGTTAGGGAGCAGTTATTAATTTTTTGCAGGCTTTAGGGTGATCAAAAAATTCAGCAAAAAATCGAGGGTGTTTTGAGAGTCGAACAGAATCCAGTAAAGAATCATTAACTGAATCGGCAGGGTCTCAACTGGCCGATTTGTCGTGGAATACCTCATATATCAACACCACGTCAAAACTTGTCTTTAAAAAGCTGTACTGATGTAAATTATCGTAACGTATTGCCAATCCAGCACACACTACACACACCCACACCCACACACACACACCCTTACTATCGTTTACCACTACTACCAATTTTCAAAGTTGCAAATTGAGCACCAAAAAACAAAACAAAAAAAGAAAAATAACGTCGATTCAATGTAGTCGAATAATCATTAACTAACTACTTTCCGACGCAATTATATTATCACGAATGATTATATACCGCTCGGACAGTGCGTTATACCGTAGATAGTGTGGATGTAGAGGACGTGGCGGAGGATGAGGAAGAGGAAAAGGGGAAGAAGGGGGAACAGGCGTGGGTGTTAAAACCTCGATATCAACTGGTTTCGTCCCAGTCATCCATCCGAGTCAGTAAAAACTGACCTGAGCCTTAAAGGCGTGCCGTAATTTTTTTCTCAAACATCTCTTTTCCCATCCTCTAATTGATTACTCTTCGACGATTCGAAAATTCAAACGCTATCTTCAAAAAAATCGAAGATCAATCAGATTTTTATTTTTTATCAGTTTATGTTTTTTATTTTTTAAGTTTCCATATTTTGAGAACGAAAAAAAATGCACTCTGAGACGTCAAACGCACGACGTTCGGAGTGTTGGTGCTTGTTTGAATTAACGCAATAATGAGACACCCAGAAGCTCTTGACTGTCGTGGAAATTGAAGGCGCGGATGAATAATAAACGGGCGAGTTCACAATGGGAATAACAGAGGAAGTATTGACAATAGGAAACTCGAGAAAAACGGTGCTTTCAATGCCGCTAACAGTAGTCCCCGTACTTAAACCCGTAACGTATACGTACTACGGTCCACAATACGGCGCTACGCTGTATAACATCCTGCTACGTACCGGGTGTCCTAAAAATTCCGACTTCGGGAATTAAATGAGAAAAATAAAAAATAACTATAGTGCAATAATTTATCGTACTTTGGAACCTTTCTGCAATGATTGTTATACCAACATTCGTTGTCACGAAATTTGATTCTGTCGAATCAACAGGACGAATATGTTGAAGGTCTTAGAGAAAGTTCGATTTTTATAGTAATGTCGATTATTTCGAAAAGATCGATTTTTGAGACGTCGAAAATTAGGTTTTTGATCTAAAAATTATTTATAACATAAAAATTTCGTCAAGCCTTTCATTTATGAATCGCGTTTAATCATATACTAACGAAATCTTCCTGGTTTTTCTATTCCAAATAAGCCATTCCAGAGATATCAAGCTCACCATCAAGCGATCTTTAAAATAAACATTTTTCCGGACAACGACAATATTTCCCCCAAAAATTGAAACGTTCTTCATGAAAAAAAATGCCTACAAGTGCCTCAACACACGTTGCAAGCTATACTCCCCATTAAATCCTAATAAACCTACGTCAAAATGGCTGCAAAAATCATAAAAATCCCTCAATTTTCCCGCAAACAACCAAACTAAAACCCCTAAACAATTTTGAAATAAATATTTTTTTTCCCCTCCTTTTCCAACAGCCAGTGCGTGAGATTATATGGTGTATAAACGTGCGGTGTATATCAGGAAGATCACCTGGGCAACGATGCGTGTTGGTGGAAGATGTCGGTGCTACTAACACGAGTAAAGCCGGCGCTACGTTACAAAATACGAATGGCGCCCTACCACAAGTTCCCCGAGTGAGTTTCGTAGCCGTGGGACGATTCCATCGACGCGAACCCGAGCCCCAAAGGTTGGAGGAGGCCCACTGACGAAATTGTTAGGGGGAAGGGTCGAGAAAGGGGGCTGAAAACCTTCCTCGAGACCCTACTCAACGGTTAATTTCAACGAGAACGAGAGAGAAGAAACGTTGAAAACGTAAAAAAAAAAAAAAAAGAGAAAAAATATATTTTAAGTGAGACGGAGTGAAGATCCTTCCAGGAAAGTAATTTCGAGTTAGCAGGTAGGTATTCACGCGATTCGAGGACCCTGAACCTTAAGGTGATGGAATACATCTTCGAGTGCGAGAGAAACAGCGATATAGGCGCCTGTTGCGGAACGAGAGAGAACGAGATAGTGTAATGTAGTCCATCGCCTTAAGGTAGGAGCTTCATCCGGAGAGTCGCCGAGGGAAGGCAGATGTGCAACCATCTAGTTCGGTCAAAATGTAACGAGCGGTGCTTTCAAAGTAATTTAAAAAACATATATATATATATGGGGGAAAATTTCCCAATTCATCGAACTGAAACCCTCCTAGCCACCGATGTGGACGATGATTTTTTTTAGTATCCTTTGGATCCTACGAGCTTACTAATTTTTTTTGAGATTTTTGTAGACCCCTTCTACCCCTCCCTTCCCCCACCATATTATTTTTATCAAGAGGTAACTGCTATTTGTCCCCTTTTTATTTGGATGAATTTTTTTCCCCGGATACTCTGTTGAAATTAAAAAACTTGTTTCATAAAATTGGAGTGGGCAGCGGGTTGCTAATATTTTTATTTATTTTTTTGAAATTTTGCAAGAATGCGATTTTTTTTCGAAATTTGAATATATGATAATGGTTTTTTATCTGAAAAAAGAAAAGAAGAATGAAATCTATCTTGCGAAAGATCGGTATTCCGATTATTTCGATCGGATTTCAGTATGCAAAGGATGCTAAAAAAAAATCATCGTCCACATCGGGGGATAGGAAAGTTTCAGTTCGGTGAATTGGGAAATTTTGCCCCATATATATATATTACTGTGTCAAGACTGTGTCAAGAAATGAAATTCTGGCTGGGCCCCGGCTGAAACGATGGTTTCCATCGATACAAAAATTCTCGCCGAGAGTAAAACCAAAAATATGTTTTTTGGATAATCGTTGAGTGGACATCGATTTCGCTTTTAACGGGGATAAAAGTTGTCGCATTATTTATTGTGTAATTCGATGAAAACGGTCGGAAATTGAACTCATCGGACACCGTTTTGTAAAAAATTGAATTTTTTACAACAATGTGTGCAGTCATAAGTCTACAGATTTAATATGTTCGAGACATACAGGCATTTTAAAGCGATTTTTGTTCGTAATGAATCTTTAAACGAGTTTTACAGCTTCAATGTTTATTGTACATGAAAAATGTGGTTATAAATTTTAGAGACGATTGAATTCTCTACAGGAAAGGTCTGTAGTAAAAATAAGGTAAATCCAATAATTTCCAATTCGCAGCTGCTCGAAGTTGATTTTATGAGAAAAAAAGTATTTTCCACCTGTTCCTAAAATAAAGTTTTATTAGCTGAGAACCGTAAATTATCGGATTTAGGCTGTTTTTACTACAAGGTTCTCTCTTAAAGTCAATTCAATTCAATTGCCTTTAAAATTTATCACCATATTTTTCGTGAAGAATAAACAGTTTAGCTGTAAATCTCGCTACAGACGAATATTTCAGAAAATTCGCTTTAAAATGCCTGTCTTAAAGATATTAAATTGTCCGACTTATGGTTGCATACATTTTTGTGAAAAATTCAATTCCCTACCGAATGATACCCAGACAATTAACTTTCCAAACGTTTTTATCGAGTTACGCAACGAATAATGCGAAAACTTTTTTTCCCCGTGCCATTTAAGGGGCTTAATTGGCCAAAGGAAAAACTTTTGAATTTGCTTTCCGCAAGAAATGTTCTTACGTCGAAAATTATCACTCGATCCTAAGCACAACAAAACAAAATACATGCAATGCAAACAAACTAAAAAATATCTTTTCCCCGAGCAGCAAAAATAATTTATTCCCATTGTGTATTAATCGTCTTCTTCGGAAAAGATTATTCCTCCAATAGAAGAAGAAAAAATAACGAATAACGCGAGAATAACCCGAACAAAAATAGACGCAATAAAATAGTCGGAGCCAGAACATGTTCAATCGATAAGTTAATGGTTCGGGATTGAAACGAGGTTTTACAATCTCGTGTGGAAGAAGTTCTCACCAATTTTGCTTATCAAAATGTTGTACAGTGGTCGAAGTCTCGTCGTTGAGTTAGTTCGCATCGAGTATGCACTCGGTTAGTTCAAATGATAGCCAGATACGACGAGTTTGCGTCTGACTTTCCAGTTTCTTCTTTTATTTATTCATTCATTTATTTCTCTCTTTCTTCAAATTTTTTATTTTCCAACGTTCGACAGTGGAGTTTGTGATAAGATTTCGAGTCAACGACGAATGTAGCAATGAAAAAAATAATCCTTGAACGTTGCTCTGTGCACAGAAGTGTATCGACACAACTAGATCGAGAGCGTGTACCGGAATATTGAGTCACACCAGGAGTGAAAGAAAAGACCGTGCGGACGGATATACAACTTCGATATATTTACACAGGGTGTCCCAAAATCACTGCCGCAAAAAAAAAAAAAAACCATCAGTATCTTAGGTAATTAAAAAGCCATAAGTAAAAAAAATTACGGGCTGATTTTTTCCTTTTCCCCTCGTTTCAACGTGATAACGGTTTCTATGATTTTACCTCCCGTTTTCTTTAATCGGCTCCATCTTTGCCAAACTACAACTGATTTTTGTAATTTTTTTTATTCTAATCAGATTTTTTAAACGTTCAAACCTGGCCTACAATTTTTTTCTTGGCTCGAACGGTTTTCCGGCAATTTATTGTCAATTACAATCAGAGTAAACGAGAGCCAGAATCATCAAAGCCGTTTACTCCCAAAGGAAAGAAGGGAAAAGAAAAAAATCAATCCCTAATTTCTCTCGAATCAAAGCGACCTAAGAATATTTCTCTGCGTATTCCGTTTGCGGCAGTGATTTTGTGACACCCTGTATATCGTCTATACACTATTGGACATATTCGTTGCGCAACGAATTACACACATATACCAGACCGTCGTTCTGTATCTACCGGCGCGAAGTAGATTTTCAGCCTCCGGCACTGTAAGAACCAATAATAATTGCGACTTCCATCGTTTCGTCAGCGAAATTAAATTGAATCGATTATTCATTTATTTACCTTTCGTGTATGGGCTGTTTCGATATTTTTAAAAATTCACATCGAACCCCTTAATCGGATAAAACGTTTCAAATGCGGCACGATTGTTTTTTTTTTCTTTTCGTTTCTTTTCTTATTTGTTAGAATATTTGTTTTCTATTTCGTTTGGGAGAATATCGTTTGTCTGACTATTGCCACAGTCTGGGTTTTAAGTTCCGACGTGTTCGGAGTGTTACCCCGACCAGTGTTAGGACAGTTATTCATAAGATAGTAGACACGCCCGTCGGTGAAACTCGTTTGAGATTGCTAGTAGCTGCTGACGCTGCTTCTGCTCACGCTGTTGATGCTGGTCCAGACTGCATGCGATCGTAGCGTTTCTACACATCGCATCTTATACATATATATACGCTGTATATAGGTATATACAGACTCACATAGGTGTATATATTGAGGATAGTTGCTCGACGAGATCTTCACATTCGTCGTTACTCGAATTTGGATTGTTATTGATTATCTTGTTGGACAAGAAAAATGTGTAAATCCGTATTTTATTAACGACGATGGTAATTGGTTGCTAATAATAATTTATAATATGTTGAAAATATGAGGATCGAACGTTGTATCTTGTATTCGAAAAGAAGAATACGTTTATGTGTGTTGAGGGTGTTCTTTAATTTGGTTAGTTTTTATTTTCAATGGTTTTATTTTCTGGAATGATTCAATGTGGATTTGAAAAGATATGGGGCAAATTGCAGACATCGACTACGTCATTAAACCTTCGGCATCACGCTGGGTGGAATCCACCCGTCGGTGAACCGACGACCGGCGTTTTTTGTTTTCGTTTTCGTCTCTTTATGAATTGTTTTTAGCATGTTGCCATTTTATTTCTCACAAATGAATTATTGTAAAAATGAAAAATTTCGATTTCTGGGTAGTGTGCGTTAATGATGCAGCAGAGGTCTGCAATTAAGGCCGAGATTTTAATCTTAATATGTAGAAATGTGGTATTTAATTTTTCTTCAATTTTCATTTGCGTTGAATAAATTTTCATTCTCGTGAAGATACGCGATTGAGCGGCAGCTGATTGGTTCGGGACGATGATGAGCACGAAAGGCGGAAGTTTCATGGGAGAATCTACAGTGCGAAGTGCGCGTTTCCTGCTTTCCCTCATACCGTCCCTGCCTCTACGTCGCGTGCGAAACGTTACGACAGAATTTTTTCTTCATGCAGCTCACGGAAATTTCATTTCTTTACGAACATCGCTCTGTGTTATCATTATTATTATTTATTATTATTATTTTTAATTATTGTTATTATTATTATTATTATTATTATTATTATTATTATTATTATTATTATTATTATTATTATTATTATTATTATTATTATTATTATTATTATTATTATTATTATTATTATTATTATTATTATTATTATTATTATTATTATTATTATTATTATTATTATTATTATTATTATTATTATTATTATTATTATTATTATTATTATTATTATTATTATTATTATTATTATTATTATTATTATTATTATTATTATTATTATTATTATTATTATTATTATTTTTGTTATTATTATATTATAATTAACTATTCACCGTCACACTAGGTGGATTCCAACCAGCCAATTGTCAAAAAACGATTGTGAGCAAACTATCTGTCCGAAGTGGTTGAAAAAATCACAAAACATGCTGCCAACATTCTAGATGATGGTCAAAAAGTTTATTCCTCAGAAATAAAATAGCAACATGTTAAAAAAAATTCATAAAGAGATGAAAACGGAAACAAAAATTGCCGTTCCACGTTTTATCGACTGTACGAGAATACTCCAAAACTCCTCCAAACGGGCTAACTGTGAGGGAAACGAGCGGTTATTATTACAGTACATTAACAACTGTGTAACGTTACGACGCTGGTCGTTCCCTCGGCATCGGGGTCTCAGTCGAATCGGCGCAAGGACTTTTAGCGATACGCGAGCCGTGCGGTTTTTTTTTTCTCGCACCTACATGATGTCCGTACGTTTCGTTATCGCGTTCAACGAGGATAAGTTCGTCGTCCGGCCCAGCGGAAATAATCGAAACCCAATTTTATTCATCGATTTGCAACATGTACTAATTATTTCGTGCTTGACTTCGTTCCTTTTTTCTCTTTTTTGAGTCTTCAAAGGCAAAAACGAAATTTCCTGGACGTCCTGTAGAATATTCAAGGACATCCACGTTACATCAGCACACGGCGAAGATGCTTTTGCCTTCCTCCTCGGCTTTTTTCAATTTTTAAAAGGGTTTTTTATTTTTACAATTTTTTCAATTTTGGATTTATTGTTTTTCGTCGTTTATTCGTTGACGTTGCCCGGCATCGGCTCGAGTCAATCGCACGCACACCCGGGACAAGATCGTGTCCGAGGTCCGCGGGTTGGTGAAGAACCCGCGTGGTGACGAGAGAGGAACGAGACACAACAGAGAGAAAGGAAGAAACGGAGTGAGAAAGAAAGTGCACGCGAGCCAAGCGAGTTTTGAGATCGTAGGGGATACACCGTGGGAACGAGCCTGGCACCGTTCGAGGTATAACAGGTAGAGCGTATGTGTGTGTGTGTGTGTGCGTGTGTATATATGGTATAGTTATAGCACAAGCGGTATCACGTGGCCGAAGAAGAGAAGAAGATGAGGACTGCGCAAACGAAAAGCTTCCACCGCTGTGCACGATTCTTCACGGCCTGT